>JAQPPZ010017226.1:16365000-16949627 GCA_028583015.1 Wollemia nobilis | reverse complement strand
GATCTTCCCTGATTCTAATAATTCTTGCACAATACCCTTAAACCCATGGTGAGTTTTTATATCATGTCATTTTTGTCGATGATAGATGCAGTTTAAGTGCTCTCTATAGCCTTTTTATTTTAGCTTTCTAGGATCATCAAGTTTAATATTCCACAATGTGAAAATTTGTGTTGCATACAACTTCTAAAACACATATGAGTAGGGCTATTGCAATGGTATGTAGTTTCACCTAGTCCTAGATGTTGCATCTCTACATGTTACATTTGATTTTGCACCTTCTATGGGGGTGGAGTCACTTGATAATTTAATTGTTGTGGTTGATTTTGTTGTTTGTGGGATTGTTGGATCTAAACTTGGGCTTGTTGATTTGAATGTGAAGGTTGGCCCAGGACTATCTGATTAACCTGAGTGACCTTGGACTAGTTGTGGTTATTCCAATTTTGGTTCTTGTTATTCAACTTCTTTTTCTTAGTCTTGATCTCACCCTCTTGTATGTTTATCTTATATCACTTTGGCTTGGGTGAGAGCCTCATCGAATGTCATATACTATTGCAACTGTAGTAACAAAGAGATGAGTTTGGCACAACTCTATAAAAATTCTTGTTATTTATGACATGGGGAGGGAGAATGGAAACTTGATCATAACCACCCTCCAATGGTTACCAAAATAATGGACCAATTCATCATCATATTGCTTTAGACAAAGAATATCAGTAATGTAGTTTTCTTCTGGGTATTCAAGGTGAATCACTCCAGGAACTGGTCAGAAAGATGCTCAAAAGTGTAGATACTATGATGCAGTAAGTGGTTGCACTAATCCTAGGATTCTCCCCTAAGTTTATAAGGAAAGGTGTGTATCATAAGTGTGTCATTGTTTCTGATCCTAAAACACGCATTTACAAACCTTTTCACATGCTCTCAAGGATCCTCATCCCTCTTAAATGTATTGAGCTTCAACATCTAAAAATCCACTGGATAAGGCGATGCAGGCACCGAGGCATGGATCAGGTGATTGAGTAGCTACCTTAATATTGGCTTTTGATATTACAATACTAGGGTCTGCATGGTAAGGCTATCAATCTAGTTTTATAGGAACTGGAACTTAGGATCATACATAGGGTAAAGACCCTTGTTTGCTTGATAATGTTTGTATTGAGGTACATTGTATGTGGATTACGAATGATGGGGGATGTTAGGTTGAAATGTATGATGATATGATGGCTGATGAAAGTTTTAAAATTGATGAGGTGATAGAGGCATGACAATATGCTAACATGATGAGTTAGCATACATGTCATATGGTGGATTAGTTGTTATGGTAGTGGTTGGGGGACGCAATATCCAAGATATATCTTGGATAAAGGTATGGATTTTGTGAGATTTGGATGGTATATTATGCTCAATCCTCTACAAATGTTGATTAGGGTTAGAGTTAACATTGTGATTAGTGTTATCTAAAATAATTTTTTGCAGCTACAAGAAAGCCTATTGCATGGCAATTGCAGATGATGTTGGCACAACCACATATGAGGTGGTTGGTTGGTTTGGTTGTGAGACAACCATGGAAGTGTATGTTAGTGGAGGGTATGTAGCAAAAGGTATTGCCACTGAATGAGGGGTGATATGATATATAGATTCTATAGTGATGGTAGGTAGAATAGATGTGGAGATCTATGAAGTAACCCGAGTTGTCGCTTTGTACAGAGGGTTGGTGCAAGTAATGTTCTATTGAGTCAATGTGAGAGGTGGTTGGCTAGAGGATGATGGATGGCTAGCCATGGTAGCAGTAGTCAACTCAAAAAGTGGACTTGTAAAGACTTGTCCAAACTATTATAGGTGTTTGAAGGTGGACTATTGATTCAATAATGATATGGTGCTATATGGGATGGTAAGCAGTGCTAATGATGGAAAAAATATTCCAACTGCACTCAAATATATCTTAACGATATCCATGTATACAAGTGTGGCATGACCATCCATTTGTGTGGGTGGCTCACTCCTAGGAGTCTCAGGAATAGCGTTATGTGTATCCCTATGCCTAACATCTATATCTAAAATTGGGGAACTACTAAAGGGCCCTACATTTAGGCTCTAGGACATAGAAGAAGGCATACTACCTTGCCATAGCACCAAAGTGTTAGGGACTTCACTATACTCAGATGCCATGGGGGAAGATAATTAACTCTATATTAGTGCTAACTTTCTATCCTGACCATAGGTCATTACCATATGCTAGTATGCAATGATATGTGAAATGCAAATGCAAATATCTGTAGGTGGAATGAAGGTACAATGCAATACAATACCCAAATAAAATAAGCAAGCATGGTTTTTTGTCCTAATTTTTTGCAAGTTTTTTATTTTAATTTTATTTTGAGAGTTATTGATTTTTTTTTGAGTTTTTGGTGTTTTGAAAAGGAAAAATGTGTGCAAAATGTTTTACCCTAAATGAATCTAGGATTTCACCTGTATACTCATAGCTCGACAACCTGATGATGAAGTTCAATTGTGTAAACCCACAAAAGTATGGATATGAAACCCATACTTGGTAAACAAGCACGGGTCCTACTAGTCCTCACCCAATCTCACTTGGTCAATGTAATATCCTCCAAAGAGAAATACATGCATATTTTACAAGCTACGAAGGTTCTTGGAGCCAACCTTGGCCAAAATGGGGTAATAATATAGGTGGTCTGGTGATGAAATCTAAACCCGGTGGAGATGAAATACAATCATTTTATGATGTTTAATGTGAGTGTGTGAGGCTTATTTAATTTATTATGAAATGCAACTAAGATGTAATTCTATTTTTATGTCTAAATATAGAAATCAAGAAACACATAATAGCAAATAGAATAGATCAAGGGCTAAAAGCTAATTCCAAGCAAGGTGTTTGGCCTATTTTATTGTTAGGGCCAATCGTAGGTCAGTGGTTGGTTCTGGTAAATCATGGATGCACAGTTTGCCAATCGTATGTTCACATTTAGGAGATCCCAACCATAGGTCTATGAGTAGGATTGTGCAATAGAATAGGACAGACCAGACCTAATACCTTAAAATGATATCCAAGCTATTGCTAACTGGATAATGCAATATGACCTGTTCCTAAATGCAAATACAGATCCTCTTAATTTTTTTTTATTGTTTAGATGAATGCAAAAACAAGTAAATTTCTATCTTAATACATAAATGCAGACAATGGCACATAGGACTGAGACTCCTAATTTATCCTATATGCATGCTAAGACCAAAAATAATGAGAAAAGAAAAATGGCACATGGGTACAGACCTGTGTTGCTTTCCCTGCTCCGTCCAGCTATAAACCGTAGATTCGTAGTTCCATAATGCATTCACCGCGTACGAGCATTTATCTAGATATGAAACTATAGGTTCACGTTTCTATATTCTAAACCATAGGCTCAAATTTCTCCCAATCCTTAATCATGGGTGTGTAGTTTCCCAGATATAAAATTGTATATGCATGATTTCATAGTAATAGGACCTAATGCACCAGTCCTCGAATTTGTCGACCTGATATCAAATCCTTGCGCACTTTGAAACCTTGAAACTAGTAGATAAAAAAAATATAAATTAGTAAAGTAAATAAAGCAAGGTAAAATCAAATAGGACCTTTAGGGTCTCCCACCATGATCACCATTTTTGTAACCAAAATAGCTGACCAACAAATAAGAATAAACATAGAGAAAGTAGAATTGCCAAAATTGCATTTTGTATTGATTTTGATACGGTGTTACAAATGAATTTTGAATTATCCCAAGCATGTTGGGGTTAATTTTACAATGCTTTCTCTCTCTGTATTGATATAATAATTACAATAATGGAATGGGGGTCTTCCAAGTCTTCATAGGTACGTTTACTCTTTGTTCTCTAGTTGTAGCTTCAAGGGATGAGTGGGTTTTCAATATCCAATGTAGGAACCAATCTAGATTCAAAAGCTTTCTCCAAAGTACCTAATATATACACACAAAAAAACCAAAAAAGAAGATCATTAGCACCTACAAATAAAGATATAAGAACTGATGCTAATAAAAACCCTAAGCAAGTAATCATATAATGTAGATAATAGAAACAATTAAACTAAAAGCCTTGTAAATAAACTACAGTTACTGATCGTGCTCTTTGATCTATGAAACCACCAGAGTGCAATGGTGGACTAGTAACTGCAAGCATGCAGCAGTGAAACCACAAACACACATTTCTTACTAGGAAACCGTGGACCAGTGGTTTGGGTTGGATGGAAAAAATACCTCAAAATAAGACCTTCAAGCTTGAAATCAGGCTTCTCCTTAGGTTGTGTGAAGATATCTATTCCTATTCTGGTAGCTTGGTGGTATCAATGTTCAACTCCCATTTTTTGGTGGGGTGAGGGTGCCTATATAGGTCCCTTAGGGTTTCAGAGAGAAATGAGAGGTGGCAAGTTTGGATTAACAAGTGGCAGTTCTTGGCTACCAAACAGAGGGGGCAATTACAATGAGTCACCCAGTTTGCCTCACTTAATTGGGGTGATGTAGCTACAAGTGGATTGGTGTGTGGGATCTTACCCCATGTGAAGGGAAAAAGAGGACAAGAATGGATGAGATGTAGCAAGGATGTTGGGTGAGGTGGCTAGGACACATGTCTAGTGGGTAGGCAAGGTATCCCAGGATAATTTTATAAATTTAAAACTCTAGAAAATAGGATAATGTGTAGGATATAATATCCCTAAGTTTGAAATTAGGTATATAAATTTATTATGCAATATTTTGTGGTGGGGTGGTGAATGTGGTGTTGTGAGTGACCAAATTTTGGTGTCTATAGTTTTATCAATAAGCTCGACAAAAAACTAATAAATATCAAATACCATTGGGTGGCTATCTTAGTCAATCAATCCCATTGGTTGGTTACCTCACCTGATCATGTCCCATTGGCCCAAGCAAAAGAAAATAAAATCTAAATTCTTTTAATAACTTATTTTTGTCCAAGTTTTCCACCTAAATCCCATTGGATGGCTATCTCTCCCGATCACACCCCATTAGCTTGAATGAAATACCCATTTGCACCACATTGGTTTTTTTAAAAACTTTTATCCTAAATTTTTAAAGGTATCAATTTCGTATTAAATATTTCTCCATTTTTTGGCCCTAAAGTTGATTTACCACAAAAAAAAACTAATTCTAAATTAGGCGTACCATCCAATTGCACCCCATTGGTTGGTTGTCTTGTTCGATTGCATCCCATTGGTCAGATAATTTAACCAGTATCCTCCCATTGGATGATTAATCACGCCTCATTAAAATACCTACCTTAATTTTTTTGCCTAATTTTTCTCCATCATTCATATGATACGATTGTATCCCATTGGTCATATATCTCGATCAACGACACCCCATTGGCAACCAAGAAATATTAAAACCCTTACTAATATTTTTAGTGGAAGTTTGAGTTTTAATCAAGAGAATTGAATTTTAGAGCTAAAACTTTATAAAAAACTAATTTAAATGAGTCGAGAAAGAAGTTATTTAATAAGGCAAGTTTGAATTCCACAACTGATGACATTATTAAAATTTCCTAAATTGAGAGAGTTTAAATTTTGGAGCCCAAACTTTATAAAAAATTGTTTAATCAAGTCAAGAAGTGAACCGATTAAATCCCATTGGTGAGGATGAGCTAGCTGATTACATCCCTTTGGTTATCAAAAATTTAATTTTTGCTAAGGTCCCCTTCCTTCGAACCTTATAGGTATTATAAAGGATTAAATTAGAGTTTAAATCAAGATCGAGGCATTATAATTTGAGGGTTAAGCTTTAATCGAGAAGGGATAATAATAAAGAATAAAACCTTAGACCATGGAGATATAAATGTATCATAATATGAACAAATATTAAGTCCAGAATATTAATTTTGATATAATATAAAGCTTAATAAAAGGAATTAATGTCATAAACAAAGGTAATAATAATAATAATAATAATTGTAATAATAATAATAATAATAATAATAATAATAATAATAATAATAATAATAATAATAATAAAAGTAAATAAATAAATAAAGATGAATCAATATTAAGAAATATTTAATATTAGAGTTGAATTAACACATTGGCATTAAAAGTAAAATTTAATTCTACTATTAAAGACCAAAAAAATAGAAAATGATAAAAATAAAAATAAAAAATAAAAAAAAATAAAAAATATTAAAAATTAAAATATTAAAAAAGAAACTAATGTTAAACCTTAGGAAGTCTTTTAATAAATTTAAAATCATTGATATTAATAATAATAATAACAAATTCTGATTTTATTTTTCCGCCAAAGGAACTAATATTGATTGTCTTTGATTTTCAGGTAATAGACGAAGGTCGAACAGTGAAAGTCGAAGGACAAAGAAGACTTTTAGGTGATCAAACCAGGCCATGAAAGATACTAGAAGTCGAAGCATTAGGGATACATTCATTGAACCTGGACCTAATTTCAATCCAACTAGAATGTGATGATTCAATTACCCAAATCTTTTTGGAGACTCTTCTAATCAGTTAGAGATCAATAGATGAAATTGTCGATTTGAATAAAAAAATCCCCAAAATGACACATCATATATCAAAACAATGACATACAACTCATCTTCCATTGTAAACCACCAAGATACAATTGTAGAGCACTGTGAAATTTAAATTGTAAGGCTATAAAAATCCATGAAGAACCCATTTCAAAAGGGTTGGATGCCATTTTAGTGATAGATGTTTTTAGGAATTCTTTTTTCTTTGATAGTTGATGGGCATTTGTGCCTAGGTCATTGTAATTGAAGAATTTATGCCTTGAAATCATCTAATGCAAGCAATTTCTAAGAATTGTAATCATCTAATGCAAGAAATTTCTAAGAATTGTAATCATCTAATGCAAACAATTTCTTTGAAGATAGCACCACTTGGGTCTCAAATTGTGCAGATGCTAGTTGAGTAAGAGTTGGTTAAGATCAAAATTATTGCTTCTATGAATTCAGCATAAGGCTTCAACTATACTGTCTTGTTTTATTTTTCTCTTTAACCCTATTACTTTGAATTCTTTTTTACAACTACTTAGATTAGGTGTATTTAGTTTGATATTTTGAAGCTTTACCTTCAAAAATAAGCACTATATGGTTTTATGTTTTAGGATATATTTTGAATGAATTTAAAGATCATAATCTAAGGTAGAAAGTCTAGAATATTGCTATGTTCCATTTTATTGATGCAATCTGTGATCCCAAATGCTTATATCTTAGTAATTGACTGAATATCAAGCTAGAAAACAATGAATTAGTACTGGCCCTTGTTAATAGTTATATGTAAACCTTATGAGTTATCCACTTGATTCCCTTTCTTATGCTTTAGTTTATAATACTTGACCATAATATAACCGGGTTAGACCAACCTTACTAGAACCTTTGGAAGATAAATTATCTCCTTTCAAGAGAGGACATCTTGACAAGTCCTAGCTGTTGGTATATGTTTTTATGATTATACATATGTATAACTTAACAAGATACTAATAGCAGATAGATATTGACCAATATTTATGTCCCAAATTCATATGTTGATAGAGGTTTTATTTGGTAATATTTGTGTAATCTAAGAGAAGGATTTTTGGGTGAAGCTTAGATCTTGGTTGGATATTTTAATTTCCTTTGTATCATGTTGATAAAAGAGGAGGTATTGCTAGAACTTCAAGATGTATAGATGATTTTACCTCTTTTGCCAATACAAATGATCTAATGGACTAAGACCTTAAAGGTAGTAAGTTTACATGGAGTAATAGAAGGGTTGGTAATAAACTTATCTAGATAATATTAGATAGAGTTATTATTTTGAAAGAAGCATGGGTTTTTTTTGGATATGCCTCTTTATATTCCCTCAAAAAAGTGAGTTCTTACCATAATGCTTTGTTTTCAAATCTTCTCAAGGTAATTTTAAATTTACTAAACCCTTTATATTTGAAGCAATGTGGCTAAAAGACTTAGGGATGGAAGCTAATATTAGTGAGTGGTGATATCAAAAATTCTTTAGGCTATTAATATCTCAAGTCGCTAAGAAATTAAGGTGGGTTAAATGTAATTTAAAGATTTATAATAGAGATGTTTTTGGTCATGTGAATGTGAAAAAGAGTCCTTGAAGGCAAAACTTACTAAGATTGAAACTGGAAAGTTTTCAATGGAAGCTACTATGGAAATCAAAATCTAGAGTCTTATGGTTAAAATAAGGGGATAGGACCACATAAAGATGCATGTCTCCACTTTGAGGTGTAGGAGTATTAACAAGATTAATTAAATTTTAAAATTAGATAGCCAAAGAAATATTACCAAAATTTTTGGTTGTGAGACAACAACTCTATCATCTTCTTATTTAGGGATGGCCTTGTTTAGTGGTACAATGAAATAGAATATTTGGGATCGACTCTTATATAAGATTTAAAAAAGATCACTAGTTAGAAAGGGGCTCTTCTTAGCTAGTTTGGAAAGGCCCAGTTAGTTAAGGAAACTCTATAGAGCATTCTAATCTATTTCCCTCTATTTTCAAGGATCCAAAGAAAGAAGTTAAAAATATTGAGTAGATGTAGAAGTCTTTCTTATGTTGTGGCTTAGATAATAACAAAATATGTCATATTTTCTTATGGGAATAGGTTTTTAAATAATTCAAATATGGAGGCCTAGATTTTATAAGGGTCAAGTGGATGAATGAAGAATTGATGGCAAAGCAGGCATGGAAGTTGTTTAAGAAGGAAAACATTAACTAGGTGAATATTTTGTTGGCTAAATATCTTTCTACTAGTTTTAAATTCCTAAATTATCCCTCTTCGGCATCAATATTGATCTTTTGGCTCAGTATTTTAAGAATAAAAAGCATCATCAGTAGAGGGTATAGATGGATTCCAGATAGTGGAAATGCTATTGATTTTTAGAAGGATCTGTGGATCGAGAATCAACCTCTAATATTCTCTCAAGAATTAGTTTTAGTTGAACCCATAGCCATTGTTGTATTTGGTTTTAAGGTGTCTAATTATATGTAGAGTCAACAAGGGGTTAAAAGTTAGAAAGTGCATAGAATGTGTAATTTGAATATACTAGAATAGAGGATTTTTAGCCTCACTAAAGATTTATTTAAGGCTTAAAGTTATAAAAAACATGAAATATGAAGATAGATAAATTTGGAAGAATGAAAGTTATGAATTATTTTCAGTGAAGTTAGCTTATAAGATTGCTTCTGATGCCTCAGAGGAATACCCTATTTTTAGGAGAATATGAATTTAAAGTCTTATGCCAAAAGTGATTTTTTTTCTTTTGGTTGGCATCTTAGGATAAAATACTTATGGTGGAAAGTTTGCAAAAAGGAGGTATGAAAAATACAAATTGGTGTTTCCTTTGTAAAAAAATTGATGAATCCACCGGTCATTTGTTTTTCCAATACCCATTTTTTAAGGAAGTATTTTCTCTCTTGATGGATTTTTTGGAAGTTTTATGGGTGTCTCCTGGTTTAGTACAAGATGTCAGTGAGTAGTGGGCCTCTCCATTTTTCAACCCTATCTTATGCTCCTTTTGGTCCTTCAGAATCCCATATCTGCTTTGGAGTATTTGGAAGGATTGAAATAGGAGAGTTTCCAAAATCATGGGGAGAAATGTTGAATCAGTATGGCTTAGAGCGTTAATGACAATTATTGAAAATATGGAAAATCAAATTTCTATTCCCATCTATGGAGGGGTAGTAGAGATTGCTCTCTTTAAAATATTGAGCATTTCAATCAGTGTGAGAATGACAGATCCTCTAGATAATATTAGAACCTCTATTAAATGGCAATCCTTACCTCATGATTGGATTAACTTTAATTTTGACATAGTGTTGAAAGGGAATATGATGTCTGCAGGGGTAGGTGGATTCTTTAAAAATCACAATGGGATATTATCCTTACCTTTGTGAAAAATCTAGGGCCTCAAATTTATCATTTTGCAAAAGAAAGGGCATTGTATCAAGCTCCTACATTAATGGAATCTTTGAATTGTAAAAAAATCATTATTTAAGGGGACTCATTAATTGTGGTTAAGGCATTTTTTGGTGATAAAAATCCTAGTTGGATCATCTTCAACCTAATTAAGAAATCTAATATATTATATTAGAATTTGGAGGTAATTCAAGGTAGGCATATTTTTATAGAAGGTAACAATACTGTTGACTTATTATCTAATTTAAGGCTAAGCCAAGAAAATTTCTCTATTTGGAGGGAGAATTTTCCCATAGAAGATGAATAGTTTATTTGATGTTTCTCATCGATATTTGTGAGACTTTTTATATTGTGGGTATGCACATTATTTTGGCTAGATTTATGTTTTGTTTCTAGGATATTATTGTTGTGCCCAAGTGGGTTGGCTAGCTTAAGTTCATATGTAGTCTGCTTTCATTATTTTACCCCTTTTGACAATATTGTAGGCTTGGCTCTATTCTTGTTGTAAAAGGTTCAAGTACATTTCATCACCCATTTTATAATTATCAAAAATAAATTATAACATATTTAGTTGTTAGGATTCTAAACTGAATACAATTTGAATTGATCCATTGATTGAATAAAGAATATATTGTAAACAAATTAAAACTTGCCAATTAAAATAATCTAAAGAAGATTATATGAATCCATGATGAATATTTATTTTCAAAAATTCATTAAATATGTCTAGGTCTTGAAATTCCCTTCTACATCTCAGCATTCCCTTTTTATATGCAGCTAACATATATAGACATGGAATAAAATAATAATTACACATACATGTTTTTATATATCCTAATGTAACAATGACATGATGTAAGAAGATTTATACCTTGAGGTGATAACATTTAAAAATAAATCCATACAAGTTATTATATTTTGATATGATGGATATTCACATGATTTATTACATCTTTCTTGTCTTATGACATGAGAAATTTCCATAATGATAATAGAAAATAATATATTCTTTTCTAACTCATCAATTATACGTGGGTCTTTCTAAATATCCCTATGGTTTAGGTAATATTTAATCAACTTCCCATGTGAAACTTTACTGTTTTATAGCCAATGAATGATTCTTCTACTTTATTTAACTATTATCCAACTAAGAAATGGGTAATATGTCAAGTGGTATCCCACCAACAAAGTGAAAGAAAAATTAATGCTAAATAAAATGCTTATATTATTTTGAAATATCATAGTAATTTTTAGTAAGTTTTCACTTAGGAATACAATTTCACATTAATCAAATAATAAAATATATGTTTTGTTTCATTTGCCACTAGTATATACATCAAAGATTACAAATTTAAAAATCAAAACATTTCTTAAAGATATATTATCTTATCAATACTCTTAAAAGTGATACATAAGAGGTATGTTGTCAATAAAGGTTACTCTCATTTTGAAATAGCCAAAATTTATAGATGCAATAAAAATTTATTATGAAGATACTTAAATACCCTGCATATGAGATATATGCAATAAAATTATAGCTATAATATTAAATTATCCATTGATTAGACTATAAAACAATTCTTTGAAAACTAGAGTGAATAAATTTGCCAATATATTAATATTTAATTCTTTAGTTTAAACCATTACAAGCAATGTTATTTCTAATGTGAAGATAGCATTTTAGATCAATAAAAATAGGATTATATTCTCATTATTTGTTAACTTATTGTTTTGTGGAAAATTTTAGAATATTATCTTCTTTGCTATTTTTCACATCAAGAACTATTCTAACGAAGTGATCATTGAGTGTCAAAACATATATGACTTCATTAAATATTTAGGAAATTCTCCTTTACTTGTGAATTAAGTCCTTATTAGGAGTCCTTTAAATATGGATGGGGTTAATTATATTTTTTTGGCTTTTTAAGCCTTACTACCATAGAATTTCATAGGTCCCAGTATGAAATAGTCACAATATTAAAGGTCAAAATATCAATAATGAAGAGAAGAATAATATATAAGAAATTTAATATGTAAATCAAGGCCTATATAATACTAAAAATAATATTCACGTATATAATCAAATATGAATGTAAATGGCCTAATTCATTCATGACCTATGCATGAAGAAAACTTACAATATTAATTGATCAAAATCTATATACAAGTTGTATTTTGTATTTGTAAATCTTCTTACAATCAAATAAGTTATTGAATTTTTCCCTCATGTGTGGAGATTTATCTCCATAATATAGAAATATTAATGTGACTTCACATACTTGACTATTTCTCTCCATATGACAAGTTCTATGACCTTTCACTTATCATCTTACCACATGCATACTAGAATCTTCATCTTATTATTACATTCACACTTGAATCTATGACATATCTACATGACTCTTACACTTCTACATGCACTCCTAATCTAAGATACTTTTTTACATCTTCATATTACATATTTGCATACTTAAATACATGATAATTATGCACATTCTCTCAATACACCCTTGCACTTTAACTTGCATGACAATTGTGCATTTCCTACATATTTCACTCTTACACAACACTTGCGCATTTCCTACAGGTTGACACTTACATAAATGGAGAAATATAAATCACACACCTAAACTATAGACTCAACCCTAATCTATTGCACATTTATAATTGTACCATGAAGGTACCATGGGGGTACATTAGCATGTTTCAAATAATGTAATATTCCTCAACATATTTTTCATTTGATTAACAATTTTGTAGTATGTCTTATAATCCTCTAAATTTTTTAGGTTTATCTCTTAAAATAAAATCCCAAATGTCTCCTTAATTTTCTTTTTAGATTTTTTTCTAAATATTTTTCATAATTTTTTCAATATAACTTGATTTAGTTTTATGTGGTCAAATGGTATCCTATATTATTCAAAAAGAATAATATACAATGATCTCTATAAGAAAGAAATGAGAGTCTATAATATTTTCTTATTTGTTTTCTTTTCTCTAAGGAAATTTACAATAATACATTTTACATACAATTAAAATACAAATTGGAATGATAGTTTATCTCTAAATGGTTTTTATATTGGTAGCATCATGACTGAATATGACACTATGATTCTTGATATCAAGGATGCTTTGGAATAATTTTAATGACACTAGAACAATGACACCATATTGATGATGTCATTAGACATTGACACCATGATCTTGATAAAAATGTTAATGTTAGATTATTGGAAATATTGTTGAGCCTAAAATATGATAAATGTATATAATTATTGACATGTAGTGTTCTTGAGATCTATTTTAGTTTATTTTTTCTACTTTAAAAAGTAATGTAACCCATTGCTTCTAAGCTTACAATTAGCTGAGAAAGGTTTTGCTTAATCTAACTATGAAAATGTCATATCCCTTGGTGAACATGATGTTAGCTTTGATTATTTGAAATAGAAGAATTTATTAATGTGTTGGGTGATTGACATGAGTGTCAATAATGTAATCTATGGCTACTAGAGAGGTGTAGTCAATATTCAACTTTGACGGTTAAAATATCTTTATAATATATAAAATATGCAATGAAGGAGGATAATATGAATGGAGAAGCTTCACATTGGAAAAATATATGAAGACCCATGTATAGAGGAAGTTGTATCTCTAAGAAATTATTAACAACCTAATTTGTAATAGCGTATGATCTATATGAAGATTATAGAGTTTACGATAAGGATCTTGAAGTTGTTTTCTAAAAGATAAAGTTATTTTTTCTCCCACTTGATACTAATTTAATACACGATGCTTTTCATGGTGTTATTTGTAATTTATCCTAGCCTTATAAAGAATCTCATGGAATTGGAGTTTGATTTTTTGAATTTATTCAACAAACCTACATAGTAATTCATCAATCTGAGTCTACACATAGGAGATGACTGCTATTATGATTGAAGATAACATAAATTCAATTAGGATAAATGGTTGGCACACAAGGAATATGTTAAAAGAACTATTTCCTATCAAGTATTGAAGATCATCATTGTAGCTATGTTTAAAATACGGTAGGTTGTCATTCTACTTCTATAGATATTTTGATTTTGTACTTGAAATAGATGCACAATCATTTAATTCACTAGCTTTGGCCTCCCATGTTTCTAAGGATGAAAGGAAAATGATCAAAAACATTTGGTATCCATAGAGGACGATATACTTGGGCCAAAAATGCTAAGAAATATGTTATCCTTGTCTAACATAATTTTCCATGAAAATAAAAATAAATTCAAGTATGCTTAAAGAAGATATTAGTGGTTTATTCCCATGATATATTTTTTTGATAAGGTATTAGGATAGTCATTTTATAGAATCTATTGACTACCACATACATACCATCATTTACATAAAGGTTGACTAGTAGTCCTAATATAAAATCTATTGAGATGAATTTCAAGGTTTATAAAGTATAGGTAGAACAATGTACAATCCTAATGTCCTAATGGACAATGCACAAATATGTTGTACATGATCTGATATATCTATAAACATTATGGTGAAGCTTATAATAATAAAAAACTTCTATAAAATAACAATCATCTTGGAAGGACTAAAGTTCCATATTATTTGACAATAATGTGCTTCCTATAAAATTTAATGTTTTTCACTTTGTTATTGAAAAATATATCCTAAATGAAAAATTATATTGTCTTAAATATGTAAACAAAAAATTGATTTACATGAGAATAGCACTTTATGAATGCTAGAGAAATCAATATTTAATCATGTATATAAGACTATATAGCAATACTATGATCAAAGGTGTGAAGGATGGTGGTAAGTACAGTAGTCTATGATACACAAAGATAGTTTATAGCAAGGATGGTGTTTTTATTCCTTATGCTTGATGTTAAAATAAAATTGCTAATTATATTTGACCATTTTTGGTGGTTGTAATTTTTAAAATGCTCTATGTCTACATAAAATATAATGGTTTATCATCTATATGTATGATGGTCTCATTTCCCAAGATGTAATGTTACCAATTACAAATTTTCTATACAATGGTGTAGAGATCATAATCATATGAAAGGTATCTGTAAACTACTTTATTGAAAGTCTCAATATGGTAATCAATTTAATGTCCATGATTAGTGAGAATAGAACCAATTACATAGTATGAGGCATCTATATCAATCTCAAAATGTTGTTATAGGTATGTGAATATAAGGACTAAAGAAATGTAGAGTCTATACTTCAACTCTTCAAACACATAATTTTTGCAATTTTGTCCAAAAAAACTTACCTCTAAATCCTCTATGAATCACCTAATTTAGTGTTATATATAATTCATAATCGTAATATAAAATAATGATAAAATCCACAATATCCAAGAATGAAATAGACCTTCTATGGATCAACATGAGTTGCATACTCATCAATGATGAAGACCACATATTGAATTTATCTAGAACCAAAATAATATTGCTCTAGGTTGGTGTTGATCTAATGCTAGTGCAAAATATTGAAGAATTGACATATTGTAAATGTTATTCCTTTTATCCTTATAAATACAATAATTTTATTTATGTAGAAAAAATAAACGAGTAATGAATTTTCATGCATGTTTTTCATCCCTCGTGAATATTATAGGTGCATTAATAAGGACAAAATTCATAACAAACCACTCAAATAAACCTTATTTTAACATGAAGGATGTCTTCTACATATCGGCTTTTGATGTAGCTTGGTTTGAGATAAATCTTCATGAAATATTTATCATCCCTTAGTTGATCCAAAAAACCATCAATATTGGAAATAAGATATATTTTTCATCATGATCTGATTATGTGTTATATATTTAATGTAAAGTTATATTTATCATGAGCTATAAACAATCAAGTTTCCACAAGATGAAGTACTAGGTCAAATGTTATTTTTCTATATCAACATCTAAATATTCATATAAATATTATCATCCTCTAAAAATAGTATTGATGGATTGGAAAATTTATAAGATGTATTCATAATTCTAAATCAATCAAATATTGGACCTAAGAATTAAGAGGAATTCTTGAAGGTGACATGACAAAATTAGTTAAAGTTAAGAACTTTTTTTTTACATTATTATACTTATTGGGTCCCTATAATAGGCATAGAAGTGGTGGTAGTGGGATTCATCCCTTATTGATGATTGATCATTAATAACAAAAATTTCAATATTATGTTGATCACCTTTTGACATTGCTTGGTAGTAATCAAGGCTAGTGGGTGTACCACCATTGAAATCTTGTTGTATCAATCATGGAGTATGATGATTATACTTCATGATCTATATTTAGATTTTATGGAACTCCCACATGAAGGGTTATCCAATAATTACATCACACAAATCAAGTGGAATGACATCATAAATTACGTTATCCTTGAGAGGTTTCATAGGATAAGAAAGAAAATATTGCTCTATTATATAAATGGATTGACCTTGATAAAGTCATCCAATATTGTACTATTGATAATTTGATATCATTGTTGGTTTCATCCTTCCAACTATGTTCATAAAGGTTAGGTATTTTTGGTTGTCACTGTCAATAATAAAATATAGAGGTTTTCTTTTCACCCATATATTTGAGTAAATGATATGCTATATAATTGGTATCCACATCTATAATTACATCTAATTGAGGTTAGTGATAGGTATGTGGATGTCTATATTGTCATTTATAGCATGATCAACATGTTTATCCCTCCAATTGCAAACAACTATGGAAAATTTTAAGAATAAAAATATGGTATTTTTATCATAAAATAAATTGTGTATGTAAAAGTATTATTGTAATTGATCAAATCCAATTTTCCATGAACTTTGCATTAGTATCTTCTTCAAAAGTAGGAATTTAAAATTTTACTTATATTTTAGAAAATGTAAAACTTCTAAAGGTTCCTCATATATGAGGAGATGAATAATAATATACAATAGGGATTCATTATAGCATATATATAAAATAATAAAATATATTTGATATCTACCTTGAAAAAGCTTAGTCTTGCATAGTTCACATGGGGTTTGATATCTCAAATTTATTATCCATATGAGAACTTCTAGTGTGGCAAGGAAGGTATAGATGGGTTAGCTCATATGACATCTCTCTCTTGATATCTTACTTACATTTAGGATTGCATGGAATGTGATTTTTAACTATGATTTCCAACCATTGATCTAATTTTAAGCAATGCTATGGTTCTTACTACACTAATGCATAGAATAATAAGAACATGAAGAAATATGCACAAGTATTTTGTATTATTCAACAAGAAATTTTTATAATGGTCTCTATACAAGAGATGCATAATTTTATAACATATTCATATTCATTTCGTATTCCATATGGATATTCATGAGAATACATTGTTTATATACATATAAAATACAACTAATTATTGATGTTCTAGTAAAATTATAACTAAAGGTGATGCTATGAGTCTTGGTTCCAAAATTCATACTAGTACCATACTGATGATACTAGAAGAGTGAATCCATGTTTATGGCACTAGTGCAATGGGTACATTTCATATTATTTCTCATTTTGGGCTTAAATAAGATCTTTTAGTGAACGACCAAAGGTTTTTCAACCAAAAGCGACCATCTAATTGTTGGATAATATTAATTATTTTCTACATGCCAATGTATCACATTGGTACATTATTATATTAGGTGTGTGTCTTAGATTAGTGTGATTTTATATTTCATGTAATGTAATCATGTGTAGGAAATGCACAAGTATCATGTAAATATGTGTGCAAGTGTTGTGAGTGTAAATATGCACAAGTGTCATTATGTAAGAGTGCACATGAATCCTTAGAATAGGAAAATGAAGATTTACAAAGAAGAGTGAAGGTCAAGAGTGCAATATATTAGGATCCACATACTTGAAAGGTTCAATACAATAAGACTTGAAGATAGACTAGGAAACATCTGAAATGTAAGTATCTTGAAAAAGCTTACATACATCAAAGGCCAACATGATGTAAATATAGCTGCAAGAGGTCAAAACGAAATACCTCCCATTACATTAAAACTGTAGTAAATGAAAATAATATGTAAAACCATCCATTTACTTAAAAACCATAATAAATGGAAATAATCAGTAAAACCCTCCATTCACATAAAAAATACAGTACATGGAAATAAACCAATAAATAATTTATTTTCTCATTCATGGATTCACTTCCTCCTTTTACAATACAATACCAAGGGAATATATATCCCCAAAGAAACCCTAAAATAAAACCCTAAAACTTGAAGCCCTAAAAGAAACCCTAAAAGAAAACCCTAAAGCTTAAAACCCTAGAAATAAAAAAATTACTATTTTCGACAAATTATTTTTTCATAAAAAATTGCCTTTTTAGTAATTACCATTTTCAGCAAATTATATTTTACATCAAATAATTTCATTTTGAGTAATAAAAAAAATTACTTTAAAACTTATTTAAAAAAAAAACCCTCTAAAGATAGGCTCCTACATCACAACAAGTTTGTGAAGACTAGGAAATAGAGAAATAAGATATCTCTATAGATTTAGCTAAAAGAAAGTTATGCTAGAAGAAGAGTAGTATTGAGAGCATCATCAAGAATAGATTCAACTAAAAGAAATCTACACTAGAAGAAGAGTAGTATTGAGGGTATCATAAAGAAAGCAATACATTAAAGGTATGTCTAAAGTGTAGTAGAAGAAAGTAATATTAAATCTTGTTCTTGCAAGTCATTAAGGTAAATCTTATACACCAATGTGTAAAAATTTAGTCATATTCATCTACAATAATAAGAAAATAAAGAAGATCAGAACAACAAGCTTGAAGGCATAAGCTTGAAGTTAGCTAAATATTGAATGTTGAAGGACAACAAGGTTTGAGGAACACAGTCATAAAAAGGAAGTAGAGTAGAGTTCAATATTGTAAGGCACCTAGTTGCACCTAAAATAATAAGGAGATGAGCAGAAATATTAATACTTAGAATAAAATTGAGCATAGGTGGGAAAAATCAAAAGTGCGAGGAGAAATAAGGAGAAACGAATATAGAGTTAGTGTTATTTATTAAAAAATGAGATCATTGATATAAATTGTTAAAAGCAAACAAGATATTGAAAGAAAGCAGAGAAAGAGTGCAAGGTAGCATTTATAGAAGAACTATTGAACAATTAAGGCAATGATATTATAATTTTTTAAAATGTATTACAAGTCCACATTGGATAGCAGAGTTGAAGACAACATTAAGGCATTCAAGTTACCACATTACTTAAGCATTCAAAACAATAGACCACAAGTGTAAAATAAAGAAATTAAATATTTTAAGAGTTTCTAAATCCCATTATTATAAAGTACATTAGAATCTTGATGCAATAGTCTTAAGTATTTTATGCTAGTTTGATATTTACACCTACAAAAAGAAAATAAAAGTTAGGATAACAAAGGATTGCAGTGTTAGATAAATAAGAGTGTAAAATAAAGATCATTATTTGCACTACTGATCTGAAGAACAACATTATTTAGATTTAACCGAATGCAAACCCATAGAAAGGTACCATAGTAAAGCAAGTAAAGTTCCTAAAGGAGTGTCATAGCACTCACAACATATAGGTCATAGAATATAGCTCCATCGA
This sequence comes from Wollemia nobilis, assembly GCA_028583015.1. Classification (NCBI taxonomy): domain Eukaryota; kingdom Viridiplantae; phylum Streptophyta; class Pinopsida; order Araucariales; family Araucariaceae; genus Wollemia; species Wollemia nobilis. The sequence goes on along the minus strand of JAQPPZ010017226.1, from coordinate 16,930,018 downwards.
GAGACAATCACGACCAATGTAATTAAGTAGACTAGCATCATTGAAAGACAAGTACCACCTAGGTAGCTAGTGCCATCAAGGAAAACAACACCAAAGTGGAAGTAAATCTCATCAAAGTCATAAAGCCCCATCTAGGAAAATGGTGCTATCTAAGGGATCAATGCCACCATGGAGATGAACATCAATGTTAGTGAGGAGTCTAGCATAATTGATAATTTCAAGCACCATAGAGAAGCATAATAATCACTTTGCAATTGAAGCACCATGGGAAGAACAAGTGTTGTACTGAGATAATTCATTTGTGTTACCAGATTTGAGCTAAAATACTTAAACTATATGCATCCAGAAAGACAAGGTGAAGTATCACTATGAGAGCTCAAACGTCTATGAGCCAAGGATAAATAGATTCACATCAAAGCACAACCAAAGGGAAGCTCAAACAGTGAGCCAAGGGAGTCAAATTATTAAGCACTAGAGAGAGGAAAGAGAATTAGTCTTTTGAGCACAATCACTAGTTAAAATATTTGTACTCAAGTGTTACTCCAAGAAATAGAACGTTCAAATATTATTTCTCAAACATTAATCAACCAGACCATGCATTCTATCATGTGACATAAATAAGGTGAATGCGAAAAGATTGAAAAATTTTATGGGAAGTTGCAAATAAGGACCTATCTAAGGAATCCTCATCCATCCTCATACATTCAGATGCAAGTGATCATTCATCCTCATACATTTGAAGAACATCTAAATCAAAATGTTCACACACCACATTAGGAGAAGGAAGATAGAGCATCAACAAAGTGAATTATTTCTTGGTAGTATAAGTTTATGCATGTGCGTCTATCCACATGTAAGCTATCAAAGGAAAGTAAAGTCAATGAAACATTCGATGCCATAATCAAGTCGCTCACCAAGTTGTAGTGCCAAGAGAATTTTATCAAGCAAACACACCATTAAGGAGGTAATTAGGGTTTATAAAAGATATATTTAATTTATTTCTAAGGTTAAAAGGATGAATAATAAGTTTATAATGTTAATTATTAATTTTTCTAAGGTTTATTAAGTTTAATGGAGGGATAAGAAGGAAATTAATACCTTAGTTACTTTTTAAAGTTTTGGAGTGATAAGTAGGCATTAGTATATTTAAATATGAAGTTTTTTTCAAAAATGTTATTTGACTACTTTATTTAATATTAATTATTTTTAAAATCTTTATGAGGAGTAATAAGGCATAATGTTAAACTAATTAAATGTTTGGTAAATTAGGAGTGATAAGTAGTTATTAAATTTTTATTAAAATAGAAGTCATGTTCCACTTCCCTACATCCCTTCCTTGGCCCTGTCATAGGTCCCTGATATCCTAGTTTCCCTAGCACTTCCTTAAGACTTCCTTCTTGGAAGGATGGTGTTGCAGAGGATCTCTCTGGGATGGGAGATCACTGTTCTAATGTCCTTCCCATTTCCTTGCCCTATGGTGGGGTTTTACTTCGGTTCTTGGGTACTGGGATGGTTTTGGATTTTTCCTTGGGACTTTTCCTGGGTTTTCTGGGTTGTTTAGGGATTTTTCCTTGGATTTCCTAGTTTTTTCTAGGTTTTTGTGGTGTCTTCTTGACATTTGCCCTTGGAGGATCTTCAGTTGTAGAATGTTGTGTCTGTTGGAAAGTGAATTCATGAGCAGTTTCTCACAAAATATTTTTGGTCTTGGGGAGGAGGACCATGTGCTTTCTTCTATGACTTTGCTCTTTAGGATTTCAGTTTTGCAGGTTTTCCTCATCTATTTCCCTGAAGATGTTTGATGGTGGTGTTAAAGGTTGCTTGGGATTTTTGTCCTCTTGGGTTCCTTTGGTACTTTCCTATATTTTTTGTAAGGCGTGTTGTTCTACTTTTGTTGCTTCCTCTATTGGGTTGGCATCCTTGCAGGCTCTTTTCTACACTGCATGAGGACTTCATGGCCTATGGAGTTCCTCTATATGCTGACCTACTTTTTAGGCTGGTGATACATTACATGAGGATTTCGTAGCCTGAGGAAATCCTCTATTTTTTGTTCATCCTTTCAGGCTCACAAGGGATTTGTTTCCTGCTACTCATCCTCATTTTGATGGGTTTTACTGTAATAGCCATTTTTTTTCTCCACCCTTGACATAGGGTGGTTCTTTCTGCATTCAACTAGTTTTCCTCTGCATAGGAAGTGGATATCTATTTTTCTACTCCACCCTTGGCTTAGGGTGGTTTTTTTTGCATTCAGTTGGTTTTCCCTTGCATGGGAAGTGGTTTTTCTCTTGGCTCCTAGTTTCCCATGGGTGGTTTGGTGCATTTCTCCTTTTCCCGCCCTTGGGATGTTTTAATTTTCAAGTTAGGCACCTATTTCTTTTTCCTACCTCTGGGAAGTTTCAGATTTGGTTTTAGGTGAGATTTTTCATTCTTTTCTACCACCTTCTCCTTTCTTGCCTGGCAGGATTTTCAAAATTTGCTCTGCATGAATTTCCTCACTACTTTCCTGAATTTTTTCCTCAAGGATTTCCTCAAGCCTTTCCTATAGGTGTTCCTCAAGGCTTTCCTCAAGACTTTCTTGAAGGTGTTCCTCAAGGATTTCCTTAAGCCTTTCCTGTTGTCCATCCTTGGACTATTCCTCTAGAAGTTTTTTGTAATCAGGTTTTGGGATCCTTGATAAAAATCCACTTTTAATTTAACAAAAAAATAGTTTTATTAAACTTTTATTTTGAAGATAGTCTTGAAATTCACAAGACATAAAGAGTATTTGTAAATAATTTAATTATAGAGAGATAAATAATTCTACATCAAAATTTAAGAAGAATTAAATTTTTTATTATTATTATTTTACTATTTTCTAGTTAGTTAGGGAGCCATAAGGTATTCAACTACAAAGGTTTTTGACAAACTTGGAAACTTGAAATTTATCCAACCTAGGGAGACATAAGGTAGACTACACCAAAGGAAATTAATGGAGAAATTATCAAGAAGGACCTATCAACATAAAAAACATTATGGAAGGATACAAGATCAAAGTTCATTTAACACCCTTCATAACTCTTATCAACAATGCAAGATAACATCAAATAGAGATAGTTATTTCGTTCAAAAAGATAAAGATATTTGGTACATAGATTATGGTGTTAATCATCATATTAGAGGAAATTTACAATGGTTTGATTGTCTAGAACTAGATAACTTCAGCTTGAAAATTGTATATGGTAAAACCTATCTTGTTCATGGATGTGGATGTGTAACACCTAGTACATAATTTTTGGATTTTGTGTTACATGATGTCATGTATGTTCCTAGATTGACAACTAATCTCATTTTAGTGACTAAGCTAGTAGAAAGCAAAATATTGATTGAGTTCAAATATATAAATGAAGTTAATAAGTGTCTCATTAATATTAAAATGAGATAGAATATTAACGGTCAATTAAGAATAGATTATATGCTTTAGACTCAATTGGATTCCCTCAAGATATTTTTTTAGTTCAAGATAACGTTGTTGAACATTTTGAGTGATAGATTATAGAAGATGAGAATTAATAATGTTCCTATCATCAACAATGTTGGGTCAATATGAAATTAAAGATGATAAAAAATATGAGAAGACAACAATAAGTTGCATTTCAAATCCATATATAAATAAATGAAGAAAAGTATGAAGACAATCAAAAGGAAGGATAATCATATCAAGGTCTAATCCTTTACAAAATCAAATCAAGATGAAGATTGTATTGAAGACTAAAGTATTCAATAACCAAATAATGTAATATAGGAGGGTTTTGGAGAATATTAGATTATTTTTTACATGCCAATGTATCACATTGGCACATTATTATATTAGGTGTGTGTCTTAGATTAAGGTGTGATTTGATATGTCATGTAATATAGTAATGTGTAGGAAATGTACAAGTGTCATATAATTATGTGTGCAAGTGTTGTGAGTATAAATGTGTAAAAGTATCCATTATGTAAGAGTGCACATGTCCTTAGAATATGAAAGTGAAGAGTTAAAAGTAAGAGTTAATGTCGAGAGGGCAACATATAAGGAGTCACATAAAATTATATATTTGTGACAAAGCATTGTAATTGGTATAAAAAATGCATAGCTTATTGCTTGAGTTAGTAGACCATTATTCTATGAGTATTCTAAGTTATTCTTGTGTTATTTTATTTGATATTATGTTTTGAGTTATTATATCCATTTCATTATATTTCAAGTTTATTTTATATTAGATCTTGTGATTATATTCCTATGAGTTTCGTATCAAATCTAAGGTTTTAAAAGCCATCACTAATTTATTGAAGTGTACTTTAAAATTTATCTTTCATTTCTCATTAGCTAGTATAAAAATATATCCCATATGGTAGAGGATGTTGTCTTATAAATAATCATATGCAAAATCAGAATCTACTTCATACAATATTAGACCAATTACAAGTATCATGCCAATAGAAATGAAGAATGTCGGTGAATTCTATGATTAGAAATCAGTTCAAGTAAGTTGCTACTAAATTTGTACTCCCTTTGTTGGGATTGATGTGAATACATTTTAATGCTACAAGGTCATGTTTATTAGTTAGTTTTCTAATTAATTGTTATGAGGATTTAGTAAGATCTCATTAGAATAATTTATTTTAATGTGTAATATCATTTCATGTTCATTTTAATTTCATGTAATATGGATTCAAGAACCCTAACCCTAATATCAATTTTCTCAATATATAGTTCCATAACACAGAGGGAAAGGTGTGATTTTTTATTCTCTCTATTGTCAAAAATATTTTCCTCTTTTTTTATTATTTCATGTGGTTGAGCTTGGGTACATAGCATTGATCCTTGCTACAAGTGGTATTAAATATTGGATGCTTGCCTCTCCCACAACCAAGCTTGGATAAGCACTGCATTATCATCCTCTCCTCCTCCATAAATTTATGTGTTGAGTTGAAGGAGAGGATGAAGATATTGCATGAGGTTTCATAAAACATCCATAGATTTTATTTTTATTGCAAATATTAGCTTTATATTTGTTTGTAGGTATCCAAAATTTGGATATGACCAAGTTTGGCAGCGTCTGTATAAACTGACCATGTACATTTTTACACAGCCATACAATATCTAAAATTTATATATGATCGAGTTTGGTGGTCTTTGTGTAAAATGATCATGTTCATTTTTATATAGCCATACAATATCCAAAATCTAGATCTAGCAAACTTTAGCAACCTCTATGTAAATTTATTGTGCTTATTTTACATAGCCATATAGTCAGATCATCCTCTGTGTAAACTAATTATGTATTTTTGTTTTACAATACAACATGCTTCTAGCCTCTCCATTGTACTTTTATAAGTGTCTTGCAAAAAATATCACATTGCTTTTTGCTAACTTATAACCCTCATTTGTAAAAGTGATTCCACTTGGATGGTGATCAAGGTCTAGTGGATCACACCTAACATACATACTACCACATTAGCACTATAGTAGCTCTCCATTCACACTCCAATTCTATTTTTAGTTTCATTTTCTTTATTTGATTACTTATTGATTCACATATTTACATCATCCCTAAAAGGAACACATCCAATGACTCATTTTGTAGCCTAGCCTTGTGACAAGGCACCACTTGGTGGTGGAAAATTTGTATTAAAGGCCCTATGAGTCAAATTTGAATTGGAATTAATGAGAATACATAGTGAATGGGGTTAGCCATACCCATGAACCTTTGGAAAGGGATCATCCTTTCTCCTATGCTCAAAAAAATGAAAACTCTTAATTAACATTAAAATTAAGTTGGTCCAATATCCATCATAGTTGTTGAATAGAGCACACACTTCTCTTCAGAGAGTATATCACTGACCACATTATAGTAGGTGAGGACTAGTAGGACTTGGTATCCATCATGGCTTGGATTTCATCATTGAACATATATATGTGTGTATCCAGGTGAAGGCCTAAATTTGAGATAGGCTCGTTATACCTCTCCAAATTTAAGCACCTCACCTACTTGAAATCATAAGATTGAGGCTACTATTTTTACACATCTCAAAATTTGGTATTTAGAGGTGTAATCTAGTGTTAGAGATATTGGCATACAAATTCATTTGTTGGAGAAATTAGCTTTTACATTCATCTGCAATATTTTAGTTTGGGCTACACACCTTTTTATTAGTACTTCAAATTTAGTCACTTCATCATCTTGTTGCATTAGGAATCATAGTCAGTTACATGTACATAATTTGTAAAAGATATTCCACTTGGATGGTGAGAAAGGTCTAGTCGATTTAATTTTCATTGTAATCACTTGGATCATTATTTACTAGCACATTTTGCCTCACTTAGTCATATGTTATTTGTTCACACCTTGATACACCTCTTTTAGGTCTTTGTAGTGTCATAGGTCACAATGAATTCCAAATGTTGGATGTACCCTCAAATGTAAGTATAATTAGGATCAATGGTTCATAGGCCTTTGGAAAACTACAAAATTTCATAACCTATGGTGCAACAATCTAGATGCAAATCCCACACCACCCACAAATATTGTTGTCCTAGAAAAATGGTAGATAGATGATGATAAAATTTATATTAGCATCCTACTTTTCACATAATATCACCTTCATAATGTGATTGATGAAGTCAAGCATAACACAATATGGCTAGTTTTCAAAATCCTCAAGAAAAACTTTGACACCAAATCTAACCTATAATTTGTTTATCTTATCCTCAAGATGAATCAATAAATATGCAAAAAGGATATTCCCATTCCACCATCAATATCCTTCACCTTATTAAATAGGTCATTAATAAAGACTTCTGAAATTAATGTATGACATGGGCTTTCCTCATTCAATGATGTCTTCATATTCCATACTGCAAGAACTTTCTTGCAAATTTATTAGCTAGGAGAACCTTAAAAACTCTTAACTTTGAAGCCTTAGTAGAAATATGTGTTGAACTTGTGTAAACATAAACGGACATCATTACACCGATAAAGCACAAAAAGTACAGTAACACAAAAAAATGCACAAAATTAATAATCTCTTTATTAATATGGGAATATCTCTGAGTTGTACAATGAATGTGCCTCAATATGGGGGTTACAAATTATTTTTGGTACATATATTACAAAGACTAGGGTTTTAAAACCCTAGTTTAATTAACAACCAATGTCTTCTGGCTCATCCTTGATCCAAACAAGGGCGCAAGTGGGTGTGTGTATCCCTACGAGACCACCCTAACTGCAAAAACTTTCAAAAATATGATTCATGTACCTATAAATAGAAAAAAACATAAAAGGGATTAAAAGCACATGTGAGGACTCCACTATGTGAGGCCTCCTAAAAGATAAAACCTATAAACCCTAGATGTTGTAATATATAACTATAGAAATGTGAGAATGCAAATAAATGATGTAATGAATATTTTACCTTGTTAATGATAATATTTGCTCCTGTTTCTATTATCATTGGTCACACAAATATCTAAAAGTATCTAAGGGATTATGGACTACAAATCTACTACGAGAAACATCCATAGGCGTTCGATGATGGTTGTGAACATGCAGAATCATTCAAAAAATACTCAACAACATTATGCAAGCTCTAGGAGGTGTTCGGGGTGGACAAGAACAAAGTAAAACTAGATCTGGTTCATGCATGTTTGGCGATGGTGGAAATGATAGATGTTATGGTGGTAGTGAGGGAATAAGATGATGGTGAATTGGATAAGGAAAATGTTCCAATTGAGGACCTTGATTCATCAAAATGAATCACTTTTTATAATCTTCCCTTGAACATGTTAGGGTTTCAATGACACAAAATGGGTGATCGATATTAAAACATGAGGAAGGGTGGAGATTAAGCTTGGGCAAGTGACATTGATTGAGATGGATGGATGGCTAAGATTAAAATGTGGAGGGTGTCTAGTATTTATCTATATAAATACATATATATTTATTAAATATATATAAATATAAATATAAAATATTAATATTTATGTATATATTAAATAAATACATATATGTATATAAATAATGGATGGCTATGATTGGAGGATATGAATGGATGACAAGTAGCTAGATTTAGGTTTCTATAGATATCCCTTTTTGTATCACGTTGCATGGATCACAAGGTGTAAAAATACGAGACACCTGATTTGGCATGATAAATCAGATTTCTTTCCTTGGAATGCAAAGATAATTTTGAAGACAAAGAATTTGTTTATGTAGCTTGCCCCTCAATTGCAAATGAGTATCATAAGCCAATTGATAGAATTGTGGGTGAAAAATACAATTGAATGGTGCAAGTGCAAGTGTATGATGTAAATGCAAATGATATGAATGATGTAAATGTGGATGATATGAATGATGTAAATTGATGTCATTTTTTCCCTAATGGATTAAAGGGGTTTTTTTCCAAGTGTAGATGCCATGGTCATGTAATATGTATCCCACTGTGGGAAAAAAAATCAAATTTGTTTACCCCAAATTTGGGGTAGTTCCATGCTATTAAATATTGTGCCTTCTGGCATAATTGAAATGAAGAATGATGATAATGCAGAAAATCATGAACCAATCATTCTATGATTAGGTGATTTCTATGAGACTTATCCTAGTGACTATGTGTAATTCTTGAATGTTAAAAGGAATGGTGTAGTATGAATTATCCATGTTTCAAGCCCCATAGATAAGGCAATCAATTATAGATTTTTAAAAAATTAATCTGAGCATAGTCATGCTCAAAATATGAGGGACCAAAAGTGATTTTATTTTTGAAAAATGTGATATTGAATTATGAAAATTTCCAAGCATCCTTATGGTGATTTATTCATATTATCGAATTGCATGGAAAACCAATCGCTGCAATCACTAAGGAGACATAATAGACCATTAGATACGAGGTTCACTTGAAATTGTATGTGAACTTGGCAAATTGTTTATGCAAATACATTTTTTTTGTGGATTTGATGATGTTCAAATTAAGATGTGATGATGAAAAAATGCATTGATGAATGAATTATGTGAGTTTGTGAAATTTTGCATTGGTTTTGGCATAGTTGAGAAAATCTGCAAAAAATATTGATTATGCTGACTTTTTCCCGATTCACAAGCTAGCCGATTTTGTCCAGATTTTTTTGATTTTTCCTGATAAATTCTGATATGCATGAAAAAAGCTTTTTTAATGAAAATTTGCATTTTATTTGGTTTTTTCGAAATAAATGCTGATTTTTTGCCGATTTTTTCCCTGATTTTTTTCTGATTCCAATTCTTTTTCGATTTTTAAACTAGCTGATTTACTACCCGATTCTGATTTTCTCAACTATGGGTTTTGCAGCATTTTTAGAGCAATTTTGGACACTTTTATGACTTTTGATCACAAAAAAAAATTAACCGTCCAAATCAATCCATGTTATCACAAGGAAGAATTAAAGGATGAAGTGGATGATTATACTAATGAATGTGGTTGTTTTGTGAAAATTTAGATCATTTTGGTGCATTTTGTAGCTTGTAAGGCGATTTTGCAATTTTTTGTCGCAAACAAAAATTACGCACCCAAATTAATTTATGGTTTCAAAAAACATGATATGATGATGGAATGAATATGTGGATGCAATGTAGAGTGATTTCATGGAGGTGAGCAACATTTTTGGAGCATTTTTATATTTCTACAAATTTTGAAACTAAATGTCGATTAGCATCCATATCATGCATAGACATTGAAGTATTTGCCACTCTGTAAACATTGGTGAGAATTTTAATGCACCATGTGGATTCCCATGAGAATTTAAGCATGCCAAAAATATCTATAAATAGTGTTTAGAGGTAAAATTAGATTTATTCTTGCATTCACAAGTTTCAAAAATTGCATCTGAGGGAGAGTGAGGGAGTGGAGGAGTGAGGTGGAGTGAAGGAGTGTCATGAAGTGAAGGCAATGGCAATGGAAGGTGTGAATGCGGTAGCAAGAGTAAAGGTGTATGTTTCTAATGTAAGTTCCCCTGGCACTCTTGTTTGGACTTGTACATTTTTTTTAACTATGTAATTGAATATGACATTAATGTGTGTGCATTGTGCATGTGTTGTGTTGTAATTGAGGATCTTGGAGGCTCGAAATTGGTTCTCACCTCTCATTCTTGGGATGATAAAGGTACTGAAAAAGGATCTTTGGGATTGGCTAGAGGATATGGGGCTAGATAGTTATTGATGTGGTGAGGGGATATGAGGGGTATCTCTATACTATGGTAGAGATATGGAATCTAGATAGGGGGACCTTTTACCTTCCTACTAGTGAGGTAATGGTGACACTCGAGGATGTATATCATATCATTCGAGTTCTAGTGGAGGGACTATGTGTTGAGGTTGGACACAATAGAGAGCACAATATGAGTCAGATCTTTGGAGATATATGGAGAATTATTAGTGTGAGGGGTGGAGGGATCAGGTACTTAGTGATGTATACCAAGAAAAAGTTGGAGGTTTTTTCCATCTTGGTCATATTCATGTTAGTCGACATAGTGGTATCGAACAACACTGGCTATTGGTTTCCTTAAAACATGATTAGGTTGGTGTATGATATGATCGATGAGACTTAGGTGTATGCATGGGTGCCTGCTCTACTGGCTCAGTTGTACTAGAAATTATATAAGATAAGGAGGCAAGGGAATAAGGGACTGAGTTATAGTTTACTACTACAATATTGGGGTTATGAGCACTTCAATGTGGCTCAACCTAAGGGCTTACCTACTAAGTATGGGGTGGGAAGTATCCCTATGAAATGAGATGGTAGGTGGTTGAGGAGGTGTAGTCGAGTCATCCTAGCCACATTGGACAAGAGTATAAATATCTATGTAGGAATAACACTAGATGAAGTGTATTAGAGACCATGGTGAGGTGCCACTTAGACTAGTGATAGGGAGTTACTGTAGAGATTTTAGCAAGCTAGATGGATGGTTGGGTGACATAGGAATTAGGTGGAGCTCATCCAGTTTTCACGAGTGCTAAAATAGTTTGGGCTATAATAGGGGTTCTTGAGGCACAAGTGTTGTACAAGCACCATCAAGATGAGACTATTCTACCTTGTGTTGAGATATGGTAGGTGATCTATGAGGATTATGAGGAGATAGATCTCCTCAATTTGGATTATGCAAGGACTACTACCAAGTATGATGCATGTTTCACTGCACATCCACCATGGATACTAATTCTGGTAGTGGATGAGAATGGTGAGGATGAGGATGAGCTAGATACTAATGTGGAGGAGGCATATGATGCTCCCATACATCAAAGACATCAACAGTATAATAGGTAAGGAAGGTAGGAAAGGGATGCAACAGAGCAACCTCTAGATATTGCAGGTGATGGTGATGGTGATATGGAGGAGGTTCTAGAGAGACCTCTAGGTGAGAGTGAGGAGGAGTGGATAAGACCCAAGTAGATGGTGGTAGAGTGAGATGTAGAGATAGTGACTTGGGATGCAAAGATAGCTTAGTTGTGGGTAGAACTAGAGCTATGGGCAACTACAGGTGGAGATGAAGATAGAATCACAAGGCTCCAAAACAATCTAGCATAGAGGGACTGTCACTAGAGGTATGATGTATTACGTATTTGGTCCTGATATGGATACATTCAAGAGTTGGAGGATCTATTAATGTATCTCAAAATTGGGCTACCATATCAAAACTCTTCCTCCTTATATGGGACTGTTAGGTATAGTGATTCTAGGCATAGTGGCTCTAGGCTAGGACTCCTTCGAGGTCATAGGCATCCTCCTATAGGTGTTAGCTAGTTCTTAGATGCACATTTGTATGTGATATTTGATGCTCCATTTTATATGAACTTCAAGCATTCATTGTACAAGTGATATATATATATATATATATATATATATATATATATATATATATATATATATATATATATATATATATATATATATGGCTTTAATTTTGTGTTATTATTTTGTATGAATGCTTTTGTGTAAATTATTTTTGTATATGTGTAATAGATGGTAATGCAATGATAATGTGTATGAATACAAATTAATTGATGCAATAATGATCACTTATAGTTTAAATTTAACTTGACCATGTATAGCATTGTTGTTTAATAAGGGGAACCAAAAATGGTGGCATGTGAAATGAAAGACTCATGTAATGATATGGATGTTGATATAGATGTTGATATGGAAAACTGACATGGATGTTGACATGAAAAGCTAATTGTTTTGTAGAGACTTAGACATATTAGTGACATTCAAAAAACTCAATAAATTCTATCTAATTTCTCTAAGACCAAATGTGTGTGCAGTGAATTCATTTACCGAATCATGAGTATGGTATTGACTTAAGGTAATAAACAACCAATGTGTATGCAAGTGAGCTCATTAACCCATCTTGAGTAAATCAAGATGCAACCTGATATGGAGAAGATCAAGAAGCTATCTTGTTCATATGTGTGGTCATAAGTCTCTTCAAGAGAGATGTATTGGAATGCATGAGCATACTCCACTTCCAGTCAAGCATCTATAGCCCCAATGGATATTATTATAATAGTCAAATAATTTGATCTCTAAGCTTTGGGTATTTATACTACCTAACTGTCTAACTGGAAATATAGTTCTATCCTTACAACTTGAGGATTTGTTGTGTGTGGTGTGTAAAATATTTAGAGTTTTTGGGAATCTAATTCTCAAATGAAGTGTGATAAAAAATTTATCCTATCCGTACTATTATTTATTTTATTTGGAAATAATTGTGATAGTGGTGAAAACCACTATTTTTTATTTTTTGGACTATGTGCATAATGGTACAAGCAAGAAGTACCCTTTTCACTTTGAGGTTCAACCCAATCATGGTATTATCTATTGTTTAGACAAGATGTTTTTTAAGATGTGTGATTGTGTTTGGTTCAATAATGTTAGAGTCAATACCCAGAACTCAAGATTTTCTTAGTAAAAATGTGTATTGGTTCTAAAGAAAACTCAATAGGTATTGGAGGTTGCTAGAAACACTAGGAGTGGATGAGTGACCAAAAAAACCTAGGGATTATGAAAATATGATTTGCAAATGATAGTATGACTTATGAAATGATGCGATGAATGGATGATGGTTTGAATGTGTCCATCATTAAGGCAACATGACTATATTGGAAAAATTATTATCTAGACTGAATACATGACCCCTAAAATGAAATGGAATGTGTGAAGGTGGTTGTGAATGCGATATATGAAGTAAAATTTGTAAAATGAAATATGAGCAATGCAATGTGTTAAATGCAATGTTGTTTTTTATCCATGTATATATACAAATATATAAATAACATTAAGTATAGATTTTTCTCAAGTGGATGATGTTAAGTGGTTCAAGATCTTCAACTCCCTCTAGACTAGAAAGCCTATAATTTATTTTACCCAATTATTGAGTGATAGTGTATGTACCTAACCAATTAGCCATAAATTTATCATGAAGGTGTGACAATGCGTTGGTGTTTTGTTGATTCTCTTTAAGATCAAGATCTCCTACTTGTAATTCACAAAGATGAACTTTGGTTTTGTAAGCATACTTTAGGCAGTCTTGATAAACACATAAATGCTCTGAATAATTGATCCACCTTTCATAAAGAAGTGTGAGTTGGTCAAAATGTTCTTGTCTAGCAGTATCGTCATCTATGAATTCCTATAATGAAATTCACAATGAATGGATATCAAGCTCAAGAGGCATAATTGATTCGGCTCCATAGACCAATAAAAATGGCATTACCCCAGTAGGCATGCAAATGCTTGTTTGATAAGCCCATAATACCAAGGGAAACTAAGTATTCCAATATCGATGATTTTATTTGACTAGTTTCTTGAGAATAGAAATTAAGGTCTTGTTGGTAGTCTCATCTTATCCATTTGCTTGTGGGTATTAAGGAGTCAAGAAACTATTTTGGATATTATAGTTCTTGCAAAGTGCTTGACAATCCTTGTTTTTGAAATACTTACCATTTTCAAAGATGCTTTTTGAGGGAATGCCAAAACAACATATGATTATTATGAAGTATAATATCCACAATTTGAGGTCCTATCGTAATGGTTAGGGGAATTACCTCAACCCACTTTGTGAAGTATTCAGTGGCTATGATGGTGAATGTATGTTGTCCTAAGGAAAGAGGTGATGTTTTACCAATAAAATAAATACCCCATTGTGAAAAGGGCAAAAGGCTTTGAATAGGTTGTAATTCTTGTGATGGTACATGAGTTAAATTAGCATGTTGTTGACATTGTTGACAATGCTTGATGTAAGTGCAACAATCGCATTCCATGGTGGACCAATAGTAACTCATTTGTAGGATACACTTTTTGATAGCCATTCCACTAAAATTACCACCACAAGTACCATCATGAGCTTCAACTATAGCTCTTTATGCATTTGCAGGATCGAGATAATGAAGGAGAGCTCCATAATAACCACATCTATACAACACATCCCCCAAGAGAGTAAAATGAGCTACCTTTTGCTTGAAAGTGTGTTTAGAAATCCGTGACATGTCTGATGAGAGTATTTCAAACTTGAGGAAGGCTATTATTTTGTTGGATAAAGGTTCATATGGATCCAAATGGATAAATAAAATATCCTTCTCACCCTTAGATTCAACATGAACAATTGCAGATTTTGATATTATTGTAACAATGAGTGGTTGTACCTCTCCTACAAAGTTCTTTGGAACCAATTATCCTAGAGAGACCATCACATCTAAAAATATATTATTCAAATGTGGATAACTATTGATTTCATATTAATAAAATTTAACGAGCAATGACATTGCTACTTCATTGTAAAGATTTATTGTTAGTTCTTTGCTTTGGTATTCTCCATTTATTTTATGAAAGACAAGTTGAGAATCACCAAATATCCTAATAAGTTTTTTGTCCATAGTTATGGTTGCTTGAAGGTCTAATATTAAGGCTTCATACTCTACATTATATTTTGTGCATTGGAAGTCAAGTTTGAAATATAAGGGAATAGGTATCCCTTGTGGTGTATGGAACACGACTCCAACACCTTGATCTTTTTGCACTTAGAACCATCAAAGAATAGTATTATATTTTTTAGTGATAGTGAATTCCAAAACATCTGGAAGCTCAATAATCAAGGGTTTATCACTAGGAAGTGGAGCTTCTACAAGTTGATCAGCTATGACCTAAAATTTAATGGATTTTTTGTTGATGAATTCAAGATCTGATTCAGTTAGAATCATTATCCATTTTGTGGTGTGGGTGTTATTGTAAGTTTGGGTCATCATATAACAGAAAGGATTTTCACGAGCTATGACATATGTGTTGTGACTAACCATGTAATATTTTAGTTTGTTAGTGGTAAAAACCACTGCTAAGCACAAATTTTCCACATAAGCACATCTAGTTTCATATCTTACCAATGTTTGACTAATGTAATACAAAACTTGCTCTCAATTGTTATCATTCTTTTGTGCAAGCATTTTCCCGAATGTAAAGTTCATTTATGACACTATTCCTATTACCTCTCAAGAAACTAACAACTCAAATGTTGTGTGTAAACATTGTAGTAGAAAAGAGCACTATGCCACTGATTATTGAACTACCACACATAAGATCAATTTATTTCAAAAGCACAATGTAGATAATGTAAATGAAAATGACTCTGATCTAGATGTCTTCCATAATGCTCAATTTGTGCATACCCAAATCATCATCACATGGGCACCTATATCACTATTTTTTGACCATCCCAAAGCATTTATTGATGCACATTCAATATATGTTGGCTATGATATTTCTCATCCCAAATTGCAATCCATTGAAGTTTTACATAGTGTAGCCTCCACCAATAGCACATGTATCATGGATACTAGAACCACCCAATACATGACTTCCAACAAGGACTTATTTAAAGAATTCAACTTATAAGTACTTGTTATTGTTCACATGGTTGATAAATCCTCTTAACCAGTTGAAGGAGCTAGAACTATTTGATTGAAACTTCTTGGATTACCTGATTTTTGGATACTTGATGTTCTCGACATCTTTTCTCTAAAGAAAAATCTATTGTCACTTTCCACACTTTTCTACCATGAATTTGATCTGAGTGTCACTACCAAAGATAAAACTCTTTGAGTCATTCATATACCCTCTAAAATAGTGGCCATGAGTAGTTCCTTAGATGGAAAACTAATTAAACTTGATGGACATCCTACTTCTCAAGTTCACATTGCTAAAGTTGACATGGCACTTAATGCCACCCTAAATCTCAAGAAAATTTTTATTGAAACATTATGACATGCTCGCATGGGTTATATAAAACATGATCAATTGAGATAAATGAAGTCCACTATCAGGGGACTATCACACTTCTCTTCCAAACCTATTAAATGTGAAGCATACATCATTACCAAATTCTCTCAATAAAATTTTCCAAAGATTCAATGGAAGTCCACATAAAATTGGAGCTAGTTCACTAAGACATTTGTAGGGCAATTCCTATTCCTTCATTAAAATTCTAAAGTTATCACATCACCTAATCGATGACTTATCAAAGAAGCTATGGATAAAATTTTTGGAGAAGAAGTTTGAAGCTTTTGAATTTTTCAAAGCATTCAAGGCTCACATAGAAAAATAATAATTTTGTAGAATCAAGACCTTCAAGAGTGACAATGGTGGTGAGTACACCTCAAATGAATTGACATAATACTTTTCCTCACATGGGATAAAACATAAATTTATAATACCAAAAATAACTCAATAAAATGGCATTATTGAGTGCATGAACAAGATAATTATAAACATGGCTCATGCCCTTATTATATACAAAAATGTGCCTCCATATATTTGGGCTAAAGCCACCTGGATTGCTATGCATGTACTCAACACAGTGAGTCCCTCAAAACTTGACCCATCACCTCATGAAAAATGGATTGGACACCGCCAATCATCAACCACTTCAAAATATTTGGCTCCATCTGTTATGCTCATATTCTTCTAGAAAATAAAAACACAATTGAATCTTGAGCTATTAAAGGTATCTTCTTTGGATACCATATGGAAAATAAGAGATACAAGGTATTCATTCATTCACACTGAAAAGTGATTATGACACATGATTTTGTGTTTATAGAAATTGGAGAACCACTTGTTATATTGGATACCATGGGACACAATCTTCATCATAGATAAAAATATGCTAACATATATGATGTTAAAATTCCAACCTTTTGGGAGGATACTTTGAAAAGTTACTCAAAAATCTAGAATGTACAAATCAATCTACATGTCTAGAGGAGCCAAACTATGATATTGAGCATGTCTATTTCTTTTGCACCTTTTCCCCTTCACATAGTAATGTTGATCCTCATAAAAATATTGTTTCACATTCATCTTTGTTAGCATCCTTCATACCTAATGATCTATTACTGGATCATGATAAAAACTTTGAGGTAGGTGAGACATCCACACTACTCCCCACTCTATAAATTTGTGAAGCTCACCAGCTATTAAAGGATATAAAACCATATGAAGTAGGAAAAATGGGCATAAGAGGTGCCCTCAGATCAAGAGTGCACAAATCATTACTTGTTGAACTAGAATCTATGAAATTGCACCTCACATACCAAGAAGCTATCAAACATATAGCTTGGAGATATGCAATGAACCAAGAGCATAAATCTCTAATAAAAGATGGTACTTGAGAGTTAGTCAATCTACCACCTGGAATAATGGTAGTTCAAAATAAATGGGTGTACAAAAATAAGTATAAATCATATGGCACCATTGACAAACACAAGGTAATACTAGTGGCTAAATAATTCATGCAAAATCAAGGCATTAACTACACTAAGGTATTTTCATATACCACAAAATAGCCCATAATCAATACTCTTTTAGCCTTAGCTGAACAAAAAGGTTGGAATATTCATCAATTATATGTAAATACTACTTTCCTGAATGGTGAATTGGAAGAAGAAATATACATGGCACAACTAGAATATTTTGATATTGCAGGATAGGAGCACAAGGTATGTAAACTTAGAATGTATTTATACAGATTAAAGGAATCCCCTCACACTTGGTTCATCAAGCTATCGGATCAGATGAAGCAACTTTAATTTGAAGTGTCTAATTACCAAGACATTGATGCAACATTGTTCATGAAGCGCAATGAAGACAAAGGTACATACCTCATAGTCTTTATGGATGGAATGCTTCTAACATGTAACAATGAACACATCATCAACATAGTGAAAAAGGACCTTGCAAAGAATTTTGATATATTTGATCTAGGATTGATGAAATTCTATTTGGGCATAGAAGTAACTCAATAAAATGGTAAAATATTCTTAATCCAAGAGAAATACATCAATAGTATTCTAGAGAAGTTTCAACTCAAATATGCACACCTTGTGACAAAAACAATGGAATCAAATCTAAAATACATCGTGGATGATGACACACCAGAGGAATATGTAACACTCTACAGAAGACCGGTTGGTAGTCTCATATATGTTACTAACACAAGACCTAACATCGCTTATGCAATGGGGATTCTAGAAAGGTACATGACCAAGTCAAAGGAGAGTCACTAGAAAGAAACAAAAAGAGTGTTGAAATACATAAAGACAACCCGTAATTATGACCTATTGTATGAAAATAATTCATATTTCAAACTCATCATATACACAGACTCAAAATTTGTAGGAGATAAATATATTGGTAAATCTATGTTTGGGTACTTGATGTTTCTTGGCTCAACACAAATTTCATGGAGATCAAAGTGATAAAAAATTATACCAGATTTTGCAACAAAAGCTGAATATATTACTACAACTAAGACAAAGAAAGATGTGGTATGGTTGAAAAAGTTTTTATATACTCTCGATATCACTGAAAAAGATCCTACAAGACTGCATGTGGACAATCAATAAATAATCCACATGAAAAAGAATCATATTTTTCATGATAGATCCACACACATCAATACAAAAGTCCACATAATCTAAGAAATTGTTCAATATGTCATAATACAAATGCATTACTATCCAATAGTAGATTATATTACCGACATCTTCACCAAGATGCTCCAGAGGGTGAAGTTCTAACAATTCAGACAATAAATAGGTTTGAGAGCCTCCATATTATGCTGACAATGGAGATGCAATAAGACCATTAAGGGTAATGCTTATTCATAAAACCACCTTTGTGTGGATGGAAAGTATTGGTCAATATTTGCTTCAACCCATTCATGAAAACCCCTTGTGGGTATGAAATAATATGGGTTGTACTAGTTTTAGAAAATTTAAACTTGTGAAAAACTTAAAGGGCATGGGGGATGACCAAATGGTATATGGAGATCTAATGGGTTGGAACCACATTTCATGGATAATTGGTTAATAGACTACACAAAGAACCACCCGAGCCACTCATATACTGAAATAAAATGACCTTCTACCATTAAGAGGTGGATTGAAGATATGTTAATGCTACAAGGTCATGTTTATTAGTTAGGTTCATAATTAATTGTTATGAGGCTTTAATACCTCATTAGAATAGGTTATTTTAATGTATAATATCATTTCATGTTCATTTGAATTTCATGTAGTATGTATTTGAAAACCCTAAACCTAATCTCATTTTTATTAATATATAATTCCATGACACAGAGGGAGAGGTGTGATTTTTCATTCTCTCCATTGTTAGAAATCTTCTCCTCCTTTTTTCTTATTTCTTGTGGTTGAAATTGGGCACATACCATTGATCCTTACTACATGATGATCAAATATTTTTTTTGTAAATATGTGGTCCATATTTGCTTGATTTCATTCCTTAGATTACTCTACATCTGAATGAACTCTATAATTCTATGATATATGTGTATGATGGATTCCTTATCCAAAATATAATGCATCAATATTTAAATGCCTGGAAAATGGCATATAGCTCTTCATAGTATGTGGAGTATTTTCAAACTACTTCATTGAATGTTTTATTTTGTGATTGGATGCTCATATTACATGAGGAAAACTTTTAATTCATACTCTAATTCATAAACCATTAACTCAAAAGGTTGATGCAAATCGAGTAGGGAAAGTATAAGAGTTAAATAAAATTAGTCCTCCACACTCTCTAATGCCTTCTACTGTGTATATTTCCAATGAAACTTAGATTTGACACATCCTTTGGTCACTTGGTGTAGCGGAAAAACTATGTGTGAGAAATCAAATTGAAAACTTTGATAAAAATAAGACCTAAAATACTTCAAAGTTCTATTAGAATATTGAGTGAAGGCTAATATTTAATTACCTAAATATTATTAGTATATAAATGGAATCCCGCATTATCAATTATACTCATAAAGTACTAATCTTTATCATTCCAAATGATCAGTTCTCCAAATTAGCATATAACTTGTGTCTTTGAAGGGTTTTATGTACCACAAATGAGTTGGTGTAGGGACATAGGATGTCATCCATCATCCTCAATAATATGGTAGGTACATTGGTCAAGTATAAAGGAATAACTAGCCACTAAAATAATACTTTCTTGGATTTGAATGTTGTATTCCATATATCAATTGGGTCTATTGGTGTTTTATGATAGCCATATTTGAGATTAATTTTGTTGAAAAAATTGTTGCATGGAGTTGGTCTAGTGGATAATAGTTCTTTACAATAATTTAATTTAAAGCTCTATAATTAATACAAATTCTTCACATTCCATATTTCTTTGGATCTAATACAAGTAGACTACACCATAGTAAAACACTTGGTTTCATGTGCCCTTTTGAATCAATTCTTGGATCTACCTCATGATCTCACCATTTTAAAGGACCAATCTACAACAAATAGGTGCATAAGGCAAAGCAGAACTAGTAAATAAATCAATTTAATGCTTTACATCACAATTAAGTGGAACCCCAATAGGTGACTTGGACAAGTGATCCTATTTAGATCTAATTTGGTCCATCTATATTATCCTCTAACTATGATGTTGACACTTCAAGGTCTAGACTCACAAATACGATACCTCTTCCACATGAATGGTTTGATTATAATCACATAACAAACATACAAGGGCACAACATCATACATAATTTCATATTTGAATGCATTGATGGCATAGGAAAGGAGACATTGTTGAGTGATACAATTGTTTGTCCTCAATTTTACCCATCTGAAATCATGTAGTTGTAGGTATGGTGTGACTGGTCGATTCAAATCCTCCACCTTCTAGGTAGAAATAATATTATTTAGAGTCTCAATAGAAATAATGCAATATAAGAGCTCACTCTTAAGACTAATTTTATAAATGAAATAGATGTTTATCCTCTTATGAATATTCATATGAAATATCTAGTTTGACATGTGTCATGGCAATGGTTATATTTGGTTATGCTTTTATTTTCTCTATCCTAATATTATGGATGTTGAGGTTATGGTGTAGTGGATATAGATGGTTTTGAATAATTAAACAATGATTAAATTAATAGATACCCTTTACATGAATTCATATTAATTTTATGATAATCACACCTTTTTTAGTCTTTGCCTTTGGTGGATTCCTTTGTTTGGAGTCATTTTTTTGCTTCTTATTTAATTTTTGTGTTGATCCATTTGTCCTCATTCTTTGGGAAGTCTAATGTTCCTTCCTTTGAATATTACTTAGTGTTTTGGTATTTGTTATTCACTCCTCCATTTTCCATTTTCACTATTGTTCTTCTACTCCAATTTAATAGTTAGTTTTTATGCTTCTCCTAATTTATTTAATTCAAAGAGGTCCATGTCCTATCAAATGTACCATTGCATCCCACTATGGTACTCGAGGATTCAATAACATTTAATATTTTGGAAATTTAGTTTTCTTTCCATGGAATTGAAAGCATTAGTATAATCTTGAACAATTTTGTATTTACCTTTATGCAAATGTTACCATCACATGTATTAGTGTACATAGGCATCTACAAGTGTAGACACCAAAATAGCACCAATCCGATTATGTGACTACAAACACTAATCGCTTTGACACACATAGCCCCAAGGGCAGCCCCCAAAGGTCAAACAGTGGTCCTAACCACTCTCACAATAGTTTTGAAAGGTCAGAGATCAATTTTACACATTCAGGAACTTTGCTTAGTATCTGTCCCAACCTGGGATGAATTAAAAATGGGATTCGCCCCACCCAGGGACGAATTCTGAATTCGCTCCAGGGTGGGGCAAATTGCAGGTTTGACGGGAAAAAAGTCAAATCTTGACAAATGGCAGCTCAGGTCTACCACCCAATGCTTCCTTCATCGCATGGGAGTATGGGTGAGCATTTTCAAGCGTTAGAGGCATCTGTAAGGTCAGTCATGGAGTCCCTATTAAGGGAGGAATCTCCTTCCCCCTGGGGAGGCATGATTGCCAAGTGGTGCCTCTGCATGCCCATTTCAAGAGACCTCTAGGTCTATAAATATGGAGAGAGGTAGCATTTTAGAGAAACGAAGTGTTGCCATTTTATTTACACATCTCATACCTTTCGGATTTGCGCCTTTCACATCCTTGATCTCCTTTATAAGGGAAGTCATTGGGTGACTATTGGGAGGACAAATATCGATTCCAAAACTCGACATTTGGCCACAATATCCCACCAAATTTTTTGACAATACCACACAAGAGGTTTTGAACCCATCCCAAGTGGATTGGTGTCGAAATGAAGCTTCAAACGACGGGCGGCCTACACCATGGGTGTCCCCTCCCACATTGCCACAATCCTAATCACACCCTTTCGGAGTGATGGGAATTCCATGGTAGATTTGCTTTCTTTCATTTTTGCATTCAATTCTATGATGTTTAAATAGGTTTTCATTTGAATTTCATCTCCTTTTGAGCAATTTTGATCATATTTCTAGCTTTGCTTGCTTTTATTAACCTACAGGTAGCATTATCAAATTCTTACTGATGGATGCCAAATTGGGAAAATATGACCATCTGGGTCTTCCCAAAATGCCCCCAATTAGCTAATCCCAAGTTTATAGGTATTTTGGAGCTCTAGAGGCAAGACATTGGGACAGTATCTTTTCGACGTTTTGTTGTAGGTGAATTCATGCCACCTCGGAGCGAATTCAAATTGGTGAGGAATTTTTTGACTGTTCTTTTTGCAAAACCTTCCTGGTGATATCCTGATGCCCCTATAAAATTTTCATAGCATTTGGATCTATTTTAGTCATAGTTTAATTCATTTTTCTTATTTACTTATCGTAGGCTTGGGGATTACATGCTTTGTTTCATCCACAGGTGCTACTGACCATTTCTTGTTCCTTTGAACATAGGGTTCGGACATCGGAGGAGCAACGAGGAGTCAAGACTCATCATTCCAAGTTATGGTGACATTTTGGTCCGCCCATTTTACATGTGGGCATGCGGAAGAAGGAAATGCGCCCATGGATGTAACAAGAGCTCATGCTTAAACGCTCCTAGCCCTTGGAAGGGGAGGATGCATATTGTAACTGAGTTTGAAACACATTAATAAAAAGGGCATTCTTCTTTATTCTCATTTGTTTCATTTCGATTCGATCATGCTTTTCCCTCTTTTCATGCACTTTCAAGTTTCTAGGATTTAGCGTTGAGTCCGGTTTTTGTTTGCATTTCACATATTTGCTTTCATTTTTGCTTCCATATCCTCATGCTTTCAGTGGTGATCATGGTGGGACATTGTTCTCTATTTTTAAGATCAGAGATCTGATCCAAACTTGGTTTTTTTCTTGTAGGTACCGCATTTTCATACGCTGACTGTTGTTCATTCCAGCAAAAGGGAATGCAGAGCTGTAATTTGTCTCACCCATGGACGAATGGAAATTTTCCCCACCCTATCATGAATATAGTACTGTAATTCATTCCACCCTGGGATGAATTCTAGCCTATGAGGTTTTCAAGCAAAAAATCAGAACAGACAGATGTGGGCAGAGAAGAAGTAAGAATTCTGCATTTTTCTCTGTCATTTTTTGTTTAGTGTTTCTGTTTTGAATTACTTGTTTGCTTAGGGAAATTTTTCCTTTTGTTGTTTGATTGTTTCCTTTTGCAAAATAAAAAGAACCCCACACACCACGTGGCAACTTAAAAACCAAGGCGCTAGTCATAAAACCCCAGCCCTTGATCAAGACCAACGGTGGATTTCATCACCACCTTGGCTTGAATTTTGCATTCATACACCCCGATTGCTACTGTTGCTAGACGTAAATCCTGATGAAAGCTGACCAAGTGTAGCTGGGGTGATTCCCAGCATGTGAGGATAAGTCTTCTATGGTAGGTTTCATAAAAAGAGCGATTCCCCTTCTGTATCGCCTATGTTCCACGTACCATCTGCTCTCATGTACCTATAGTTTCCCTCACGTAAGGGTGGGTATATAGAGAGGTTGGTATATCAATATGGCAATGGCATATCGAAGGGGTGACAAATTTTGGGAGCCATAAGAGCCTTCATTTTGCATTTAAATGTTCTTTACAAAAACCTTCAAAAAAAACAACAAAACACACTAAACCAGTTTCAGGAAACACTTTCAACCTTTAAACGAGATAATCATCGTTTGTGTATGTGTGTGTTCTTTTATGTTTAGTGTAGCATAAAAAATCATAAAAGAGATAAAAATATGCTTAGCTTGTAGAAGAGCAACACCATGGTGTACACCCGTAGCCAAGCCCAATCAAGGGCAGAAGCTACGAAAAGTGTACAAGGAGGGGGCACAAGTTGCCTCCGCTTTAGCCCTAAGGACTTGGCCATACCGCCTTGGCGGCCTAACCCCCAAGAGAGTCCACATCATTCCATGACAAGGTGGAATTATAGGGACACCCCTTTGGGGGACATGCCCGTTCATCACAACACCTTTCGGGAAGAATCCTTACATGTGGCACTCAACATAGACAAAAAATCTCCCTTAGAAGCTAGATATGAGTGGCCACCGCACGATGAAGTGCTAGAGAGGCATAGTGTCCATGAGGAGAGGCCACATGACTATGGCATCACTTGTTTTCCTCCCATCACTATTACAACCAATAAACAAACCCCAGAGCGTAGGGCTCTCCAAATAGGGCAAGCTAACTCTGGCCACCACTTTCACACCTACAAAAGGGAGTATGAGGAAGACCATCACATTCCTTGAGAGCAATGTATAGTGCGGGAGCCATGCACTTCCACACCAGCTAGATACCATGGTTACCCACTAAGGCCAAAGCCTCAGGTAAATGCTGCCAGCCTCGATAGAGGGAAGCAACCCATTGAGATATCGGATCATCATGACCAAGACAAATGCATAGGAGAGGCATCCAGGCCTCTTAAGACCAAGATGACCTGGCAGTCACCAGACATGCTGCCCGCCAATCCAAAATCACGTGGCTTGAGCAAGATCAGTAACAGCTAGAGCATCTATATTGCCTTAGCAAGGAGCGCATTCAGTGCCAAACAGACGAGCTGCTTCATAACCTACCTGAGAGGGTTCCAACCCATCGCACCCAAAGAGCGGAACCATATGAGAGGCATAATCCCTTGGTGTAAGATAGGTCTTTGTGACCTTGTCAAGTTTTGCCTCCGAGACCCCCTAGACCTGAGAGGGAGGCCACTCCTCGGAACAACGATGGGTACCCTCCGTGGGGACCCACCCAGGGTCATAGGTCTTGCCCAAAGACTCCTCAGGTAGCCTACGAGGAGTATGAACAAGAAGTAGAGCGATCTGAAATGCCCTACCAAGGCGAAGGGGTTGCTATCCGGCCTCCCCCCCATAGGCCTCAAGTCTCCCATAACCCACAACGAGAGCAAACTAAATAGGAAGAGATTAAATCTTCAGATGCATACAAAGTGCTATTAGAGTAGTTGGAGTCTATGGAAACCAAAGCTTATGGGCCCCAAAAGCCCACGTTACGCCAACTCCGCAATCATCCTGTGCATCCGTCAGTGCCTGCACCCTCTTACCTCGAACACTTCAAGCTGCCTCAGTTGGAAATCTTTAAGGGTGAAGAGGATGCCTAAGAGCATGTGAAAATATTCCTGAACCAATGCTTTGGCATTCAGGACAATGATGTGCTGTTGCTAAGGACATTTATAACCACATTTGTGGGCCCTACTCCGGATTGGTTCACCCAGTTTCTGAAGCACAACATCAATAACTTGGATCAGTTAGTGGATGCATTCCTTGAACACTTCGCCTTCAACAGCAAGAAGAAGGCATCACTAAGTGACCAGGCCAGTCTCAGGAAATATGAGGAAGAGACCATGGTGGCCTACGGGAATCGATGGAGGACTTTGCTTTCCAAGCTACCCTAACTTCTCCCTATGTTCGACCTTACAAAAATGTTCTCACAAAGTTATTTGAGATCGATCTCTATGCTATTGCAGCTACAGCAATATGCCACCTTAGAAGAAGCCCTGGCACAAGCCAGAATTATCGAAGAGATCAAGATACAGGATGGTAAAATTGCCAAACCTAAGAAGAAAGAGTGGAACAAGAACACAAAGATAGGGACTACGCAAAAAAAACCTGCTGTGGTTAATCAAGTTGCCATAAATTTCCCTAAGCCTGCACAAGAAATACAACCTCAAAAAGATAACTATCAGGCAGTGCCTCCTAACAATTATGAAAGAGAAAATCAGAAGCAAGAGCAAAATCAGCAGCGTCGCCCTAAGAGACAGTACACCCCTTATACGGAGTCTAGGGACTCCCTATTTGACCTCTTGTCAGTGGTGAACTTGATCACCCTTCCAGAGATTCAAACCATAGATCCTAACACTCCCAAGCCTAAGGGATATAGAGAGGACTTATATTGTAGGTTCCACAGGTGGAAGGGACATGACCTAAATGCATGTTGGAAGTTCAAAGGATTGATACAAGACCTGATTGACAATAAGACATTGGCAGTGGATAACCCCGTAGCGCCAAACAACCATTAGATGGGGGTTTTCAAGGACCCCTTGCCTACCCATGAGGCACAAGAAAAACCCCTTTAGGTCAATGAGGTGCAATAGAATTTCCCCATGCAAGGGTATGTAGGAATGATAAGCATAGTGACTAGGAAAAATAAATACCTAGGAGTTGCCCCCGAGGCAACCACAAGAGAGGTTCCATCGATGTCATAACCTCAACAGCACCCTGTGTAGCTACCTCCGCCTAGACCCATGGCCACGATTAGGACCAAACTCACATAGAGTTTGCAGACCATGTTGGCTAGGCTCTCCATATATGAGCTTATACAGCAATCAACGCCCCATCGGGAGGCTGTCATGGAGATTTTGAAAGCCATCGAGTTGTACCCTCACAAAGCGAATTCCTTCAACAACTTTGTGGGACTTGTAAAATGATGCATGGAGCCATTCATCACCTTCTAAGAAGATGAAGTAAAATCAGTGTCTGATGACATGGCAGATCCACCCCTGCATGTTATCGCACAGGTCAACAGGATCCCGTATAAGAGGTTGTTGATAGACACTGGCTCATCCAGTAACATTATTACCATAGCAACATTGAAAAATCTAAAGTTGCCAGCCTCTCATATCATGGCTTCCACATATACACTACGAGCATTCAATGATGTGATATGCTCGACAGTTGGCACAATTGTTCTACCCGTTCAAGTAGGACAAAAGATGATACCTACATTGTGCCATATTTTGGAAGGCGAGATGGCGTATAACATATTGCTAGGGAAGTCATGGATCAAGGACATGAAGTGTGTCCCTTTGATAGCCCACCAGTGTTTGAAGTATGCATTTGAAGGGGAAGTGCATGTAGTCCCAGCGGAATTAGAACCCTTCAAATATTGTAATGCGGTGCAGTTAATGCCACAATCGACCCTCTAATCGACACACTTGGATTTTTAGTTAAATCCATCTAGACAGGGTCCAATGTCACAAGCACCACTGGTGATAAATCCATCAAAACCCTAGCCAGGTGCGTCTTCATCGTCAACTCCTTCACCACCAACGCCACCTATCATGGCTAAACAGAAGGACAAAGGGAAGCAAATCCTAGAAGAGGCTCAACCCCTGGAAGAGGTGCTGCCAACAATATCAACCACCTCTACCGAAGAGATGCCTAGCACAATGGAATTTGAGGCTCCTAGTCCACCCAACATGGAGTGGACTCAGGAAGAGCTTCCATTCCCTCCCTCTCAATCGCCAAAAATTACTATTGAAATGGCTAGTATGGGCCTAAGGGAGTATCTAGTGCAAAATGTTGTAGCAACGACCGCACTAGAGTTCGTGCAAGACATGGGGAGACCTCGCCTCCCCATCGGGACAATTGTTCCTCTAGGATACCCGCAAAACCAGCAAAAATTTGTGTATGAGGGCCTTGATCATGGTATTGATCCATGCATGCAAAAGGACGAGGATGAAGAGCCTTTTGCAGAAGATGTCAACTATCTGTCTAACCCAGAATTTGCTCTGAGATATCTTGGCCAATGCAATTGGCATGGATACGGGCTAGGCAGGTATGAGCAAGGAGTGCATGTCCTTTGCAAGACAAGATACTAAATGCCTTATGACAAGTCGGGAGTAGGGTTCAACCACCCCCTGCACTTGGACATCTTGGTCGAAAACATGCAAGGCCTAGGAATAGGCCACAAGGGTGGATTGGCATCAGATCCTTATGCCAACCCAAACACAACATATACATTTGGAGATTACCTCCCATGGTCAACAACCATCCTTGTTAACATCAATAACCATTCTCATTTGCTAGAAAGAGGCGAAAGTTTGAGAACTCACTTTCAAGGAAAGTATAAACAGTATCAGGAAGGATCTTCGAAGGATGGATCAGAATATGAACCAGCATCATATGATCCCTTCAAATTTGATAGTGATCACTCACAAGTGATCCCCATGAATGTCTGTCAAGAGACCCTTCTGAAAATGTTCCCTCTAGAGGCTCCAAGTAAGCCAGTGCCACGTCAAGGGAATCAGGTCCCCACAAGGAGCGTGGAACAACCACAATGGGGCCAGATTAATTTGCTGGAGCAGGATGACCCTGTAATGCCTCAAATAGTTGTTAGAGCCAACGAGGGCTTTTGGATCTCCGATAGTGATTACGAAGATGAAACATAAATGACATATCTTAATCACATGCGGTAGAGGCCGCAACCATACCCCTTGGAGATTAATGACATATTTGAACAGATGGGCATAGTGCCAGGGCACGAGTGGTATGTAGACCCAGTAGGGTGGGATCAAGTGTTGGATCCGTTGCTCCGGGTACACAAAGAGCACCTTCCATTCCGAGACCCTAGGGTGATATCAGTGTCGAGGGCAGACCTTGTCCTCCTATTAGCACATAGGGATGATCCATTCATGCCAGTACCTCTAGAGCCAGATCCAGAACACAGAGAACATCCAGAATGTTTGAGTCATCGCACCCGTGGTAATGGAGACAAAAATCATTTCATCCACATGATATCCATTGACTTAACCACATCCATCCACAATCTGGTCGATCCAGCACGGTCCTTGCATCTAGACATAGATGCCATTGACTAGGATCATGTCAATTCACCTCCGTCCCCATCAGAGTACTGACCTTTCGATAAAATGCTTCATTTTACCCCAGGGACAACTCAAGATATCTATCATGCTGAAGAGGAACCCAAAGTTCCAACGCATATTTAAACTCAGCTAATGATATCCATTTGATCCCAACTCCACATCAGTTGGAGGACGGATCCCACATGTCGGTCGAGGAGACGACTGACGTAGACATCGGCTTGGATCTAATGAATCCATAGATTATCAAATTAGGGGTAAGCTTATCCCTTAAAGAGCAAGCTAACTACATTGCCATTCTCAAAGAGAAGAAGGAGGTTTTTGCATGGTCATACAGAGACATTCTGGGGCTAGATCCATAGATAGTCACACATAATCTAACGCTTGATCCGAAAATCAAGCCAGTTAAGCAAAAACTACGTAAGATGCACCCAACAGTGGCCTTGATGGTCAAAGAAGAATTGGAAAAGCTATTGGATGCATAGTTTGTCATCTGCATGGATTATCTACCATGGTTGTCCAACATGGTGCCTATCAAAAAGCCCGACGGGAGGATTCGCATATGCATCGATTTTTAAGATTTAAACAAAGCAAGTCCTAAGGATGATTTCCCCTTGCCAAGCATCAATGCATTGGTAGACGCTATAGTAGGTCATGAAATGCTATCCCTCATGGATGGTTTCTCGGGATATAATCATATTTGTATCAATCCTGAGGACAAACTAAAAATGGAGTTCACAATGCCTTGGGGGACATTTTGTTATAAGGTCATGCCTTTTGGCCTTAAAAATGCTGGTGCCACCTACCAACATGCCATGACGTACATCTTCCACGATTACATGCATAAAAATTTGGAAGATTACATGGATGATTTGTTGGCCAAGTCTCTTTTGTGCCCAGATCATCTCGATGACTTAAGCAAGATCCTCAATCGCCTCATGGAGCATAAAGTTAGACTGAATCCCAAGAAGTGTGTATTTGGCGTCACATATGGAAAACTCTTGGGTTTCATAGTCTCAAAGTGAGGCATCAAAGTAGACCCCAACAAAGTCAATGCAATCCTTGAAATGGTTCCCCCAACTACCATTAAGCAGCTCAAAAGTTTGTAGGGAAAGGTCGCATCAATTAAGCACTTCATAGCATAGCTATCTGACAAGTGTCGACCCATGAACAAATTATTGCACAAGGGGGTAGCATTTCATTGGGATGATGAGTGCCAGTCAGCCTTTGACGACATCAAATGATACTTGGCTTTGCCACTAGTATTGGCACCACCTAGACCAGGAGTGCCATTCTACTTATACATCTCAGCTACTAAGATGGCACTTGGCGCCATGCTAGCCCAGAAGAATGAACTTCACAAAGAACATGCTA
The DNA here is from genome assembly GCA_028583015.1 of Wollemia nobilis. Taxonomy (NCBI): domain Eukaryota; kingdom Viridiplantae; phylum Streptophyta; class Pinopsida; order Araucariales; family Araucariaceae; genus Wollemia; species Wollemia nobilis. The sequence goes on along the minus strand of JAQPPZ010017226.1, from coordinate 16,899,136 downwards.
CTTACTATCTTAGCTGCACACTGGTCAGTTATGAACTTAACTATGCATACGTCGAGAAAATCTTCTTGGCAGTGGTGTTTGCTACCAAAAAGCTATTCCACTACATGTTGAGCAACACTACGTATGTTGTGTCTAAGGAGAATCCATTGCGATATAGGATGAGTCATACTTATCATAGTAGTCACACGACGAAATGGATCATGTTGTTGATGAAATTTGACATAGAGTTTATTGGATAGAAATCCATCAAAGGATAGGTCATAGACGATCAGCCTCTGGTCATAGAGCTACCTGATGATGGGGTCTTCCATGTCTCAAAATCGCCAGATTCTGATGAGCCTGAGTCACAGGCTGACATAACCCTATTTTTTGATGGTTCTAAATGTGAGCAAGGTGGTGGCACAGGAATAGTATTCTTCACATCGCAAGGCACTCAAATGTCCCTATAATTTAAATTAAATTTCCCATGCACCAACAATAATGCAGAGTATGAAGCCTTGCTCATAGGTCTTCAGACAACAATCACCATGAACATCAAATGACTGAACATCTTTGGTGATTTGCTATTAATTGTCACTCAAGTCAAAGGGGTATTCCAATGCAAATGCCCAGTTCTATAGGCTTATAAAGCCCTTGTGGATAAATTCCTGGCAAAACTTGAGTGGTACGACATCGAGGCACTCCCTCGATCATCGAATCGTTTTGTAGACACTATGGCCTCCTTGGGGTCACTAATCCCATAAGACCTTTTTGGTGATATGAAAACCATTCAAGTAAAAACACTATCGCAATCCATGATGGAGTGTGCAAGCTCTGACTTGACACCAGGAATCCACATGATCTAGATTGAACCATCCTCGGATAAGTTCTCTTGAATCCATGATCATTTGAAACATGCCAACTGGGGGTCCTTGTTCTCCCCTACTCCCATTAATAGCAACACAACGCTATTATTACAAGTTCTCTCCCGCTCAGCATTTTCTAGGGATGAAATTCAAGAGGGATTGGTTGTTCATACCATTGAGGCTTTCGATTAGCAGGATTGGTATTTACCCATTAGGGACTACCTCAAGTTAGGTAATCTCCCGCTTGGATTGACGCATGCCGCAAAACGAGCATTCAAGCAAAAAGTGGCTAAGTATGTCTTGATAGGAGACATTTTGTACCATCGTAGCTACAAAGGAATCCTCCTTTGTTGCTTGGACCAACAAGAGTCCACTTGGGCAATCTCCCAAGTGCACGATGGTACATGTGGTGGCCACTTCAGTGGTATGGCCATCGCAAAGCACATTCTTCGCATGGGCTATTATTGGTCATATTTAGAGCGAGATTGTTGTGCATATGTCAGGAAGTGCATGAAGTGTCAACATCATGCCAATTTGATGCATGTACCTTCCCAGGCCTTGTAGACAGTCCAGTACGCTTGCCCATTTTCGTAGTGGGGCTTCGATCTAAATGGAAAGATCTCCCCTGCATCGTCAAGCCGTCACACATTTATTATAACGACCACAGAGTATTTCACCAAGTGGGTGGAAGCAGTTTTTCTTACCTCTACGATAGGACCCCACATTGTGGAGTTCATTTTGCATAAAATCATATGTCATTTTGGTATTCCATCCAAAATAGTCTCGAATAATGGGACATCATTCAAGAACAAAGACGTGCATACTTTGACCACAAAATACAAAATTCAACACAATTTTTTGAAACCCTATTATCCGTAGGCAAATGGGCAAGCAGAGGCGTCAAACAAAATGCTAGTTGCCATCCTTAAAAAGATGATCGTGGATAGTCATAAGGATTGGCACATCCAAATCCCACTTGCCCTATGGGCTTATCACACTAGCATTCGAACGCCCACTGGGGCAACTCCATTTTCTCTTGTGTATGGCTCCGAGGAAGTCATGCCTCTTGAGTTGGAAATTCCTTCCCTGCGCATATCAATGCAAGAGTTCATCGAAGTAGACCCCAACAAAGTCAAGGCAATCCTTGAAATGGTTCCCCCAACTACCATTAAGCAGCTCAAAAGTCTGTGGGGAAAGGTCGTGTCAATTAAGTGCTTCATAGCGTAGCTATCTGACAAGTGCTGACCCATGAACAAATTATTGCACAAGGGGGTAGCATTTCATTGGGATGATGAGTGCCAGTCAGCCTTTGACGACATCAAATGATACTTGGCTTTGCCACTAGTATTGGAACCACCTAGACCAGGAGTGCCATTCTACTTATACATCTCAGCTACTGAGGTGGCACTGGGCGCCATGCTAGCCCAGAAGAATGAACTTCACAAAGAATAGGCTACTTACTATCTTAGTCGCACATGCAGTCGAGTTATGAACTTAACTATGCATATGTCGAGAAACTCTTCTTGGAAGTGGTGTTTGCTACCAAAAAGCTATGCCACTACATGCTGAGAAACACTACATATGTTGTGTCTAAGGAGAATCCATTGCGATACATGATGAGTCGTATTTATCATAGTAGTCGCACAGCGAAATGGATCATGTTGTTGATGAAATTTGACATAGATTTTATTGGACAAAAATCCATCAAAGGATAGGTCATAGACGATCAACCTCTGGTCATAGAGCTACTTGATGATGGGGTCTTCCATGTCTCAGAATCCCCAGATTCTGATGAGCTTGAGTCATAGGCTAACATAACCCTATTTTTTGATGGTTCTAAATGTGAGCAAGGTGGTGGCACGGGAATAGTATTCTTCACACCGCAGGGCACTCCAATGCCCTTGTCATTTAAATTAAATTTCCCATGCACCAACAATAATGTAGAGTATGAAGCCTTGCTCATAGGTCTTCAGACAACAATCACCATGAACATCAAATGACTGAACATCTTTGGTGATTCATTGTTAATTGTCAATCAATTCAAAGGGGTATTCCAATGCAAATGCCCAGTTTTGCAGGCTTATAAAGCCCTTGTGGACAAATTCTTGGCAAAACTTGAGTGGTATGACATCGAGGCACTCCCTCGGTCACTATGGCCTCCTTGGGGTCACTAATCCCGCAAGACCTTTCTGGTGATATGAAAACCATTCAAGTCAAAACACTATCGCAATCCATGATGGAGCATGCAAGCTCTGACTTGACACCAGGAATCCACATGATCCAGATTGAACCATCCTCAGATAAGTTCTCTTGAATCCATGATCATTTGAAACATGCCAACTAGGGGTCCTTGTTCTCCCCTACTCCCATTAATAGCAACACAATGCTATTATTACAAGTTCTCTCTCGCTCAGCATTTGCTAGGGATGAACTTCAAGAGGGATTGGTTGTTCATACTGTCGAGGCTTCCGATTAGCAGGATTGGTATTTACCCATTAGGGACTACCTCAAGTTAGGTAATCTCCTGCTTGGATTGACGCATGCCGCAAAATGAGCATTCAAGCAGAAAGCGGCTAAGTATGTCTTGATAGGAGACATTTTGTACCATCATAGCTACAAAGGAATCCTCCTTCGTTTCTTGGACCAACAAGAGTCCACTTGGGCGATCTCCCAAGCGCACAATGGTACATGTGGTGGCCACTTCAGTGGTATGGCCATCGCAAAATGCATTCTTCGCATGGGCTATTATTGGCCATATTTACAGCGATATTGTTGTGCATATGTCAGGAAGTGCGTGAAGTGTCAACATCATGCCAATTTGATGCACGTACCTTCCCAGGCCTTGTAGACAGTCCAGTCCGCTTGGCAATTTTCGTAGTGGGGCTTCGATATAAATGGAAAGATCTCCCCTGCGTCGTTAGGCCATCACACATTTATTATAACGGCCACAAAGTCTTTCACCAAGTGGGTGGAAGCAGTTCCACTTACCTCTACGACTGGACCCCGCATTGTGGAGTTCATTTTGCATAACATCATATGTCATTTTGGTATTCCATCCAAAATAGTCTCGAATAATGGGACATCATTCAAGAACAAAGACGTGCGTGCTTTGACCACAAAGTACAAAATTTAGCACATTTTTTTGACACCCTATTATCCGCAAGCAAATGGGCAAGCAGAGGCGTCAAACAAAATGCTAGTTGCCATCCTTAAAAATATGGTCGTGGACAGTCATAAGGATTGGCACATCCAAATCCCACTTGCCCTATGGGCTTATCGCACTAGCATTCGAACGCCCACTGGGGCAAATCTGTTTTCACTTGTGTATGGCTCCGAGGCAGTCATGCCTCTCAAGTTGGAAATTTCTTCCCTGCGCATATCAATGCAAGAGTTCATCGATGATGACACTGCATGGCAGGCCCGATTAGACCAGCTTACGTTGCTTGACGAACGATGCGTTAATGCTCTCAAGAATTTACGTATCTATCAAGAGCGACTAAAGAAAGCTTACAACATGAAAGTTCACCTGAGGGACTTTCGGGTTGGTGATTTGGTCTTGAAGGAAAATCAATAGAACTCTAGTTTGCCGTCCCACCTAAGGGACAAGTTTGCAAAAAATTGGTTAGGTCCATATGTAATTGATAGCAAAATAGGACCCGGGACGTACTGGCTAGCCTCTCTTGATGGAATCAAGGAACCAGAACCCTTGAACATCAGTCATTTGTGACCATTCCATATCTAAGAGAGCCATATCTCCAATAAAATGCTCCAAGGATTCCTACAATCACTTGGTCAATCCTAAAATGCTCCAAGGATTCCTACAATCGCTTGGTCAATCCCAAAATGCTCTAAGGATTCCTACAATCGCTTGGTCAATCCCAAAATGCTCCAAGGATTCCCACAATCGCTTGGTCAAAAATAAGAAAATTCAAAAATAGTAAAACCATCAAAAACAACCAAAATTTGCATCTCATTTCCAAGCATGCTCAAATTCATCAATAGAGAGCTCTTCTCGCATCTCATCTTCATATTCACAAAAATCAATCCATCAAAAATACAAAAATATGTAGCTACATTAAGCATCACATCCATACATTGCATATTTGTGGTCTTACAGGTCAAAGGCACCATAGAATGTAATTACTCTGCTAGTCCATCTTGTTCCACATTTTTCCATTTTATAAGCAGTCCAAAAAATAAAAAAAATAATAAAAAATAAAAATAATAAAAATGCCATTCACTACTTTTTACCGCACCAGAGTCAGTGATCTTCAAATTTATCAAGAGTTTTCATCTTTCAATCGTCATTTTTCTTTCTAGCCATGTAATGTACCAAGTCAGGCCGATTTTATGAAGGTAGAGTTCTACTTGGATCACACCTTGTTACGTAGCATCCCAACACAAATTAAAACACATAAAAAATCCCAAGTTGTGTGAACGAAAGATGAAACCTGCACAGCAATCCAGGTCACCATAAGTGAAATAGTTATCTTGCTCATCCCCCTGTGCGAATGACCCCAAGCATGCTAAGAGTTGGCAAAATGACAAGCATCTTCCCTACCCAATTCCCTAAGAATCCCTAGTTCTCAAAAAGTTGCAAACATCAAAATTTTGCAAAAAGTCAAAAATCCAAAAATTTGACATCACTACTAGAGTGCATACATTAAAAGGCACATACAATAGTGATTCTTATCACTCGAAATCCAAATCCCTTGCTCAAAAGAAAAATATATAAAAATAAACAGTGATTTTTATCACTACAAATGAGCAAGTATCCCAATATCAATTGAATAAAAGAAGGGATTCAAACTTGAATCCCTGGAACTCTCAGCATTTCGAAAGGTCATGAGGCAAACCTTAGTACCGATTTTGTGGATAGCCTATTGGTCACTGGCCGTAAACCTCCCGCATGATGATATATCTGTCACATTAACTCGATCAATGTTTGCATGTGGATGAGCTAGCTTATGGTATCCTAGATAGCACCACAAATTAATCTGACTAAATAAAACAAAGGAGTTAGTGGAGCTAATTAGGTGATCCTCAGTATAGGTTTGGTTGACAGCCTATCTGGCACTTGCGGTATCATGAGAAATACCACATAAATGAACTCAATTGCACACACAGGGATGTGAAATAGCTTGGTCAAAGACAAGTCCGATTCATACCTTGCTCAAAAGTCTTGCACGATAAAGTACAATCATGGCTAGTGAGTTAAAACCATCCGAGTCTCAGAAAACCTTAGCTACATTCTAAACCAACTGTGCTATCTTTCATCCTCGCATTGCCATCAGCAATCACCAAAAACACAAAGGTCTAAACAGTCTATGGTGCCCTTGCCAAAAAACACAAATTCAATTCATCCATTCCATTTTGCATATCACATATAAATAAAAAACATTTGCATTTATCATAACATATGCATCCATCAAAATAAATCAACATGCATAACATCAAAATCATCACTCGCATAAACAAAATAAAGTCATCTGTATATATCATCAAAAATGCTCGCAGGCTACAATGAATTGGTCTAGGATTTAGGCCTTTTGAGCTTATATTCGTTCCTCCCTGGGATGAGCACTCTATTTAGTGCTCGTCCCACCCTGGGATGAATACTATTCTGGTATTCGTCCCACCCTGGGATGAATTCAGGCCAAAAATTTCAAAAAACAACAAAAATTAAACAAAAATGCACCAAAACAGCTAATAAACTTGCTCGATGAGAGTGTTGTTGCACTTGAAATCCCGGGCATGCAAAATATATGTTGGGGTCACAAATTATCACTATCCTACTCCCTAAGAAGGCTACCATAGCCGGACCGCTCCATGGGAGGATGGATTTTAGCCAATTTCAGCTCCAAAAAGCGTCACAAAAAGGGTTACCACCCACCAAAAATAGGTCTAAATGTCAAAAAATTGCACACGCTTAACGCTAAACCATCTAAAGGCACCCTTGCACAAGTCATCTTGGGTCAAGCGACTCGTCACTTTCCTCATGAAGGTCATTCCCTCATCGATTCTTTGCTTCATGGGGTAGTCACTCTTATTCACCAATCAGCAAGCACACACCCAATTAAGGAAAACGACATGCATTCAAAGAATCATTGATAAAGACAATTACGCTCCTGCTTGGGGCAGTAAACAAGCAATAATCACAATATGATCAAATCACTTGGCATTTCGTGAATCATGAACTCAAGGTTCTCATAGACAAAATGTTGTGCCCTTTGCCTATTCATGACCGATCAATGTCCAAGATCAAGTAACACCTCACCAAAAAAGGTTAACACTTGAATTGAGTTCCTTCGCTTGTCAGAAGCAAGGATTCAAGAATGCATGCCCTTTCCATACTTGAGACATCAAAAGTTGGTTAGGTTATTGATAAACCCTAATCATTGATGCTTTGGTTATCTATTTTTGCTTGGCGCTGCGCCATGCACAGCGCATCCCAAAAAGCGGCATCTGTAGACACCAAAACAGCACCAATCCGATTATGTGACTACAAACACTAATCGTTTTGACACACACAGCCCCAAGGGAATCCCCTAGAGGTCAAACAATGGTCCTAACCACTCTCATAGCAGTTTTGAAAGGTCAAAGATCAATTTGGCACATTCAGGCACTTTGCTTAGTATCCGTCCCACCCTGGGACAAATTAAAAATGGGATTCGCCCCACCTAGGGATGAATTCTGAATTCGCACTAGGGTGGGGTGAATTATAGGTTTGATAGGAAAAAAGTCAAATCTTGACAAATGGCAGCTCAGGTCCGCCACCCAATGCTTCCTTCATCGCATGGGAGTATGGGTGAGAGTTTTCAAGCATTAGAGGCATCTATAAGGTCAGTCATGGAGTCCCTATTTAGGGAGGAATCTCCTTCCCCATGGGGAGGCATGATTGCCAAGTGGCATCTCTGCATGCCCATTTCAAGAGACCTCCAGGTATATAAATTGGTGAGTTTCCTCACCCCAAAATATGGAGAGAGGTAGCATTTTAGAGCAACGAAGTGCTGCCGTTTTATTTACACATATCATACCTTTTGGATTTGTGCCTTTCACATCCTTGATATCCTTTAGAAGGGAGGTCATTGGGTGACTATTGGGAGGAAAAATATTGATTCCAAAACCCGACATTTGGCCACAATATCCCACCAAATTTTTTGACAATACCACACAAGAGGTTTTGAACCCATCCCAAGTGGATTGGTGTCAAAATCAAGCTTCAAACGGTGGGCGGCCTACCCCATGGGCGCCCCCTCCCACATTGCCACAATCCTAATCACACCCTTTCAGAGTGATGGGAATTCTATGTTAGATTTACTTTATTTCATTTTTGCATTCAATTATATATGTTTAAATAGGTTGTCATTTGAATTTCATCTCCTTTTGAGCAATTTTGATCATATTTCTAGCTTTGCTTGCTTTTACTAACCTACAGGTAGCATTATCAAATTACCACTGATGGAGGCCAAATTGGGAAAATATGACCATATGGGTCTTCCCAAAATTCCCCCAATTAGCTAATCCCAAGTTTGTAGGTCGTTTGGAGCTCCAGAGGCAGGACATTGGGACAGTATCTTTTCAACATTTTGTTGTAGGTGAATTCGTCCCGCCCGGAGCGAATTCAAATTGGTGAGGAATTTTTTGACTGTTCTTTTTGTAGAACCTTCCTGGTGATATCTTGATGCCCCTGTCAAATTTTCATAGCATTTGGATCTGTTTTAGTCATAGTTTAATTCATTTTTCTTATTTACTTATCGTAGGCTTGGGGATTACATGCTTTGTTTCATCCGCAGGTGCTACTGACCGTTTCTTGTTTCTTTGAACATAGGTTTCAGACATCGGAGGAGCAGCGAGGAGTCAAGACTCATCATTCCAAGCAGCGGCAATTTTTTGGTCCACCCATTTTACATGTGGGCACGCGGAAGAAGGAAAGGTGCCCATGGATGTAACAAGAGCTCATGCTTAAACACTCCTAGCCCTTGGAAGGGGAGGATGCATATTGTAACCGAGTTTGAAACACATTAATAAAAAGGGCTGTCTTCTTTATTCTCATTTGTTTCATTTCGATTCGATCATGCTTTTCCCTCTTTTCATGCACTTTCAAGTTTCTAGGATTTAGCGTTAAGTCCGATTTTTGTTTGCATTTCGCATACACACTTTCCTTTTTGCTTCCGTATCCTCATGCTTTCAACAAGATAATATTATTCCTTGATGGCCTCTATGAAATAATCCCATGTAAATATGACATGATCTTCATTCTCCTCTGTAACCTTGTTACTATATGCTTCCAACCAATTTTGAACGTGTAATATTTGAAAAGTGTAAAAGTGATTTTCTCAAAGTCATTGAATTTATTTACAAATAAGTATGAATATAACTAATCCAACCAATTTTAAATATTATTAGTATTAAAATTTCCTTCCAAATAGGAATATTAAAATTCACCTATACCTTATATGGTATATGCTCACTAAATAATGCTATGTAGTGATAGGTTGTATAGAGGAGGTTATAGAATTTGTAGTAGGGAGATGTTCAAGAATTTGAGAAATTCGATCCATTATCTCATTCCTTTATTTTATGAGGAATTTATTTAACATATCCTTGTAAGGATCAACCATATCAATGTCATCCATTCTAGTTCCCATTTAAAAATATTAGGAATGCCAAGAGATGTAATCAAAGGGATTTCACATTTGATACCCAAAATTTATATATCTTTATCACATGTTTATGGAGATACACTTAAAATATAGACCACTCTAATACCATTGATCCAAAATGCATAATTTTAGTTAAGGAAAATGAAGAAAGAGTGCAGTTTAGAGATAACAAATTATTATAATCTAGAACCAAAAAATATAAGAAAAATAGCATAGTATTTTTATTGCTTATAAAATACATATGATGCTAATAATCTCTAAAAGTAGATGTGAGGCTTTAACATTGCGTCCATTACACATATTTATTATAGTTAAGTTCATGTATCTCTTTATACAATATTTTTGATGTGTGAGAAACCTATCAAATGAATATGGAAGTCATCCATATTGGAATGTGTTAGTTCACCTTCTATGAGTTAGGTCACCAATATCAAAATATAGTGATTTACCTTCCATGCATTACAAAGTGTATATTAATTGAAAATTATATGCAGATGAATTATACTTTTTTGTTTTGTCTTATTCCTATGTGTGAACATGGCTAGAGATGTACTTTGTCCATGGAAATCTAAAAATATAAATTACTAGTTTTAGTAAATATATTATTTTCCATTTTTGAGGGTCTTCAAAGTAATTTTCATAAAGTTTCTAGCAAATTGTCTAACACAAATATACCTTATGAAATTATTGTTCTTTATCTAATTTTTCCAATACATTTTAAATGTATCAAAATAAATTTCCAAACACAAACTTATGCTTCTAATAGTGTGGTTACAATTAAAAATATATATTCAATTTTTCTTGGGCATGGTCATATGCTTGGATGAGAATGCAGTTCATAAGATCATGTAGACAACCATTGTAAACATAGAAACAATTTCTAGTGGACAAGACATACTCTCTAGGAATATTTACCTTCTTTATCAAGGATAATGACATAACATAAGTACCATTTTCTTATTTTTCATGACCCTCCCAGATGGAACTTTCGACATGGAAAATAATATATTAAATTTATGGTGCTTTAATACTCAATTTTGTGCAATTAAGTAGCTATGTGATGTTAGTTAATGATACCACTAACAAATTGCTAATGTGCAGGATCAGGTACACTCATAAGTGGAATAAGTTGAGTCATCCACCAAGGGTGAGGGTACTCGAGGTTTGGGAAGTGATGATAAGACAACTTGGAGGTAATATGGATGGATACCTTCATATAGGTATGCACAATCAATAAGAAATAATCATCAATAATCAACTACCTTGAGCCCATATTGATAGCCTAGTAGCTATCTTAAATTATTAAATGCTGAGACAAGTGATGAAATTGATGGAATGGCTTCATCTCTATCTATTGCATATGTTTGATTGTCTTTTACTTCATCACTATCTGCATCATTGGTTTAGAAAAAGAACAAGCATAACCTAATTGTTTTGGAAAGACTTGTTTTCTTGAACTTTGCAAAAGAGAAGAATGATGATAATGCTTATTAAGAAAACTTTGTATTATTTATAAATAACATGTTGGAATTATTTTAAATGATAATTGAGTTTGTTTATAAATAATATGTTGGAATTATTTTAAAGGATAATTGAGTTCATTCATAAATAACATGTTGGAATTATTCTAAAGTATTAAGTTTAATTTATAAATAACATTTTGGAATTGTTTTAAAAGATAATTCAGTTCATTGATAAATAATATGTTCGACTAATTTTGAAGAACACAAGCTTATACTGAGAGCGGGGGGTGAACAGTATAAGACCTCTTTTTACTTTTTCCTTTATACTTCAAAATAGTAAAGCAATATACCCAAAGCAATATCAAAGCAATGCATAATAACATCCACAAAGTGACACCAATTTTAACATGGTTCACACAGAATGGCTGGGCTACGTCCACAAAACTTTTCTCTAAAAGTTATCTCAAAGTTCTTTGGGAATCCTTCACAATTACAATGTTTATGAGCCTCGGCCCAAAGGATATACCTTCCCCTAATAAGAATTTATGAGCCTCTGCTCAAAGGAGATACCTTCCCCTATATCTAAATTTATGAGTCTCTGCTCAAAGGAGTTACCTTCCCCGCAATCTAGATTTATGAGCCTCTACTCAAAGGAGATACCTTCCCCTCTGCTCTGGAAATGATCCCTCAGAAGATCAACTGCCTCTACCTCTTGCTAGCACGTGGAACTCCTATCCATCGAAGACCTCCTGTCCTCAATGCTTAGCCTAAGAGACCTCTTGTCTTCTATGATCACGTCCACGGTAGCTCGACAACTCTGTACCAAACATAGTCAGTCGGTCTAGTACAAGTCTTCCTCTATCTGTCAGATCTATCCAACACTTTGAAAAAATCAATCCTCTACACACAAGCCTTCTCAAAGACTTGCCATAATCTGTCCTCAGGTTCTTCTCAAAGAACCAGTGCACCTCTGTCCTCAAGTTCTCTGATGGAACTCTCAAAATTTAGCTCACAAGTCCTCTGCTAGGACCTGTCCAAATCTGCTCACAAGTCCCCACCAGAACCTGTCCAAAATTGCTCACAAGTCCCCACCGAAACCTGTCCAAAACCTGCTCACAAGTCCCCATCGAAACCTGTCCAAAACCTGCTCACAAGTCCCCATCGAAACCTGTCCAAAACCTCAGCAAGCTCACCAAGAAAAACTTTCTTAGTAGGAAATCACAAAGTGAATTGTTAGAGACCCAATGTGATTTTTCGAACTCATAGAAACATAAAGAGAATTTTTAGAGACTCAATATGTTCTATACTCAACTCCCAATCTCAAAACTCAACTCTAATCAACTCAGCTCAAACTCAATATCCAATATGAAAACTCAACTCAAAATCTGAAATGGATAGGATAGAATGCTTTCTTTCAAGAACATGAAACCCCAACAATTGCCAACTATGAAAATAATCACATAACAATGATACTCATGTTCTTTTCACCATAAATAAGGGCTTCAACAACAATGCTCATCAAACAAGGTTCAATCAACACCATTCAACTCAAAACACAACCTTGAAGCATTTCACAATCAACATCAGAAAAGGAAAAACAAGTAGAACTCCTTTTCTCTCCAACATTATTTAAACAAAAAGCATCCACCAAATCAACTCACAATAGCATAAAAAACAACTTTTCAATTCATCAACAAAGGAGTAAGCTCAACACTTTAACCAAGTAAAGAATAGCTTGATTATAACCAACTTAATGAAAGCAAATGTCAATCTCAAAGCTGCCCACTTAAGGTTTCTCAACTTCACACAAGAAGCAATTAACCTTAAAACATCATGCTTTCATTTCCATAAACAACCAAAAGCACTCTCAACATTATAAGAAACATTTATCCCTTATACACCTTATTTCTCCCTTATTGTCTCATCAAAAATAAAGTTTATCTCTCATAAGAATGCAATAAGATATTTCAACAACACCTTCAAAATAATATTTTTTCAAAATAACAACAAGCTTTAAAACCCTTATGACTCCTAAGTTGTTTTTCTTCTAACAAAAATCCTCCATCCGCAACATACACTTAGTAAAAATTTATTTCAAAAAAGTACCTTAGCCAATCATCAAAAAATCACTATGGAGAAATTGCGCCCAAAATCTAACACCACCTGCTGCGACCACTTCACGTCGAAAAACCCTTTCATGTGATTTGAACGTAGAACCTCCCGTTTGGGTAGCACGCCAACATCCTAGCCGCTACCAGTGTGCCAAAGGCACTCGGTGAGGTTTAAACCTCACTCTGTTATGCTTGTCCCTTCTGCACCAAGGAAAATAAAACACAATCCTCCCTTCCTTCTGACGCCAACTCGTAGACGACAAGCTATATGGCAGATTCGATAAATGGTGAGACAATCAAACAAACAACGGATTACAAATACAGCAAAGACACACAAATGATCAGCGGATTACGAATACGACAAAGACACACAACTGAACAACGAATTACGAAAATAGTAAAGACATACAGCCGAATAGCGGATTACAAAAACGGTGAAGACACACAATCGAAAACACATCGAGCAACTTTCTTTCAAAATTTGGATTAGGTTCATCTTTGTATTCATCGAGATATATTTATATGAATTTTACTATAGGCTATTTGACATCGGCGGAGGTCTTTAACACGTCGACGGAGGTCTTGGCTAGCGCCCACAAAGCTAAAACATAGTGCCCACCTTGATAAGACACTTGCGCCATGGATTAGGAGAACCCATGCAAATAATAGTTTAATATTTATTTAAAAATAATTAAATGGAACCTTAACAAGGTTTTTTAATTATTTAAATAAATACTTCCTCCTAGACCCAAATGCATTAAACCAATGCATCCACCTGTAATATTTAAACCTGCCAACTTGGGGTTTGCAAAAGACCTTTGAAACTGACATGCCGAAACCTTCATCAAAACAAATTATTTGACATTAAATCAAATTCCTTCAAGAGCTTCTTGACATCAATGACAACTTATACATTTGAGCATAGGCAATGTATCCAAAGTACCCAAAATTGCCAACAATCTCCCCCTTTGTCATTGATGGAAAACCTTTACTAAAAACACTTCTCAAGAGCCAAAACTGAAACCAACTGTGCTAACAACTGACCAACTATGCCCACAACTGAGAATATTCCTTTGAAGTTTTGCTCTCCCTGACTTGAAGCTTTCCTCTTCACTTTGAAGCTCTCCCCCTTACTCATATCTCTCCCCCTTTGTCATCAATGACAAAGGGCCACCTTTGGGGCTCAGGACTAAGAATTAGCCTCTTAGCTTAGTCCCTCCCCCACCTCCTGATGAGGTTATTAATTTTGGGGTGGGAGTAAAACTCCCATTAGGCACTGATCATCATCAGCATCTATAACTTCCTTTTCGGGCCTTCTCTTGAACTCTTTGTCCATATTCCTATTCCTATCATTGTTCTTGTTCTTGTTCTCATCCCTGCCTTGATCCTTGGACCTGATCATGCCACTATTCCTGTTCCTGTATTCTAGAATTTCAGCTCTACATTGTCTAGTTGTGTGACCTTCATTGTTGCACTTATAACAAGTAACAATGTTATTTCTTTTAGGCATACCTGTTCTTTGAATCCACCAGTTTTGACCAAACTTGTTCTAACCAAACTTGTTCTGGCCTGTTAAGATCCTGCTATAAAATAAACTCAAATAACACACTCTCACACAATTGCTTGGAAATAACTCACATAAACATCACATTAATATAACAGAAATTTGCATAAAGAACAATCTCACAATAGAACTGAATCGCAGGCCTCTTCGAGGGGGCAACCTCCTTCAATACTTCATTAATTTTGCAAAAGATGGTTACATTGGTGCCCTTTCGGGTATTTAAGGAGTTTCCTTCCAAGGTTGGCTTACATGCAAAATGCCACCTGGATTACATGCATAATGCCACCCGAATTACATGCATAGTGCCACTTTGAATTACATGCACAATGCCACTCGAATTACATGCACAATGCCACATGAATTACATGCACAATGCCACCTATCTACCATGTGTTACATAAAAAAGGGTGCCATTTGTCATAGGCACTACCTAAGCTAAAACTTAGAACATTACAAAATATTAATCATGGGTACTACCCACGTTCACTAGGAATTATTACATCAAGGAAGTTATTACATTAAGGGTTAGGATGAGATCCTAACATGCCCTTCTCCTTGAAGAAGCTTTGTCCTCAAAGCTAAAAATGAGGAAACTATTGCTGGAGTTGATGGAGGGACTCCCATGTAGCATCCTCAAGTTGAAGTCCATGCCACTGAACCAGGACCTCTGTGATGGTACGGTTGCGAGTTTGACGATACAATGAACTGCTTTGGTGCAAGTAAGATGGAGCCTTCTTCATCCAATTCGGGAAGTGTTGATGGAACCTGTACCTTAGAGCTGCCCGAAATGTAGGAGGGAGGCGTGAGTGGAGGGTGCCCGTACTCTGCCTCTGGTGGTGGTATGATAGGAAGTGTTGTACCACCATTCGGCCAAAGAAAGCCATTTTGCCCAATGAGTAGGATGATCGGAGGCAAGCAGCGAAGGTAGGTTTCCAAGCAATTATTAACAACCTCTGTTTGACCATCCGTTTGCGGATGGTAGGCTAAAATCATTGTGAGCTGAGTCCCCTGCAACTTAAACAACTCTTGCCAAAAATTGCTAGTAAGGCTGGGATCACGATCAGATACAATGGAGGTTGGCATGCCATGAAGGCGAATTATGGAGTCAAGGAAAATTTGGGCAATAGTGAATGTTGTGTAAGGATGGGTTAGGGCACAAAAGTGAGCATACTTTGAAAGGCGGTCCACTACCACAAAAATAACAGACTTGTCTCCAGATTTAGGTAGCCCTTCTATGAAATCCATAGAGATGTCAGTCCACACCTGATTCGGTATCGGCAAGGGTGGAAGAGTGCCCGAAGAGTGCACTGTTTCTCTTTTCATCCTTTGACCTGTGTCGCAGTCTGCCACAAAAGAGCGAATGTCCTGTTTCCTACCTTTCCAAAATAAGGTGCGCTTGAGTCGCTCATAAGGTGGTCTGATATTGGGAGGTGTACTATCCGGCAACAATGGAATGGCATGGTCGTGAGAGCGATGCAGTGGTCGTGTGATGGGTTCTGAAAAGATGGCCTCATGTTTGTGGAGAATCTGTTGCATGTCTTGTGGGATTTCACCCATTGGAGATGTGGATGGCTGGATGGAGAATAGTTGTGCAATGACCCCATGTGATGATTTCTTTAGCAATTTCGCCATGCCGTTTGAACTGATAATTTGAGGTGTTCCTGTCGGGGAGCCCTTGATGATGTGTGTTTGTCCGTTTTGGAAGAACTGCATCCAAGGTTTAGCAAAGTTCCAACTGATAGTGCCCAACGTACTCAACCATTGGCATCCCAAAACAATATCACATCCACCCAAATGGAGGGCAAACATGTCCTGCTTGAGTTCATAGTCCCCTATCTTGATTTTAACATTGTGACACTTTCCTTTACAAGATAAGGTTCCCCCATTGGCTACCATGACCTCAAAGGAATTACAATTGTGGATATAGCAATTTGCCCGTTGAGCAACTCTAGGGTCAATGAAGTTGTGCGTGCTTCCCGAATCCAAGGATGGAAAGACGTTGGCCCTTGAAACATCCTGTAACCTTCATGGTTTGAGGAGTAGTAATGCCTGCAAGGGCATGGATTGTAATTGATGTCTCAAGTTCCTGTTTCCCTTCTTCTTGTGGAGGAGGTGTTTCTGGAGGGTCCTCATCCTCATCACTCTCATCAACGGTATCAGGTTCTCCAACATCTATCAAGAACAATTTTTTGTGTGCACACTTATGCCCCTTGAAAAACTTTTCATCACAATTGTAGCATAATCCTTGGGCACGACGTGCATCCATCTCTTCGGTGGTGAGGCGCTTGGGTGCAGCAGGTTTATTATCATCTGGGTGTTGGGCTCTCGGGGGAAATGAAGGTCTATCTTGGGAAAACTTTGATGGGCGTCTTTGGGCAGAGAGTTTAGATTCGGCCAGACGGGCCAAACTGATAGCTTCCATCATAGTTCGTGGTTTCAACATTTTGACTTCTGCTTGGAGTTCCATCTTCAACCCACTGATATAACAACTCCGGAAGAACCCTTCACTCAATCCTCTTGTTCGATTGGCCAATTTTTCAAATTGAGCTTGGTACTCTCGAACCGACCCTGTTTGTTGTAGTTTGGATAAGGCTCCTGTGAAGTCCTCAAACTCACTAGGACCAAATCGAGTGAGTATTTGGGATTCAAAATCCTCCCAAGAGAGATTTTGGTAGGTAAGACGCAACCATTGAAACCAGTGTAGAGCCTCAGATTCCAAGTTAAAGGAAGCCATCTGGACTCGATGAAATACTGGTACATTATGAAGTCGAAAGAATTGGTCAACCCGACATAGCCACCCATCAACATCCTTCCCACTGAATTTGGGAAAGTCCAACTTGGGCATTCTAAAGGGTGTATCATGGTCACGATTCCTTGTAGAACTCTCAGCTTGGTATTCTGATTTGGGTGGTTCTCTTCTCAGTTTGCTATCCACTTCAGTCAATGCTTCTTCTAAGCGATTGCTAGTGGCCTCATGCTCTAGGCGAAGACCTTGGACTTCTTCCCTTATGGAGTGAAAAGCCGAGTTCAAGTTCTCAATGGCTTTTGTTAGGGACTCCAAGTGTTCTAGTTCTTTCTGGTGTCCACGGGTACCCTGGGCCATTTTTTGACCTTTTGTGACCAGTTACTAAAAATAGAATTGAATTTTTTTGACTTACTATTTTTTTTTTTTTTTAATCTCCTGTTTTGCTGAGTCTAATGGTGTTTACAGATTCTGATTCTGAGCTACTGAGAAAAATTTGGGTACTGGAGCACTATCTAAAATTGGTCGTGTTTCACACTCAAGATTCTCTGTATTTTGCAGGTGACTGATATGACAGTTATGTTCTGACTCTGAAGACTGTGAATTCTCGCCTCGACCGTGCCGACCTCTCCGACTCGATCGACTCGATCGTGGATCGCTATCGTGAATTTGACTGTTACTCTCTAGACTTTCAACTTAAGTGTCACCCTCATGGCTTATCCCGAATGCATGTCCCTTCTGTTATTTTTTTGGTAGAGGACTCCTTTCTCATATGCTCACTTTTGAAATGCAGGTTTACGAACGGGGGTGTTTGGATTCTTATTTTGATTTTTATTTTTTGCATTTTTTACAGGTTGCAGTTTTAACAGAACCAGGGAATGCTAAGTATAGGAGTATGTACCACCCATAGGCCCTCTAATATACCGACAGTGACGAACAATAGTGCTCGGACCAATATTTCAGGCCACTACTCAAGGAGGATTCCACACATACCCTTGAGCACACTACCTGCCTCTCTGACAATACGGGAGGGTAATCGTCCAGGATGTTGTGTCCCGTAGACTATGAGTAATACAAGGCCGAAGAGCTTCCTAATGGCTAAAAGTTTATTTAATCCTAGATGGTCTCCCGATATACCCGAAGATACATGGGAGCTCAAGTCCGTGCGTGAGTTCTGTCTGAGGCCTGGGTATTGGAGCCTGATCGCCCCTCACTTCACTAGACGCTTTATGGGCTATCTAGCTTAGCCAATAACGACAGATCCTTCACGATATTTTAAAACCCCCGGTACAGGGTTTCTACCTACTCAACTAATAATATATTTTTTTGTTTTTGGTCTGGAAAAAAAACACTGTATTTTTTTTTTTTGGATTTTTTTTAATAAGGAAAAACAGAATGGAAAAAACACACGGAATTTATACCTAACAGGCGGATTGGATGGCAAGAATCATTGCAGTTGCAGCAGAACTTGGCCCTGGAAAGTGCTCTGATACCACTTGTTAAGATCCTGCTATAAAATAAACTCAAATAACACACTCTCACACAATTGCTTGGAAATAACTCACATAAACATCACATTAATATAACAAAAATTTGCATAAAGAACAATCTCACAATAGAATTGAATCGCAGGCCTCTTCGAGGGGGCAACCTCCTTCAATACTTCATTAATTTTGCAAAAGATGGTTACATTGGTGCCCTTTCGGGTATTTAAGGAGTTTCCTTCCAAGGTTGGCTTACATGCAAAATGCCACCTGGATTACATGCATAATGCCACCCGAATTACATGCATAGTGCCACTTTGAATTACATGCACAATGCCACTCGAATTACATGCACAATGCCACACGAATTACATGCACAATGCCACCTATCTACCATGTGTTACATAAAAAAGGGTGCCATTTGTCATAGGCACTACCTAAGCTAAAACTTAGAACATTACAAAATATTAATCATGGGTACTACCCACGTTCACTAGAAATTATTACATCAAGGAAGTTATTACATTAAGGGTTAGGATGAGATCCTAACATGGCCAAACCTGTTCTGACCAAACCTATTCTGATTAAACCTGTTCTGATCAAACCTGTTCCTGTTATTTGCCTTGCAATAAACTGCCTTGTGCCTAAACTGTTGACAAGAGTAGCAATACCCTTGAAAGAAATTATCACCTCTAAAACTGTCATTTACCTTCCTTACTTGAGTCATGCAATGTGAAGCTATGTGACCAAACCTGTGACAAGCAAAACATCTACCTTGAAACTTTCCTTTATTTGACCTCTTAGGCTCTGAAAACTTCTTCTTCTCATTCTAAATTCTATTTTCTGTTTCTATGCATCTATCATTCAAGTACTCATGATCTGAAATACTTTCCTCATCAGAACTCTCTTCCTTTTGGAGTCTCTTACTAGACTCTCCAACTTGTTCCTTGTGAGGCTTAACAAAACCAAGGCCTATTTTATCTGTTGTCTTTCTTTGACCTTTGATGAGTGACTTAACCTTTTTGGAGCTATCTTGAAACCTATGAAGCTTATCCTTGTACACTTTAGTTTCCTCTTTCAAAGAAGCCATTTTCTATTCTAACTCACTATAGTCAAGAACCTTAGACTCTAAATCATCCTTGAGTTCTTGTGTCTTAGCTATAGAGAATTCAAGACTTTCTATAAGATCATCTCTCTCCATACAACATTCATCTAACTTATCCTTGAGTCTAGCATTCTTCTTTATTTCCTTTTTCAAAGCACTAATAGCACTAATAAGTTCACCTTTAAGATCTACTTCACCTTCCTCTATATGTTTGCTTTTAGAATCATCAAAGCCTTTTTCAGATTTCTTATCACTAGAGGTGCTACCCTTTTCAAAAACCATACATGCATCTTCCTTATAGTTTTCTGAAGCATCCTCATACATACTAGAAACCAAATCATTATTTGTGCAATCATCCTCAAGGTGACCAAAATTTCCACATCTAAGACATTTCATGATAATGAATCTATGTTTTGGTTCTTCCTCTTTTTCTGATATGAACAACATCTCATTTTCATTATCACTTGAAGAACTTTCACTATCACTACTAGAACACTTACTTGCCTTGTCTAGGTAGAAGCTCTTCTTGTGTTTGCGAGAGTAACTCTTTCCTTGATTGCTTTGCTCATCTTTGTTTTTCCTATGATGCTTGTACTTTTTAGAATCCTTACTCTTACAGTCTTGTTTATCTTCATCACTTTCATCCTTGGCAATAGTACAGTCAGTAGCATAATGACCAAACTTTCTATAATTGAAACATATTACATTTTTCATATTTTTGTGCTTTCTAGAGAACTTGCCTTTCTTGCTGTAATATGCCTCTTCATCACTAGAAGACTCATCACTCTCTTGAAGTTGTTTCCCCTTGGATTTCTTGGTAGCCTTGAAAGCTGCCTCTTTCTTGACATCAACCTTCACTTGAGTTCTCAACTCAAATGTTGCAAGTATACTATGGAGCTCATCCTTTTTCAACTTATCCAAATCTTTAGCTTCCTCAATAGCAGAAATATTTTCACTAAATCTATTAGGAAGAGATCTTAAAATCTTATCACAAACATCATTTTTAGCAAGATCAAGACCTAAGTCTTTCAGGGAGTTAACAACCTCATCCATACGAAGCATGTAGTCACTAGTATTTTCATCATCATTCATCTTGAGTTGTTCAAACATACCTTTGAAGTGTCTCAACTTGGCCTTTTTGACATTTGTATCACTTGTATGAACCACCTTCAACTGTTTCCACATTTCACTAGTTGTCTTGCAGTGAATCACTTTGGTGAGATCTGCTTTCTATAAGCCTTTTAGGATTGCATTCATTGCTTTTGAATTGATGTGATGTAGGAGTCTTTCTTCTTTAGTATAAGGACCATGTTCAGGAATAGTGTACTCATCTTCAATCACTTCCCAAACCTCATTCCCAAGTGCCATTAGATGAACCTTCATCCTTGCACTCCAAAGACCAAAATCTGACCCATTAAGAATAGGTGTTGCATTGCCACTTGAATGATCCATTGTGTTCTTTACTAGCTTTTCCTTCAAGCTGTTAAACTTTTCGAAGGCACCTGCTCTGATACCAATTGAAGAACACAAGCTTATATTGAGAGGGGGGGTGAAAAGTATAAGACCTCTTTTTAATTTTTCCTTTATACTTCAAAATAGTAAAGCAATATACCCAAAGCAATATCAAAACAATGCATAATATCATCCACAAAGTGACACCAATTTTAACGTGGTTCACCCAGAATGCTCGGGCTACGTCCACAAAACTTTTCTCTAAAATTTATCTCAAAGTTCTTTGGGAAACCTTCCCAATTACAATGTTTATGAGCCTCGGCCCAAAGGAGACACCTTCCCCAATCTGAATTTATGAGCCTCTTCAATCTAGATTTATGAGCCTCTGCTCAAAGGAGATACTTTCCCCTCTGCTCTAGAAATGATCCATCAGAAGATCAATTGCCTCTACCTCTTGCCAGCACATGGAACTCCTTTCCACGGAAGACCTCCTATCCTCAATGCTTAGCCTAAGAGACCTCTGCCTTCTATGATCACGTCCACAGTAGCTCAGCTACTTGTACCAAACACAATCAGTCGGTCTAGTACAAGTTTTCCTTTATCTATCAGATCTATCCAACTCTTGAACAAATCAATCCTCTACACACAATCCTTCTCAAAGACTTGCCAAAACTGTCCTTAGGTTCTTCTCAAAGAACCAATGCACCTCTATCCTCAAGTTCTCTAATAGAACTATCAAACTCAGCTCACAAGTCCTCTGCTAGGACCTGTCCAAATCTGCTCACAAGTCCCCACCGGAACCTGTCCAAAAAATGCTCACAAGTCCCAATCGAAACCTATCCAAAACCTCAGCAAGCTCACTAAGAAAAACTTGCTTAGCATGAACCCAAAAAGAGAATTGTTAGAGACCCAATGTGATTCATAAACCTCATAGAAGCATAAAGAGAATTGTTAGAGACTCAATATGTTCTATACATAACTCCCAATCTCAATCTCAAATCTCATAAAAACATAAAGAGAATAGTTAGAGACCCAATATGTTCTATACTTAACTCTCAATCTCAATCTCAACTCAATCTCAATCTCAAAAGAATAAGATAGATGTAGTATGCTTTTCTCAAGAATATGAAACACAACCCAACAATTGCCAACCATGCAATATCTCATATAACAATGATACTCATATTATTTTTACCAACAATTAGGATTTCAACAACAATGCTCATCAAACAAGGTATAGTCAACCAACACCATTCAACTCAACATTAACCTTGAAGCATTCAACCAATCATCACAAGAAAAGGAAACAAGTAGAAATCCTTTTCCCTCCAAGGATATTTGAACAAAACATCCACCAACACAACATCACCAAATGCAAAGAATAACTTGCTTAAATCAACTCAATGGAGTAAGCCCAATATCATGTATCAAGTAAAGCACTAACTTGATCAAAAACCAACTTAATGAAAGAAAATGTCAATCTCAAAGCTGCCCACTTAAGGTTTCACAACTTCACACAAGAAGCAATTAACCTTAAAACATCATGCTTTCATTTCCATAAACAACCAAAAGCACTCTCAACATTACAAGAAACATGTATCCCTTATACACCTTATTTCTCCCTTATTGTCTCATCAAAAATAAAGTTTATCTCTCATAAGAATGCAATAAGATATTTCAACAACACCTTCAAAATAATCTTTTATCAAAATAACAACAAGCTTTAAAACCCTTATGACTCCTAAGCTATTTTTCTTCTAACAAACATCCTCCATCTGCAACATACACTTAGCAAAAATTTATTTCAAAAAGTACCTTAGCCAATCATCAAAAAATCGCTATGGAGAAATTGTGCCCGAAATCTAACACCACTTGCTGCGACCACTTCACGTCGAAAAACCCTTTTGCGTGATTCGAACATGAAACCTCCCGTTTAGGTAGCGCGCCAACAGCCTAGCCACTACCGGTGCGCCAAAGGCACCCGATGAGGTTTAAACCTCACTCTGTTATGCTTGTCCATTCTATGCTAGGGAAAATAAAACATAGTCCTCCCTTCCTTCTGATGCCAAATCGCAGACAACAAGCTATATGGAAAATTCGACAAACGATGAGACAATCAAACGAATAGTGGATTATGAAGACGCCGAAGACACAAACGATCAATGGATTACGAAGACGGTGAAGACACATAGCCAAATAGCGGATTACGAAAATGGCGAAGACACACAGTCGAACAGTGGATTACGAAAACGGTGAAGACACACAGCCAAAAACACAGCGAGCAACTTTCTTTCAAAATTTGGATTAGGTTCATATTTGTATTCATCGAGAGATATTTAAATGAATTTTACCATAGGCTCTTTGACGTCGACAGAGGTCTTTAACACATCAACGTAGGTCTTGGCTAGCGCCCACAAAGCTAAAACATAGCGCCCACCTTGATAAGACACTTGCACCATGGATTAGGAGAACCCATGCAAATAATAGTTTAATATTTATTTAAAAATAATTAAATGGAACCTTAAAAAGGTTTTTTAATTATTTAAATAAATACTTCCTCCTAGACCCAAATGCATTAAACCAATGCATCCACCTGTAATCTTTAAACCTGCCAACTTGGGGT
The DNA here is from genome assembly GCA_028583015.1 of Wollemia nobilis. NCBI lineage: Eukaryota > Viridiplantae > Streptophyta > Pinopsida > Araucariales > Araucariaceae > Wollemia > Wollemia nobilis. The sequence continues at coordinate 16,875,080 of JAQPPZ010017226.1, read as the reverse complement.
TTGCAAAAGACCTTTGAAACTGACATGTCGAAACCTTCATCAAAACAAATTATTTGACATTAAATCAAATTCCTTCAAGAGCTTCTTGACATCAATGACAACTTATACACTTGAGCAAAGGCAATGTACCCAAAGTACCCAAAATTGCCAACAAATTTTAAATGATGATTGAGTTTCTAGATAATATCTTAGTATTGTTTTAAAAGACAATTAAGTCTAAATATCTAAAAAAATTGGGACTTTTATTTAACTAATGATTATATAATAGCATGAGAATCTCCTTTATAACCATTAGTTAATAGAAGATTATTAGCATAATAATCAAGCTCCATATTAATCCAACGTAAGATATTTTGTAATTCGGATGAACTCCAAGTGGATGTTCGAGTTGATAGGAGAATCCTACAGGTGTTAGAGGGATGGGCACAATTTATGATGGAGCTTATCCAAATGATTAAAAAATGCTTTCCTCTATCGATCACCACATCAGGGTAGCTGGAGGAGTTATGAGGTGTAGTGGGTCGGTAAGCATAGTAGGAAGGAAAATATCTAAATATTGGGTAGTGAGAGGGAGAGAAGAGGATGAACTATAAGAGGAAGTAGAGAATAACGAGAGAAAAGGAGAACCCTAGAAAGCATGAGACCAGAGCAACACCACTAATGCAACATCAAGGAAGTGATTAACACTAGTTTGGGCCTATTACCATTATTTTCTTTGTGATGTATATGGTTGCTCATATTGGCCCTATTTTTTTACTGGTTTACCTTTGTTAGCTTGTTGGTTGTTGTGATGCATATGGTTGTTCATGTTGGCCTTGTGTTTTCAATGGTTTACCTTCGTTAGCTCATTGGTTGTTATGATGCCTATGGTTGTTCATGTTGGCCTTGTACTTTTTATGGTTTACCTTCACCCGCTTGTTGGTTGTGCTAATGAGACATTATCTCATGTTAAAATCTTTTCTATGCCTACATATGGGTTTTCTCTACATGCTATCATCATGGCGTTGGTTGTGTTCCCTAGATAGGAGTTGAGGGTATTCTCCCTTAGGTTGCTACTATTATGTCGATCATGGGGAATCTCAAATGTTAAGGGAGGGTAGTTTGTATTCTTCTATTGCTCTTTAAGAAAGTTGTGCATTATTGCTATCTGTGCATTGTTGTTGGACGACACATTATTTGTTTCCTCCATTAGATGACTTGCAAACATTGGGTAGATATCATACCTCCCAATATATTACCATCCTTAGGCCTACATTAAAATGACACCATAATTCTCAGTGTGGATGACCACTGCTATGCATTCGAAACCACCTAAAAACTCATTTGTCATTCTATCTTAGTCTCGGTCGTGTTGGTACCATGCTTGATAGGGTTGATTGGACTATAGGAAGGTCACTCACATTTGCTATAGATTACCAGGTCAAGAGTATATCGTGTGAAGGAATTGTGCTTGATAGGGTTCTGTGGGTTTCAGTTGGAAATATTTTAATTTATGGTTTGTTGATAAATTATTTACAATTTTAGTAGTTGACTTTAAATTGTAAATAAATATAATTTAGTTTATTTTCATAAATTGAAAGTGTAAGATTTAGTTTATTGGAAATAAATGGAAATGTATTGTTTTCGTAAATTAAAGTTATGGGGCTTTAGTTTATTGGAAATAAAAGGAAATGTATTATTTTTGTAAATTAAAGTTATGGAGCTTTAGTTTATTGGAAATAAATGGAAATATATTATTTTCATAAATTAAAGTTATGGGCTTTAGTTTATTGAAAATAAAATGAAACATATTTTTTTCGTAAAGTAAAGTTATGATACTTTAGTTTATTGAAAATAAAATAAAATATATTATTTCCTAAATTAAAGTTATGGGGTTTTAGTTTATTGGAAATAAAAGGAAATGTATTATTTTTTGTAAATTAAAGTTATCGGGCTTTAGTTTATTGAAAATAAAAGGAAATGTATTATTTTCCTAAATCAAAGTTATGGAGATTTTATTTATTGGAAATAAAAGGAAATGTATTGTTTTCGTAAAGTTATGGGGCTTTAGTTTATTGGAAATAAAAGGAAATGTATTGTTTTCATAAATTAAAGTTATGGGGCTTTAGTTTATTGAAAATAAAAAAATATATTATTTTTGTAAATTAAAGTTATGAGGATTTAGTTTAATGGAAATAAATGGAAATGTATTGTTTTTATAAATTAAAGTTATGGTGCTTTAGTTTATTGGAAATTAAAAAAAAATGTTATTTTCGTAAATTAAAGTTATGGGCTTTAGTTTTTTTTTTTTGGTAATATTAAGAGAAAAGGGTTTTGAAAGGGGCCCCAAAACCTTTTAAAATAGATAGAAAACAACAAACCAAAATAGTGCACTTTAGCACTTAAACAAAAGAGTATAGAAAATGCACTACAACACTAACCAAAACAATCAGAAACTGCATAAACCTACACTACAAACCAGAGGAACAAAGGGTTGGGAAGTCCGAGAAGACCTGTGAGAGAACCAAGGTAGTTCTACAACATATCATCAATCTCCAAGATAATCCCACCAGACATTTGAGCCGCCTCCTTTGATTAGTCCAACACCATATTAATGGACCAAGGTAGAAGCATAATGGCAAGATGAGAGTAAGTGGGGGCCACCTCATCACAAAGCTCCCCAAGCCGACAAAAATAATGCTTTCAATCAAAGAACATTCATGAACATTCCTTTGCCAACTTTTGCGCCTGCCCATGTCCAAAATAAAGGCCACACCAAAGCACTTAATAACAAATGAACATAACCATATCTGCCATATAACTCCCCAAATCCCAAAATAAGTAAGGAAAAGATAAGCCATATAACTGGCAAAGAGATACAACTGTCCCTCATTCTTAAAAATTGCACCAAATCTTCTAACAAAGCGAACTTCCACCACCCGAGACCAATTAACAAACATCATTATGAGCACAGTTGATGAGGTTCAATGGAAAGTCCCCCTGCCAAACCCTATATCCATGAAGATTAACTCCAATATTCACCATCATGTCAGTAGTAACATTTCCCTCCCTAAGCGTATGAAAAATTTGAACATCTTCCAACTCCCGATACAATGTTACTCCTTCATCGATAATATTGGTGACATTCCAACTAACATGGCACGCTCCAATAAGCATATTAATAATATTGCAGGAATCACCCTCAATAACAACTTTTTTAAAATTGAATTCATTTAGCAAGGCAATCCCAAGGTAAGCCGCCCTTACCTCCTCCACCTGTGAAGAATTCACACACAAATAATCAACATATGCCAGTAAAATATTTCCATAGTGGTCCCGAATAATGCCTCCCAAGCCTGCCTTCCCTCATTTTCCCTTTGTTGCTCCATAAAAATTTAATTTCACCCACCCGACAGGGGGGCAGTCCATTTAATATCATCTCTTATGTTAGGCATCGGCTTTAGTTTTTTTAAAATTAAATTAAATGTATTGTTTTCATAAATTGAAAGTGTAAGATTTAGTTTACTAGAAATAAAAAGAAATGTATTATTTTCATAAATTAAAAGTGTAAGCTTTAGTTAATTGGAAATAAAAGGAAATGTAGTGTTTTCATAAATTGAATTTGTAAGGCTTAGTTTATTGGATATAAAAGTAAATGTATTAGTTTATTTATAAAATGAATGCATGTGACTTTAGCTTATGAATGAATGGGAAAAGGGTTTATTTTAAATTAAAGTTATGGGGCTTTAATTTAGTGAATAAAAAAAGGATTGGTTTAAATATTAAAGGTATTGGGATTTAATGCTTTAAGACAAGACTAGATTTGATTTGAGTAATAACCATGATTTAAATGATGCATGTTGAAAATCTCTCTAAAGGTATTTGAGGGGAGATAGTAAAAGTAATAATTCTTTTATGATATCAACTATGCTATTATATGGTTAAATACTTGAGTAAATTGTATAGTTACAATTTGGTAAAGTAAACAAAGTAAATGCATTTAGAGATATGCATATCCTGAACTATGATTGTCCTGATCCCCTACTATCCTCACTTTATCGATGGAAGAGCAAGAGAACCAAAGTTACAGATGGATGTATTCTCATGTTTTCTCTGTGATTTACATCTTGTTATTTTTTCTTTTAGATTAGACTTGTGGGGATATTTCCCTAATAAAATTGATGTAATGTATTGATTTAGGGTATGGAGGTTTTACCATACACTTATGTAATAAATGATCAATGTGGAAAATGTATCTTTATATTATAATTGAGATATTGTGAATGTATTTAAATCCTTTCTTTTGCATGTTTAATGAATTATATTTGTTATATTTAGTATCTACATCTATTTTTTATTTTCTTGTTTGAATAAATTTTCATGAGAATTAAGTAGTAAGTTCTAGGGTGAACTTAGAGTATAACCTAAGGGCTTGAGACACCCTTAGAGAGAATGGTAACTAGGTTTATAGAATATTATACCTGAGTTAATATAGTTTGTCATAGGATAATATTTATAGCTTAATTTTTTGTATATGTAGCATATCTACACATAATGGCTTGCATAGGATATGGATATGTGTGTACACCTTCTAATGATTGAAGGTGATAAGTCTAGCTCATCAAGGATGATGAGATGGATGAAATTATGTGCATAACATGATATATAACTATGAAGAAGGGACTTATGTGAGGGGAATCCTGTGGGGTATAGATCTTGAGAAAAATTAGGGTTTTTGTTAAACATTAAGTTAACCTAAGGTTGGTTAGGGATTTATGAATCCCTAGCCTTAGTTAAAAAAAATATTTCTATTTTTGTGTGTTTTTTATTTTTATTTTAGGGTAATTACATTTGGTATCAACGCTCTAGTTATGAGGGTATAGATATTATTATGTTCTAAAACAGATTTGGATATCTCCAATGAAGGTTTGCTTAGGTTTAATCTAAATTTGGGATGACCTAGATTCTCTACTTGTTAGAATCTAATGGAGTTGATTCCAAGGGTAGATGAATGTTATGATACCGTAGTATGGGTATTGATATTAATGATACTTTATTATCTTGGAATATTATCCTAGTTAGAAACCATTGCAAACCAAAATTTGTAAGCTAGGGGTTCATAAGTTAACCAAGCTAAGGGGGTTATTGTAGAGCAGTTGCAAGCTATAAACCTCTTGGAAAAGGAAATGATAAGATATCTAAATAAATTTTGTATCTCTAATTTTTATGGATAAGAAGAGGGAGATGCAACAGAGGCTTGGTTAAGGAAACTAGAAGTTTTATTCATGGTAAACGGATATTACACAAGTATCCAAACTATCTAGGTTACTATTTACCTTGAAGGATCCATCCTTGACTAGTGGAAAACTTATTATGAGGAAACTAAAATTAAACCAATAGACATCCCATGGAAGAAATTTATAGTCATATTCAAGAAGAGGTTCCTTGCAAAATATGTTTATGCCCTAAAATTCAAGAAATTTTCTAATTTTAGGCAAGGAACCAACTTAGTGAAGGTATAGTACAAAAAGCTAGAAAAAATGTTGAAGTATGTACCTGCTTATGATGAAACTATGCAGGTTCATAAGTTTACTCATGGGTTGCAATCTAGAATAAAGCATGATGTAGAGATGTAGGTTCCTAAGTCATTGCAAAAGGTATCTGACATAGCAAAGAAACCATAGTCACACTTTCACTATAAATATGAAATCTTGTTTGAGCAAGAATGATAAGAACTAAACAAGAGGAATAGCAATGGGTTAGTAAAATGGGAGTGAACAAGATCGAAAGGTTAAAATACTCAAAATCCTAAGAAAAAATCCAATGGAAACAAAAATAATTTCAAGAACTTTTATAAAAAAGCCAACAACTCCAATAGCGCTAAACTTCAACCATAGAAACCATAAGTTTCAGTTCTAGCAATCAAAGGTGAGGAAAATAAAATGGAAAATGGGCAAGGGACCAAGGATGGATGTTACCATTTTAGAGTTCCATGTTTTGTAAATCAGTGCCTTCACCGACAAGGACCAAGCACATCCAGTATTAAAGGGAAAGAACCTACACACCGGATCTATGTTGCAACTAGGAGTTATAAGCTTAAGGGGTAAACCACCCCATTGACAATAAAAGGTAAGATTTTTTATAAGGAAGTAAATATATTAATTGATAGTGGATCCACTAATAGGTTTATTTCTTGTAATTTAGAAAAATATATACCAAATTGACCAGGATATTTAACTCATGGATGGAAGGTTGAGTATGGTTATGGATAAACCTACTCCATAAACTAGTATTTTACTATGATGTAAATTGCTTTAGCTAGTGGAACCACAAAAGTTTGCCTATATGTATCTCCACTTCATGCCTTAGATGTAATCTTGGGGATGGATTGGTTACATGCCCATAAAGTTGTAATCAAGATTTAGGATAGATTTATTGAATATTTTGAAGGAAGCAAGATAAGACTACGAAATCATAGCAAGAAGGGGGTATTCAAACCCTATATGTTGTCAGCTATGCAGTTGAATAAAGCCCTCAAGAAAGGAGGGATAATATTTGTAATTAAGTTAAATGAATTTGGAGAATATCATACGAAATAGGTGTTAGAGATACACCCAATTTTGTAGGAATTCAAAGATGTATTTTCTTAGGATTTACCTAGACTTCCTCCTGTGCGAAAATTTGATTTCACTATTGATCTCATGCTAGGAGCAAAAATAATTCACAGATATTTATATAGGATGACACCTATCAAGATGTAGGAATTAAGGGTACAATTGAAAGGGTTATTGCAAAAGAGGATGATAAAACCAAGCGTGTCACCTTGGGGTGAACCTATTTTATTTGTGAAAATAAAGATGGCTCTTTAAGATTATGTATTGATTATAGGATGTTGAATAAAGATACAATCAAGAACCGGTATCCCCTACATAGGATCAAATATTTATTCGATCAACTGAGAGATACCATGATGTTTACTAAGATAGATCTGAGGTCAGGGTATCACCAATTAATAATACATGAGGAAGATAATAACAAGATGACATTTAAGACTAGGTATGCACATTATGAATTCATAGTCCTACCCTTTGGATTGACTAATGGCCTAGTTGCCTTCATGAATTTAATGAACGGTATGTTCAGAAGGCACCTGGACTAGTTTATCCTCGTATTTATAGATGATATTATAATATAATATTAGAACAAGGAAGAACATGATAAACATCTCGAGATCGTGTTAGAGTTACTAAGGGAAAATAAAATCTATGGAAATCTAACCAAGAAAAATTTCTATATTTCATAGGTACGATATTTAGGGCATATCATATTAGTATAAGGAATTTTTGTGGATCTAGAGAATATTTATGCCATATTAAATTGACCATCCCATACTAATATTACTGAATTAAGAATCTTCATGGGGTTAATTGGCTATTATAGATGTTATATAAAGGTTTTCTCAAATATTGCTTCAGTGATAACTAACCTTCATAATAAAGGAAAGGAATTTCAATGGATGGAAAATTTTAAAATTACCTTTACTTTGTTGAAGCATAAGCTCACTACCACATCAATTTTGAAGATTCCATATCCTCAAGGAGATTTTTTAGTATGCACTGATGCATCACTAGAACGGTTAGGAGGAGTAATCATGCAATAAGATTCAATAGTAGCTTATACTTAAAGGAAGCTTAAAAATAATGAATTCAATTATGCTACTCATGATTTAGAGCCACAAATTGTGGTGCATGATCTAAAGGTCTGGTACCACTATCTAGTGGGGAGACATTTCGAGTTAAAATCTAACCATAAAATTATAAGGTATATATTTACCAAACCAATACTTAATGTGAGATAGATAAGGTAGATTGAGTTTCTCCCTGAGTATGACATTGAAATTGAGTACATAAAGTAAAAATATAATAAGGTTGTTGATGCCTTGAGTAGAATGAGACACATAGAAGCCATAACCAGGAGTCACATAAATCTCATCGAACAAGTGAGGTAGGAGCAATATAAGTATGAATATTTCAAGGAAATTTGAGCTAGAACTTATAGAGACCCTGAAGGCAATAAGGATTTTGGGGTGATAGATAACCTTTTGTGCTACAAAGGTAGAATCATAATACCAAAATTAGGTGATTTAATAAATCTAATAATGCAAGAAACCTATAGATATCCTTATTCAACTCACCCTAGAGGGGTAAATATGAGGGAAAACATGAAAAGGACCTTCTTCTAGGTAGGAATGAAGAAGGACATTATAAATTTTATCACTCGGTACCCCGAATATCATAAGGTTAAGGTGGAACACAAGCATCTCATAGGATAGTTGTATCCACATAGTATACCTACACATAAATGGTAGGTCATATCTATGGATTTTATAGTAATTTTACCTAATACCAGGTACCAGCATGATGCAATCCTAGTAGTAGTCAAAAAATTGACTAAGGTTGCACATTTTATACCTAAGAGCACCAAGGATAGTGCTCAAGTGGTGGCTAGTACATTTTACAAGGAAGTGTTCCAATTGCATGGATATCCTGAAGTAATCATATCAGATAGGGATTCCAAGTTCACTTCTAAGTTTTGAAAGTCCTTCATCAAGCAATAGGCACAAATTTGAACATGAGTTCGACATATCACCCTGAGATAGACGGTCAAACAAAGTAGGTAAACCAAGTATTAGAAGATATGCTTTACATGTACTACATGGATCACAAATCTAGGAAGACTACCTACCTTTGGTAGAGTTTGCCTCAAATAATGGATATATCACCCATCTCTAGGAATGGAACCTTTTGATGCCTTGTATGGATGAAAGTGTAGAAAACCATTATCATGGGATAACCTATAGGATAGAGTTGTGATTGGACCAAAAATGGTCATAGAAATGGTAGAGCAATTAAATGTAATTAGACAAAGACTCAAGGAAGCTACAGATATATAAAAGAGTTATGTTTATTTAAATATAATTCCAAGGGAGTAATCAGTGGGATATAAAGTGTTCCTAAGGTTCAAACCAATAAAAAGTGTGATGAAGTCTACAAAATTGGATCCATGATTTTTTGTACCCTTTGAGATCATTGAAAATATTAGTTTGGTTGTGTACCAAATTGCTTTACCTCCTAATCTATCAAAATATCCATGACACTTTCCACATATCTTTGATTAGAAAATATATTGCTGATCTTGAACATGTGTGGGATGTTTCTAATTTGTAGATGGAAAATCCATAGGCAATCAAAGTAATACCAGTAAATATTCTCAAGTTCCACTCTAAGACTATGTGAAATTAGACTCTTGAGCAATGTAAGGTTTAGTGGGACTGTTTATTGGAAAGGAATGCCACTTGGAAGAAAGTTATGGATATGCAAAAACATTTTACTTTTTTGTTTGATGATCTCTAAAATATAATAATCTGCTTTTGATTGTGTTATGCTTGTGTAAAAAAACTGAGAAATACCAGGATGGTGTTTAGTCCTAGTGGGGGAGGATGTCATGACCCTCCTAGATGGACCTTTCGGTATGGAAAATAATGTATTAAATTGATCGTGCTTTAATATTTTATTTTGTGCAATTAAGCAACTATGCGATGTTAGTTATGATTATAGAGCATGATACTGCTAACAAATTGCTAATGTGTAGGATCATGTACACTCGTAAGTAGAAGAATTTGAGTCATCCATTGAGGGTGAGGGTACTTGAGGTTGGGTAAGTGATGATAAAGCAACTCGAAGGTAACATAGATGGATACCTTCATATAGGTATGCATAATTGATAAGGGATAATCATCAATAATCAACCACCTTGAGCCCAAATTGATAGCCTAGTAGTTATCATAAATTCTTGAAGGCTGAGATAGGTGATATAATTGATGGAAAGACTCCATATCTATCTATTGCATATGTTTGATTATATTTTACTTCATCACTATCCACATTACTGGTTTAGCAAAAGAGCAAGCATTACCTAATTGTTTTGGAAAGACACATTTTTTTCTTAAAATTTATAAAATATTAGCATGATGATAGTGCTTAATAATAAAACTTTTTATCATTTATAAATAATTTGTTGGAAATATTTTAAATAATATCTTTGTGGCATTTATAAATAACATGTTGGAATTATTTTAAATGATAATTGAGTTCTTTTATAAATAACATGTTGGAATTATTTTAAATGATGATTGAGTTTCATTTATAAATAACATGTTGGAATTATTTTAAAATATAATTGAGTTTATTTATAAATAATATGTTGGAATTATTTTAAATGATGATTGAGTTTCATTTATAGATAATATCTTAGAATTGTTTTAAAATACAATTAAGTCTAAATATCTAAAATGGTTTTGGGGATTTTATTTAACTAATTATTATATAATAGCACATGAATATCCTTTATAACCATTAGTTAATAGAATATTATTAGCATAATAATCAAGATCCATATTAATCCAACACAAGATATTTTGTAATTCGGATAAACTCCAAGTGGATGTCTGAGTTGATAGGTGAAGTCTCCCAACATTAGAGGAATGGGTGCCATTTATTATGGAGCTTATCCAAACAATTAAAAAATACTTTCCTCCATTAATCACCGCATTAGGGTAGTTGGAGGAGTTATGAAGGGTGGTGGGTTAGTAAGGACAAGAGGGAGAAAAATATTTAAACATTGGGTAGCAGGAGGGAGAGAATAGGATAAACTATGAGAGGAAGCAAAGAACAATGAGATAAAAGGAGGATAACCCTAGAAAGCACATGAATAGAGCAACACCACCGCATCAACGTCAAGGGAGAAATTAACACCATGTTGGGCCTATTACAATTTTTTTCTTTGTGGTGCATATGGTTGTTCATGTTGACCCTGTGTTTTCATTAGTTTACCTTCATCAACTTATTAGCTATTGTGATTCATATGGTTGTTCACATTGGCATTATATTTTTGTTGGTTTACCTTCATTAGCTTTTTGGATATTGTGATGCATATGGTTGTTCATGTTGATCTTGTGTTTTTGCTAGTTTACCTTCACCAACTTGTTGGTTGTGCTAATGAGACATTGTCTCATGTTAAAATATTTTCTATACCTACATTTAGGTTTTCTCTACACATTGTTGTCACGGAGTTGTTTGTATTCCCTAGAAAGGAGTTGAGGTATTCTCCCTTAGTTTTTTTTGTTATGTTGACTGTGCAGACTCCCAAATGTTAAGGGAGGGCAGTTTGTATTTTTTTGTTGCTCTCTAAGAAAGTTGTGTTGTTGCTACCTATACATTGTTATTAGGTGACGCATTGTTTGTTCCCTTCATTAGATGACTTGAAACATTGGATGGAATTCATCCCTCCCAATATACTACCATCCTTAGACCTACGTTAAAATGACATCATCATTCTTAGTGTGGATGATTACTACTGTACGTTCAAAACCACCTGAAAACTCCTTTGTCATACTATCTTAGTCTTGATCGTGTTGGTTCCATGCTTGATAGGATTGTTTAGACTGTAGGAAGGTTGTTACCAGGTCAAGCACACATCATGTGAAGGCATTGTGCTCAACAAGGTTCTATGGGTTTCAGTTGGAAGTATTTTAATTTAGGGTTTGTTTATAAATTAAGAAAAGGTTTATTTACGATTTTAGTAGTTGACTTTAAATTGTAAATAAATATAATATAAATTGTTTTCATAAATTGAAAGTGTAAGATTTAGTTTATTGCAAATAAAAGGAAATATATTATTTTCATAAATTAATGTTATGGGGCTTTAGTCTATTGGAAATAAAACGAAATGTATTATTTTCATAAATTTAAGTTAAGGAGCTTTAGCTTAATGGAAATAAAAGGAAATGTATTTATTTTCATAAATTAAAGTTATGGGGCTTTACTTAATTGAAAATAAAAAGAAATGTATTGTTTTCTTAAATTAATGTTATGTGACTTTAGTTTATTGGAAATAAAAGAAAAATGTATTGCTTTCATAAATTAAATTTAGGGGGCTTTACTTTATTGGAAATAAAAGGAAAATTATATTTTTTTGTAAATTAAAGTTATGGGGCTTTAGTTTATTGAAAATAAAAGGAAATGTATTATTTTCATAAATTAAAGTTATGGGGCTTTAGTTTATTGGAAATAAAAGGAAATGTATTGTTTTCATAAATTAAAGTTATGGGGCTTTAGTTTATTGGAAATAAAAGAAAAAATATTAGTTTTCATAAATTAAAGTTACAGGGCTTTAGAATATTGAAAATAAAAGGAAATGTATTATTTTTGTAATGGGGATTTAGTTTATTGAAAATAAAAATAAATGTATTATTTTCGTAAATTAAAGTTATGGGACTTTGGATTATTGTACATAAAAGAAAATGTATTGTTTTTTATAAATTAAAGCTATGGGGATTTATTTTATTGAAAATAAAAGGAAATGTATTGTTTTCATAAATTGAAAGTGTAAGCTTTAGTTTATTGGAAATAAAAGGAAATGTATTGTTTTCATAAATTGAAAGTGTAAGCTTTAGTTTATTGGAAATAAAAGGAAATGTATTGTTTTCATAAATTGAAAGTGTAAGCTTTAGTTTATTGGAAATAAAAGGAAATGTATTAGTTTGTTTATAAACTGGAGGTATGGGACTTTAGTTTATGAATGAACGGGAAAAGGGTTTATTTTAAATTAAAGTTATGGGGCTTTAATTTAGTGAATAAACAAAAGGATTGGTTTAAAGATTAAAGGTATTGGGATTTAATGCTTTAATACAAGACTAGATTTGATTTGAGTAATAACCATGATTTAAATGTTGCATGTTGAAAAGCTCTCTAAAGGTATTTGAGGGGAGATAGTAAAAGTAATGATTCTTTTATGATATCAACTATGTTATTAGATGGTTAAATATTTGAGTAAATTGTATAGTTGTAATTTGGTAAAGTAAAAAAGTAAATGCATTTAGAGGCATGGCTATCCTGAACTATGAGTGTCCTGATCCCCTATTATCCTCACTTGATCGATGGAAGAGCGATAGGACCAAAATTACAGATGGACCAATGCTCAAGTTTTCTCTCTACTTTACATCTTCTTATTTATGCTATTAAATTAGACTTGTGGGGATATTTCCCTAATAAAATATATGTAATATATTGAATTAGGGTATGGAGGTTTTACCATACACTTATGTAATAAATGATCAATATGGAAAATGTACCTTTTTATTCTAATTGAGATATTGGAAATGTATTTAAATATTTTCTCTTGCATGTTTGATGAATTATGTTTGATAGATTTAGTATCTAGATCTATCTTTTATTTTCTTGTTTGAAAATATTTTTATGAGAAATAAATAGTAAGTTCTAGGGTGAACTTAGAGGATAACCTAAAGTCTTGAGACCTCCTTAGGGATAATGGTAACTAGGTTTATAGAAGATTGTATTTGAGTTAATATAGCTTGTCAAAGGATAATATTGATATCTTAATTCATACTATACGTATCATATCTATGCATAATGGCTTGCATAGTATATGGATATGTGTGTACACCTTCTAATGGTTGAAGGTCATAAGTCTATCTCATCAAGGATGATGATATGGATGGACTTATATGCATAACATGAGATATGCCTACGTAGAAGGGACTTGTGTGAGGGGAATATTGTGTGGTATAGTTCTTGAGAAAAATTAGGGGTTTTGTTAAACATTAAGTTAACCTAAGGTTGGTTAGGGGTTTATGAATCCCTCTTCTTAGTAAAAAAAAATAAAAATTCTTTCTATTTCTGTGTGTTTCTTATTTTTGATTTTAGGGTCATTACATTATTAAACTAAAGCCCTAAAAATGGCCATAGAAATACAGACAATATAATTATTAGTGGAAGATCATCATACCTTGCCATATAATCAACAATAGTCATGTTTTAATGGAAAATGGATAATCAATTTGGGGCTAGTGTATGCGCCAATACTAATATTTTACATATGTGATTTAATATAGTACACTTCATTATATAAAGGAATTTTGAGCATAATATTGGAAAGCTTAGGCCCTAGCATATCCATCTCATCTAGTAATTATGCTAATAGTTAAAATGATGGGGATATGTCTTAAGTAATTTCATGTATGGAACCTTATAGGGTTTTGTATGCAACTCTTCCATAATATCCCATGTTTATGTTTTGTTTATGACTCCTTTAAGAAATGATTGATTAGGTTGATCATTATAATAACATATTTAAAATATGATTGTTGGTATGGATACTATATGTATTAATCATGATTTTAAAATATTTTCAAAGATCACAAAATCCATAGCATTAGCTAAGGGTTTACCAAGAATATTTTCTTCATTATCAAATATTTCTATATTTTTAACTAGTTTATGAATGACTAAAGGAGGTTATGGAATCTTATCATTTATGGATATATTAACTATTACCTATATAGTTTATTGAGCCTTGTTTTATTTATTTTATCATCCTTAGAGGGTTGATAATTTTTAAGTTGTCACACACTTCTAGTGATAGCAACAATTTGATGTTCTAAATATGTAACGATTTCTCCCCAAACCTCCAAAATATTGATATACTGAGCCATCTTTGGTCAAGTATAAATGTATTCTTTGTTTGGACTAAGTTTGGAAAATGCTTGATTAACTTGATTATCTTTTTGGGATTTCTTGGTCTAAGATTTTGGTTTAGAGGACAAGTACAATTTTAATTATGATTACTATAACCCCCTCTTTGGTTATACTATTGGTTGCCTTGAATAGAATTATATGCTAAATTTTGATAATTATGATTACCGCATTGGTTGAACCCTTCACCTTAATTATTGTTCACTCCTATTTTTATTATGATTTGGGGATTCTTGTTCATGATTGGTAAATGGATTGATATAGATCCTTAATATATAATTATGAATATTATTAGATTTATTCTAGAAACCCTTAATATTTTCATAGAAAAGGTTGATCCTATCATTTATTTTTCCAATGTTTAAATCATTACCAAAGGTCTGTTTATATTAGAACTTGTACAACTCAAAGTATTTATTAGGATCATGTCCATAATACCAATACCAAAAGTAATATATTTTGTGATAATACCACTAATGTGCTTGAATTTTCATATTATAATAAAAATTCTTGATCTTAAGGGTTAGATAAACCTTATGAATATCTTCATATATACATTGTGTTTTCATGTTATCAAGTCCTCAACCACCTTGAGCTTTGATCAAAATGTGGATAAGGGTTTCAT
Organism: Wollemia nobilis; assembly: GCA_028583015.1. NCBI lineage: Eukaryota > Viridiplantae > Streptophyta > Pinopsida > Araucariales > Araucariaceae > Wollemia > Wollemia nobilis. The sequence goes on along the minus strand of JAQPPZ010017226.1, from coordinate 16,859,864 downwards.
ATATATCTATCTCATTAGAGGTATCTTAACAATTGCAATACAAATCCCATTCCCTACAACACTCTTGTTAGGGTTATTGGGTTTCAAAAAATGTTACTATCTTTATTTTCCCAAGGTTTCAGGACTTTAGAAAATGATGTAACATTTTATAAGGATGGAAATACACATCGATTATGTTCCTATACTTTAGCTTTAAAATTCTACCTTAATTTATTTATAAACATTCCAATATTTACCTCTTACATTAAGATCATATTAGCATTATATTTAAGCCTTTTCCATCTCTTTTAGAATTCAATTACAATCTTGTTTGGCATTTAAAAATACATCCATCAATTCCATATTAGTCATAACATCATAAAATTATTATTTATTATTTTTGACAAAGGTATCTAGATGCAAACTAATCAAGAGCACATCCTACCAAATCCCTAGTCATTAAATTCAATAATGTCTTTTCATTATGCAATTGATTCGTATAATATATAGTAAAATTATAAATAAATATTTTTTATTTATTTATTCCATCGTAGAATAATTGATAAATATTTCAAGGTAAGTATATGGCATCCATGTCAAGGACTTGGGATTTGATTTGGTAATTTCTCAATGTAGGGTCTATAGACACTAGTATAGTCAACCCAAGGTTAGCTAGGGGAGATGAACGAGGAGGATCATTAGGGTTTAGGAACAAATGAGGTATAATAACTTGTATTACAAGAGATCTATTAGCACATATAAGTTGAGTAAGGTTATTCATCATGTTTTGGACATTTTCCTAGAACTATTTGGTTGTTTCTATCCAAGTGGCTACCATTTACTTCCCATTGTCTCTCCTATGATTGTCTAATTTCTAAGAAATATATTCCTTAAGAGTAGTTATATACATAGATAATTTATTATTGTGATATTTAGAAAATGGTTTATACTAAAAAAATAACTATGATGTGTTAATTCTTTGTGTTTGTGCACTATTTGTTGTAATCCCCACATTAAACAATGATCATGGTAATACATGACACTCATATTATATTATGAATTTAGATGCTCTTAGGGAATCTTGTGATCCTATTGCAAGTTGATAGGGCTAATTGTAATTCTTAGTTGAGCCCCTATGACCATTAGAATCTATATCCTCTTCATATATTTCATCTAAATTATTAAAAACTATTTTTTTGTAGGAATAGTATGATATTGATCCTTTTCTTTTTATTGGACTTGTTTCTTTCTACATATAGTAATTATTTAAATACCTATAAAATAATTAGGAGGAACCATAAGGGTAGGAAAATAACCACTTAGATGCAACTAGGATTTTGGTAAAGCATTTATCCTCAAACAAGTCACTAAAAGGGTAAACTACTAAAAACCCCTTATGATAAAGCAATATTGATTTTATAGGAAGCAATAGAAGCATGCAATATATTTTTTATTGTCTTTTCCTAGTTTCCTAGAGTTTACCATTATTTTCATTTAAATTTACTATTGTTGAATTTTTTTAAACTTTGAACTTCCCCATCATGGTGTCACTATTTTCATTAAAGGGAATTGTGATGTCTTCAAGGTCTTCCCTATTATTTTGTATCAGTTTCCTACTTTAAGTACCATAAAGTAATTGTATTAGTTCAAACCATATTATATTTCATGTAGTATGTGGCCAGAATACTAAGGAAATATTTTTAATTTCATACAATGAAAACATAAAAATATTAAAAAACAATCAATGATTTCATCAATCTTTATTGTCTCCCACTATAGTGATGAGTGTGCTTGTTGACATATCATATTTTGTTGTATATTGTAGTTTATGAGATTATACCCTTACAATAGGGTCATGTGGGTTGTCTTTATACAAGGACTCTTTGATATAGGTATAATTGTAATTCATATATTTCCTATCTATTTACTTGCACTTTATTCTCCTTCTATCATGATAGGTGTATCTTTTGGACACATAATGTTAGATAGAATTTGAAGGGCATGAGTTGGACAAATATGAATTTCAAATACACATATTTTTGTTGATAACATACTCATAACATACCTCATAGTAGTTGTTATATACTTGTGTAGACACCAAAATAGCACCAATCCGATTATGTGACTGCAAACACTGATCGCATTGACACACACAACCCCAAGGGCAGCCCCCAGAGGTTAAACAGTGGTCCTAACCACTCTCACAGTAGTTTTGGAAGGTCAGAGATCAATTTGGCACCTTCAGGAACTTTGCTCAATATCCGTTCCACCCTGGAATGAATTCAAACTGGGATTCGCCCCACCCAGGGACGAATTCTAGATTCGCTCCAGGGTGGGGCGAATTGCAGGTTTGACGGGAAAAAAGTCAAATCTTGACAAATGGCAGCTCAGATCCGCCACTTAACGCTTCCTTCATCGCATGGGAGTATGGGTGAGCATTTTCGAGCGTTAGAGGCAATTACAAGGGCAGTCATGAAGTCCCTATTCGGGGAGGAATCTCCTTCCCCCTGGGAAGGCATGATTGCCAAGTGGCGCCTCTGCATGCCCATTTCAAGAGACCTCCAGGTCTATAAATTGGTGAGTTTCCTCACCCCAAAATATATAGAGAAGGAGCATTTTGGAGCAACGAAGTGTTGTCATTTTATTTTCATACCTCACACCTTTTGGATTTGCGCCTTTCACATCCTTGATCTCTTTTAGAGGGGAGGTCATTGGGTGACTATTGGGAGGACGAATCTTGAGCCCAAAACCCAAAATTTGGCCACAATATCCCACCAAATTTTCTGAAAATACCCCACAAGAGGTTTTGGACCCATCCCAAGTGGATTGGTGCCGAAATCAGGCCTCAAACGGTGGGCGGCCTGCCCCATGGGCGCCCCCTCCCACACTGCTACAGTCCTAATCGCCCCCCTTCGGAGCGATGGGAATTCTATGGTAGATTTTCTTTCTTTCATTTTTGCATTCAATTCTATGATGCTTAGATAGGTTGTCATTTAAATTTCATCTCATTTTGAACAATTTTGATCATGTTTCTATCCTTGCTCGCTTCTACTAATCTACAGGTAGCATCATCAAATTCCCATTTATGGAGGTCAAATTGGGAAAATCTGACCATCTGGGTCTTCCCAAAATGCCCCCAATTAGCTAACCCCAAGTTTGCAGGTCTTTTGGAGCTTCCTAGGTAGGACATTTGGGACGGTGCCTTTTCGGCATTTTGTTGCAGGTGAATTCGTCCCGCCCGGAGCGAATTCAAATCGGCGAGGAATTTCTCAACTGTTCTTTTTGTAGGGCCCTCCTGGTGGTGTCTTGATGCCCCTATCAAATTTTTAGAGCATTTGGATTCATTTTAGTCATAGTTTAATTCATTTTTCTCATTCACTTATCGTAGGCTTGGGGATTGCATGCTTTGTTTTATCCACAGGTGCTACTGACTATTTCTTGTTCCTTTGAACGTAGGGTCTGGACATCGGAGGAGCAGCGAGGAGTCAAGACTCATCAACGCAAGTGGCGGCGATGTTTGGTCCACCCATTTTACATGTGGGCACGCGGAAGAAGGAAGGGCATCCATGGATGTAACAAGAACGCGTACTTAAACGCTCCTAGCCCTTGGAAGGGGAGGATGCGCATTGTAACCGAGTTGTGAAACATATCAATAAAAAGGGTTGTCTTCTTTATTTGCATTTGTTTCATTTTGATTCGCTCATGCTTTCCCCCTTTTTTTCATGCACTTTCAAATTCCTAGGATTTAGCGTTAAGTTTGGTTCGGTTTGCATCGCATCTTCGCTTTCCTTTTTGCTTCTGTATCCTCGTGATTTCAGTGGAGATCATGGTGGGACCTTGTCCTCTATTTTTAAGATCAGATATCTGATCCAAACTTGGTCATTTTTTCTTGCAGGTACCGAGTTTTCATACGTTGACTGTTGTTCGTTCCATCAGGAGGCAGATACAGAGCTGTAATTCGTCTTACCCGGGGACGAATGGGAATTCGCCCCACCCTATGATGAATACAGTCCTGTAATTCATCCCCCCCGGGATGAATTCCAGTCTATGAAGTTTCCAGGCAGAAACTCAGAACCGACAGATTTGGGTAGAGAAGAGGTAAGGATTCTGAACTTTTCCTGTCATTTTTTGTCTTATTTTTCTATTTTTTGGTTTCTTTTTGCGTGCTTAGGGAAAGTTTTCTTTTATGCTTGTTTTCTTCCATTTTGCAAAATAAAAATAACCCCACACACCACGTGGCAAATTAAACACCAAGGAGCTGGTCGTAAAACCCCAGCCCTTGATCAAGACCAACGGTGGATTTCATCACCACCTTGGCTTGAATTTTTGCATTCATAAACCCGATCGCTACTGTTGCTAGACGTAAATCCTGATGAAAGCTGACCGAGTGTAGCTGGGGTGATTCCCAGCACACGAGGATAAGTCTTCTATGGTAGGTGTCATAAACAGGGTGATTCCCCTTTCGTACCGCCTACGTTCCACGTACCATCTGCTCTCACGTACCTATAGTTTCCCTCACGTAAGGGCGGGTATATAGAGAGGTTGGTATATCGGCCTGGCAATGGTATATCGAAGGGGCGACCAATTTTGGGAGTCATAAGAGCCCTCATTTTGCATTTAAATGTTCTTTACAAAAACCTTCAAAAAAAAAAAACAAAACACACTAAACCAGGTTTAGGACACACTCTTAATCTTTAAACGAGATAATCATTGCTTTGTGTGTGTGTGCTCTCTTTTGTTTAGTGTAGCATAAAAATCATAAAAAGAGATAAAAGAAAAAAATCTACTTAGCTTGTAGAAAAACAACACCATGGTGTACACCCGTAGCCAAGCCCAATCAAGGGCGGAAGCTACGAAAAGTGTACAAGGGGGCACAAGTCACCTCCGCTATAGCCCTAAGGACTTGGTCATACCGCCTTGGTGGCCTGACCCACAAGAGAGTCCGCATCATTCCATGTCAAGATGGAACTATAGGGACACCCCTTTGAGGGACACGCCCGTTCATCATAGCCCCTTTCAGGAGGAGTCCTTACACGTGGCGCTCAACATAGACAAGAAAGCTCCCTTAGAAGCTCGATATGAGTGGCCACAGCGCGATGAAGCGCTAGAGCGGCATAGTGTCCATGAGGAGAGGCCACATGATTATGGCATCCCTCCTTTGCCCCCATCACTGTTAGAACCAATAGACAAAACCTAGAGCATAGGGCTCTTCAAGCAGGGTGAGCCAACTCTGCCCACCCCTTTCACACATACGAAAGGGAGCATGAGGAAGACCATTACATTCCTCGAGAGCAATGTACAATGTAGGAGCCATGCGCTTCCGCACCCGCTATGTACCATGATCACCCACTGAGGCCGAGCCTCGGGTAAATGCCGCCAACCTCGATAGAGGGAAGTGACCTATTGAGATCTCGGATCATCATGACCGAGGTAAGTGCATAGGAGAGGCATCCAGGCCTCCTAGGCTCAAGATGGCAGAACAAATTGACCTGGCAGTCGCCAGACATGCCGCCCGCCAAGCCCAGATCACGCGGCTTGAGCAAGACCAACAGCAGCTAGAGCATCTATATCACCTTAGCAAAGAGCGCATTCGGCGCCAAACAGATGAGCTGCTCCATAACCCGGTGCCTGAGAGGGTTCCAACCCCTCGCACCCAAAGAGCGGAACCGTATGAGAGGCATAATCCCTTGGTGCGAGATAGGTCTCCGTGACCTTATCAAGTGTTGCCTCCGAGACCCCCTAGACCTGAGCGGGAGGCCACTCCCCGAAACAACGATGGGTACCCTCCGCGGGGACCCACCCGGGGTCATAGGTCTCACCCTAGAGACTCCTCAGGAAGCTTACGAGGAGTATGAACAAGAAGAAGAGCGGGCCAAAATGCCCTACCAAGGCGGAGGGGTTGCTATCCAGCCACCCCCCCATAGGCCTCAAGTCTCCCACAACCCACAACGGGAGCAAACTAAAGAGGAAGAGATTAAATCTTCCGATGCATACAAAGCACTGCTAGAGCATTTGGAGTCTATGGAAACCAAAGCTTCTGGGCCCCAAAAGCCCACGTTACGCCAACTCCGCAGTCATCCTGTGCATCCATCAGTGCCTGCACCCCCTTACCCCGAACACTTTAAGCTGCCTCAGTTGGCAATATTTAAGGGTGAGGAGGATGCCCAAGAGCATGTGACCAGATTCCTGAGCCAATGTTTTGGCATTCAGGACAATGATGCGTTGTTGCTAAGGACATTTATAACCACATTCACGGGCCCTGCCTCGGATTGGTTCACTCAATTGCCGAAGCACAGCATCAGTAACTTGGATCAGTTAGTGGATGCGTTCCTCGAACGCTTCGCCTTTAACACCAAGAAGAAGGCGTCACTAAGTGACCTAGCCAGCCTCAGGCAGTATGAGGAAGAAACCATGGTGGCCTACGGGAATCGGTGGAGGACTCTGCTTTCCAAGCTACCCTACCTCCCTCCTATGTCCGACCTTACACAAATGTTCTCACGAAGCTGTTTGAGATCGATCTCTGTGCTATTGCAGCTGCAACAATATGCCACCTTAGAGGAAGCTCTGGCGCAAGCCAGAATCATCGAAGAGATCAAGATACAGGATGGCGAGATTGCCAAACCTAAGAAGAAAGAATGGAACAAGAACACAAAAATAGGGACTATGCAACAGAAACCCGTTGTGGTCAATCAAGTTGCTATAAATGTCCCTAAGCCTGCATAAGAAATACAGCCTCAAAAGGCTAACTATCAGCGAGTGCCTCCTAATAATTATGAAAGAGAAAACCAGAAGCAGGAGCAAAATCAGCAGCGTCACCCTAGGCGATAGTACACACCTTATACGGAGTCTAGGGACTCCCTATTTGACCGCTTGTCAGTGACAAACTTGATCAACCTTCCAGAGATCCAAACCATAGATCCCAATGCGCCGAAGCCTAAGGGATACCGGGAGGACTTGTATTGTAGGTTCCACAGGCGGAGGGGACATGACCTGAATGCATGTTGGAAGTTCAAAGGTTTGATACAAGACCTAATTGACAATAAGACGTTGGTAGTGGACAACCCCGTAGCGCCAAACAACCAGCAGATGGGAGTTTTCAAAGACCCCTTGCCTGCCCATGAGGCACAGGCAAAACCCCTTCAAGTCAATGAGGTGCAACAGAATTGCCCCATGCAAGGGTATGTAGGAATGATAAGCATAGTGACTAGGAACAAGAGATACCCAAGAGTTGCCCCCGAGGCAGCCACAAGAGAGGTTCCATCGACGTCACAACCTCAACAACACCCTATGCAACTACCTCCGCCTAGACCCATGGCCACGATTCGGACCAAACTCATGCAGAGCTTGAGGACCACGTCGGCTAGGCTCTCCATATACGAGCTTATACAACAATCAACACCCCATCGGGAGGCTCTAATGGAGATATTGAAAGCCATCGAGTTGCAGCCCCACGAAGTGAATTCCTTCAACAACTTCGTGGGACATGTCAAACGATGCATGGAGCCAGTCATCACCTTTCGAGAGGATGAAGTTAAATCAGTGTCTGATGACATGGCAGATCCACCCCTGCATGTTATCACGTGGGTCAATGGGATCCCGTATAAGAGGGTGTTGGTAGACACTGGCTCATCCAGTAACATCATTACCACAACGGCATTGAAACATCTGAAGTTGCCAGCCTCTCACATCATGGCTTCCACCTATACACTATGAGCATTCAATGATGCGATATGCTCGACAGTTGGCACAATTGTCCTACCCATTCAAGTAGGACAAAAGATGATACCTACATTGTGCCATATTTTGGAAGGCGAGATGGCTTATAACATCTTGCTAGGGCGGCCATGGATCGGGGACATGAAGTGTGTCCCTTCGATAGCTCATCAGTGTTTGAAGTATACATTTGAAGGGGAAGTACATGTAGTCCCGATGGACTTGGAACCCTTCAAATATTGCAATGCGGTGCAGCTGATGCCGCAATCGACCCTTCCATCGATGCACTTGGATTTTTAGTTAAATCCATCTAGACAGGGTCCGATTTCGCAAGCATCCCTGGTGATAAATCCATCAAAACCCCAGCCAGGTACATCTTCATCGTCTGGTCCTTCACCAACAATGCCACCTATCATGGCTAAATAGAAGGACAAAGGGAAGCAAACCCTAGAAGAGGCTCAACCCCTAGAAGAGGCGCTGCCAATAGTATCAACCATCTCTACCGAAGAGATGCCTAGCAAAATGGAAGTTGAGGCTCCTAGTTCACCCAACATGGAGTGGACTCAGGAAGAGCTTCCATTCCCTCCCCCTCAATCACCAACAATCACTGTTGAAATGGCCAATACGGGCCTAGGGGAGTATCTGGTGTGGAATGTTGTAGCAACGACCGCACTAGAGTCCATGCAAGACATGGGGAGACCTCGCCTCCCCATCGGTACAATTGTTCCTTTAGGCTACCCACCAAACCAGACAAACTTTGTGTATGGGGGCCTTGATCATGGTACTGAGCCATGCATGCAAGAGGACGAAGATGAAGAGCCCTTTGCAGAAGATGTCAACTATCTGTCTAACCCGGACTTCGCTCTGAGATATCTTGGCCAATGCAATTGGCATGGATATGGGCTAGGCAGGTATGAGCAAGGAGTGCGTGTCCTTTGCCAGCCAAGATACCAAATGCCTTATGACAAGTCGGGCATGGGGTTCAACCACCCCCTACCCTTGGACATCTTGGTGGAGAACATGCAAGGCCTAGGGATAGGCAACAAGGGTGGATTGGCATCAGATCCCTATGCCAACCCGAACACAACGTATACATTGGGAGATTACCTCCCATGGTCAACAACCACCCTTGTTAACCTCAATAACCCTTCCCCTTTGCTAGAGAGAGGCAAAAGTTTGGGGACTCACTTTCAAGGAGGGTATAAACAGTGTCAAGAGGGATCTTCGGAGGATGAATCAGAGTATGAACCAACATCATATGACCCCTTCGAATCAGATAGTGATCACTCACAAGTGATCCCCATGAATGACTATCAAGAGAGCCTCTTGACAATGTTCCCCCTAGAGGCTCCAATCGAGCAAGTGCCACCATGAGAGAATCAGGCCCCACCGTAGAGAGTGGAACAACCCCAATGGGGCCAGATTAATTTGCTCGAGCAGGACGAGCCTGTAATACCTCAAACAGTTGTCGGAGCCAACGAGGGCTTTTGGATCTCCGATAGTGATTACGAAGATGAAATAGAAATGACATATCTTAATCACATGCGGCAGATGCAGCAACCATACCCCTTGGAGATTAACGACATATTTGAATAGTTGGGCATAGTGCCAGGGCATGAGTGGTACGTAGACCCAGTGGGGTGGGACCAAGTGTTGGATCCACCGCTCCAGGTATATGAAGAGCACCTTCCACCCCGAGACCCTAGAGTGATATCAGTGCCGAGGGTAGACCCTATCCTCCTATCAGCACATAGGGCCGATCCATTCATGCCAGTACCTCTAGAGCCCGATCCGGAGCTCAGAGAACATCCAGAGTGTTTGAGTCATCACACCCATGGTAATGGAGACCAAAATCATTTCATCAACATGATCTCCATTGACTTAACCGCCCCCATCCACAATCCGGCCGACCCAGCATGGTCATTGCATCTAGACATAGATGCCATAGACTGGGATCGCGTCAATTCACCTCCATCCCCATTAGAGTACTGGCCTTTCGGTAAAATGCTTCATTTTACCCCAAGGTCAACTCAGGATATCTTCCATGCTGAAGAGGAACCCGAGGTTCCCAACGTAGATTTAAACTCAGCAAATGATATCCATTTGATCCCGACTCCACATCAGTTGGAGGATGGATCCCACATGTCGATCGAGGAGATGACTGACGTAGACATCGGCTCGGATCCAATGAATCCATAGATCATCAAGCTGGGGGTAAGCTTATCCCCCGAAGAGCAAGCCGACTACATTACCCTTCTCAAAGAGAAGAAGGAGGTTTTTGCATGGTCCTACAAAGACATGTCGGGGCTAGATCCGTAGCTAGTCACGCATAATCTAACGCTTGATCCGACAGTCAAGCCAGTTAAGCAAAAACTACGTAAGATGCACCCAACAGTGGCCTTGATGGTCAAAGATGAATTGCAAAAGCTGTTGGATGCACAGTTTGTCATCTGCGTGGATTATCCGCCATGGTTGTCCAACATGGTGCCCATCAAAAAGCCCGATGGGAGGATTCGCATATGCACTAATTTTTGAGATCTAAACAAAGTGAGTCCTAAGGATGATTTCCCCTTGCCGAGCATCGATGCATTGGTAGACGCTACAACAGGCCATGAAATGCTATCCCTCATGGATGGTTTCTCGGGATACAATCAGATTCGTATCAATCCCGAAGACCAACTAAAAATGGCATTCACAATGCCTTGGGGGACATTTTGTTATAAGGTTATGCCTTTTGGCCTTAAAAATGTTGGCGCCACCTACCAACGTGCCATGACGTACATCTTCCATGATTACATGCATAAAACTTTGGAAGATTACATGGATGATTTGTTGGCCAAATCTCTTTTGTGCCCAGATCATCTCGATGACTTAAGCAAGATCCTCGATCGCCTCATGGAACATAAAGTCAGATTGAATCCCAAGAAGTGCGTATTTGGCATCACATCTGGAAAACTCTTGGGTTTCATAGTCTCAAAGTGAGGCATCGAGGTGGACCCAAACAAAGTCAAGGCAATCCTTGAAATGCTTCCCCCAACTACCATCAAGCAGCTCGAAGCTTGCAAGGAAAGGTCGCATCAATCAAGCGCTTCATAGCATAGTCATCTGACAAGTGCCGACCCATGAACAAATTATTGCACAAGGGGGTAGCATTTCACTGGGATGACGAGTGCCGATCAGCCTTTGATGACATTAAATGATACTTGGCTTCACCGCCGGTATTGGCACCACCTAGACCAGGAGTGTCATTCTACTTATACATCTCGACTATCGAGGTGGCATTGGGCGCCATGCTAGCCCAGAAGAATGAACTTCACAAAGAACAGGCTACTTACTATCTTAGCCGCACCCTGGTCGGTTATGAACTTAACTATGCATACGTCGAGAAACTCGCTTGGCGAGTGGTGTTTGCTACCAAAAAGCTATGCCACTACATGCTGAGAAACACTACGTATGTTGTGTCTAAGGAGAATCCATTGCGGTACATGATGAGTCGTACTTATCATAGTAGCCGCACGACGAAATGGATCATGTTGTTGATGGAATTTGACATAGAGTTTATTGGACAGAAATCCATCAAAGGATAGGTCATAGCCGATCAACTAGCAGAGGCTCCTCTCGAAGACGATCAGCCTCTGGTCATAGAACTACCCGATGATGGGGTCTTCCATGTCTCAGAATCACCAGATTCTGATGAGCCTGAGTCACAGGCCGACATAACCCTATTTTTTGATGGTTCTAAATGTGAGCAAGGAGGTGGCATGGGAATTGTATTCTTCACACCACAAGGGGCTCCAATGCCCCTGTCCTTTAAATTAGACTTCCTGTGCACCAACAATAATGCAGAGTATGAAGCCTTGCTCATAGGTCTTCAGACAACAATCACCATGAACATCAAATGATTGAACATCTTTGGTGATTCACTGTTAATTGTCAACCAAGTCAAAGGGGTATTCCAATGCAAATGCCCAGTTCTGCAGGCCTACAAAGCCCTTGTGGACAAATTCCTGGTGAAGCTTGAATGGTACGACATCGAGGCACTCCCTCGGTCATCGAATCATTTTGCGGACACTATGGCCTCCTTGGGGTCACTAATCCCGCAAGACCTTTCTGGTGATATGACAACCATTCAAGTCAAAACACTATCGCAATCCATGATGGACCGTGCAAGTTCTAACTTGACGCCAGGAATCCACATGATCCAGATTGAACCACCTCAGGATAGGTTCTCTCGAATCCACGATCGTCTAAAACATGCCAACTGGGGGTCCTTGTTCTCCCCTACTCCCATTAATAGCAACACAATGCTATTCTTACAAGTTCTCTCCCGCTCAACGTTTGCTAGGGATGAACTTCAAGAGGGATTGGTTGTTCATACCATCGAGGCTTCCGATCAGCAGGATTGGTATTCACCCATAAGGGACTACCTCAAGTTAGGTAATCTCCCACTTGGATTGATGCATGCCGCAAAATGAGCATTCAAGCAGAAAGTGGCAAAGCATGTCTTGTTAGGAGACATTTTGTACCATCGTAGCTATGAAGGGATCCTCCTTCGGTGCTTGGACCAACAAGAGTCCACTTGGGCAATCGCCCAAGTGCACGATGGTACGTGCGGTGGCCACTTTAGTGGTATGGCCATCGCAAAGCGCATTCTTCGCATGGGCTATTATTGGCCATCTTTAGAGCGAGATTGTTGCGCATATGTCAGGAAGTGCGTGAAGTGTCAACACCATGCTAATTTGACACACGTACCTTCCCAGGCCTTGCAGCCGATCCAGTCGGCTTGGCCATTTTCGTAGTGGGGCTTAGATCTAATCGGAAAGATCTCCCCTACGTCGTCAGGTCATCACACGTTTATCATAACGGCCACAGAGTATTTCACCAAGTGGGTGGAAGCAATTCCGCTTACCTCTACGACTGGAACCCGCATTGCGGAGTTCATTTTGCATAACATCATATGTCATTTTGGTATTCCATCCAAAATAATCTCGGATAATGGGACGTCATTCAAGAACAAAGACGTGCATGCTTTGACCACAAAGTACAAAATTCAGCATAGTTTTTTGACACCCTATTATCCGTAGGCAAATGGGCAAGCAGAGGCGTCAAACAAAATGCTAGTTGCCATCCTCAAAAAGATAGTCATAGATAGTCATAAGGATTGGCACATTCAAATCCCACTTGCCCTATGGGCTTATCGCACTAGCATTCGGACGCCCACTGGGGCAACTCCGTTTTTGCTCGTGTATGGCTCCGAGGCAGTCATGCCTCTCGAGTTGGAAATTCCTTCCCTACGCATATCAATGCAAGAGTTCATCGATGATGACACTACATGACAGGCCTGGTTAGACCAGCTTACGTTGCTTGATGAACGATGCGTTAATGCTCTCGAGCATTTACGTATCTATCAAGAGCGACTTAAGAAAGCATACAACATGAAAGTTCACCTAAGGGATTTTCAGGTTGGTGACTTGGTCTTAAAAGAGAACCAACAGAACTCTAGTTTGCCGTCCCATCTAAGGGACAAGTTCATGGAAAATTGGTTAGGTCCCTATGTAATTGATAGTAAAATAGGACCTGGAACATACCGGCTAGCCTCTCTTGATGGAATCAAGGAACTAGAACCCTTGAACATCAGTCATTTGCGGCCATTCCATATCTAAAAGAGCCATAGCCCAAACAAAATGCTCCAAGGATTCCTACAATCTGCTTGGTCAATCCCAAAATGCTCCAAGGATTCCTACAATCTCTTCCTGGCTTGGTCAATCCCAAAATGCCCCAAAGGTACCCATTACCGCTTGGTCAACCAAAAAGCTCCAAGGATTCCCACAATCGCTTGGTCAAAAATAAGAAAATTCAAAAACAGTAAAATCATCAAAAATAACAAAAATTTGCATCTCATTTCTAGGCATACTCCAACTCATCACAACAATAAAGAGCTCTTTTCGCATCTCATCTTCATATTCACAAAAATCAATCCATCAAAAACACAAAAATATGTAGCTGCATTAAGCATCACATCCATACATTGCATATTTGTGATCATACAGGTCAAAGGCACCATAGACTGTAATTACTCCGCCAATCCATCTTGTTCCACATTTCTCCATTCTATAAGCAGTCCATCAAAAATAAATGCCATTCACTTCTTTTTACCATACCAGAGTCAGTGGTCTTCTAATGTATCAAGAGTTTTCATCCTTCAGTCGTCATTTGCTTTCTAGCCACATACTGTACCAAGTCAGACAGATTTTACAAAGGTAGAGTTCTACTTGGATCACACCTTGTTACGTAGCGTCCCAACACAAATTAAAACACATAAAAATTCCCAAGTTGTGTGAATGAAAGATGAAACCTGCACAGCAATCCAGGTCACCATAAGCGAAACGGTTATCTTGCTCATCCCCCTGTGCGAATGACCCCAAGAATGTCTGAGAGTTGGCAAAAGGACAAGCATCTTCCCTACCCAATTCCCCAAGAATCCCAAGTTCTCAAAAAGTTGCAAACATCATAAAATCTTGCAAAAAGTCAAAACTCCAAAAATTTGACATCACCACCAAAGTGCATACATCAAAAGGCACATACAATAGTGATTCTCATCACTCGAAATTCAAATCCCTTGCTCAAAAGAAAAATAAAAAAATAAAAAACAGTATTTTTTATCACTACAAAAGAGCAAGTATCCCAATACAATTGAAGAAAAGAAGGGAGTCGAACTTGAATCCCTGGAACTCTCAACATTTCGACAGGTCATGAGGCAAACCTCAGTACTGGTTTGGTGGATAGCCTATCGGTCACTGGTGGTAAACCTCCCGCATGACGATATATCTATCACATTAACTCGTGTACGGATCAATGTTTGCATGTGGATGAGCTAGCTTATGGTATCCTAGATAGCACCGTAGATTAATCCGACTAAATACAACAAAGGAGTTAGTGGAGCTAATTAGGTGATCCTCGGTACAGGTTTGGTTGATAGCCTATCTGGAATTGGCGGTATCCTGACAAATACCACATAAACGAACTCAATTGCACACATAGGGATGTGAAATAACTTGGTCAAAGACAAGTCCGATTCATACCTTGTCCAAAAGTCTTGTAAGATAAAGTACAGTCATGGCTAGTTAGTTAAAACCATCTGAGTCTCAGAAAACCTTAGCTACATTCTAAACCAACTGTGCCATCTTTCATCCTCGCATTGCCATCAAAAAAAAAAAAAAAACACAAAGTTCTAAACAGTCTATGGTGCCCTCGCCAAACAACACAAATTCAATTCATCCATTACATTTGCATATCCTAAAATTTAGAAACATTTGCATTCATCATAACATATGCATCCATCAAAATAAATTAACATGCATACATCCATACTCATCACTCATCGTGCATAAAATCAAATCATCACACGCACATAAATAAAATAAAGTCATATGTATATATCATCAAAAATGCCCGCAGGCTACAATGAACCGGTCCTCTGACCCCGCAACAAAATCCAAAAGCTCAAAAACCCCCAAGCCTAGGGCGTCGGCCACCATGATCATGCAGGATCGGTGCGACGGGAACTACCCCCCATGGTGTGGGTCCTATGAGACCCCTCAGGGCGGCTATGCTAGCCCCCGCATCATGCCTACTCGCCCCCCTCATCCAGTCGCCTGCATCGAGAGGATGTTGATTGCTCAGTCTCACTCCCTCTCGAGCGGCATGATGATCCACCTCCGCTGAACGTAGGGACCCACCCACCAAGGTGGCTAATCTCTGCCTCCAGCTCCAACCGCTATCGCACCAAGTCCATCTCCCACTGGCGATACGTAGCCAAGTTCTCATCGCGTTGCGCCAAAGCCCTATCCCTCTTCGCCAGCTGCATCCGTAGGAGATCCCTCTCCCGTGCAGCATCGGTGCCCCCATCCTATCGGTGGTAGGCAGCCAATGCATTCTCCCGCTCTGCCAGCTGCATGCACAGGAGATCCCTCTCCCGTAGTGCATCCCCCAGCTCCTCATCGTGCCTCCACAGCAGCCCCTCCAATCATGCATTCTCGACGTGTAACCCAGACTCCGTGTCCTCCGAATCCACCTGAGGCGTGGGCATCTCTGGAACAGCAGCCTGCTTTGGCTCCCACTGCTCCGTGATGTCCTGCATCTTCGGCTGATCCCGAACCCCAAAATCCACATCCGCATCCTCCACCTCCACCATGTCTGCATCCTCCAACGGAGCTCCCCAATCATCTCCTGGTGCCTCGGCACCCTCCCCGCCCATTGTTGTTGCCTTCGTGCCTCCCAGTGGCCCCTCTCCCCGCCATCACCGTAGTACCCACCACTGGTCGTACTCTACGGTAGTCCCGATGTCATCCACGTCCGGGACGTCGATCACTACATCTGAATCCTCGCCTAATGGCATGATGACCGATCGATCTAGAGTCCTCTCGTCCCCCCAGCATCGATAGACCACGGGCTCACCAGGAAACCCCTGGCGCACCCCAAACTATCGTGTCACCCGACTGTAAGGGAAGAACTCCTGCTCGGTCCCATGCCACCCAATCAGCCACCACCCCCTACGTACCCATCGAAGCCACTCTCCAGCCTCCGACCAGGCTGGACAGTCCCGATAGGGGCGCCAGAACACCTCCCCTAGAGTAAGTCGAGCGAAGGCATCGGCATAGTGCCCTACGACACCTACCCACCGTCGACTCTATCCCTGCTCCTCAGACCACCGCCATAGAACCGCATAGCCTATATCCTTATCCTCCATCTCTGTCCGAGTCATCCATGGTAACCCTGTTGGCCTCTCCACCGCTATGTGCTGCCAAGCCCAGCTCTGCAACAGATAGCTACAGCTAATCCCCTTCCACCTCCGGCAACGGACCTCGTACAGCTCACCATAGAGCTGTGCCAACAGTGTCTATCCCCACCTCATGATCAGTGGTGCCTCCATCGGGCACTCCACCAGTCGATAGACCACATCCAACAGGTTCCATGGGAACCTCGCACTTGACGAGTCAGGTAGCAGCATGTTGGAAATGAGGCCCATAAGTACTACGTGCCTCACTCCCAACACCCCCTTCTCCAACCACCATCGGACCAAAATCCTGCCAATATGGCAGTCACCCTCTGCCCTCTCCACTGGGCTCTCCACACCCAGCTCCTCCCCGTGCCCGAAGCAGCATGTCAACACTGTTGTCTGCTGATCTCGTGGCGTCATTCGGATCGACAGTCCGTCTATTGGAATCCGAAGAATCCGATAGACGTCCTCCAAGGTCATTGTCATCTCCCCTATTGGGAGATGGAAGGTGTTGGTCCGGGGATCCCACAGGTTGATCAGGGCCATCAGATAGGCCCGATCCCCGACCATAGGCTCCAGCCGAGTCACCTGCTTGAGCCCAAGGGCATCAAGCCACTCCCAGTCAGCCATAGTTAGCGCCTCCCATGCTTCAACAAAAGTAGTAGGCACACGATACCGGCTCTTCACAACCTGCAACAGAAAACAACACAAAAACATTAACATCATGAAAAACTGTACAACAATAACATGCATATACAACACTGCATAAAAAAATGTACAGCTCAAAAACAACAAAATTCACAAAAATTCAAAACAAAAAAAAACAAAAATAGTTTGTCAGTCTTAGGGTTTTCTGTACTCTAAGTTTAAAACTGACAGACAACATAAAAACATAAAAACAAGTTGACAAAAATAGTTTGTCAGTCTTGGGGTTTCTGTACTCTAAGATTAAAACTGACAGACAAAACAAAATAAACACAAAAACAATTTAGCAAAATCAGTTTGTCAGTCTTAGGGTTTCTGTACTCTAAGTTTAAAACTGACAACATAAAACAACACAAAAACATTTTTAAAAAAAAAAAAATACAGTTTGTCAGTCTTAGGGTTTTTGTACTCTAAGTTTAAAACTGACAACAGCATAAAAACACAAAAACATTTTTTTAACTACAGTTGTCAGTCTTAGGGTTTCGGTATTCTAAGTTTAAAATTGACAAAGTCTGCACAAACAAAACAAAATTAAAATCACAGTTTTTTAACCTAGGGTTTTCACCTACGTTTTAAAACTGACAAGTTCAACCTAAAAAACTAGGGTGTTGCGTTCAGTTTATCCTAGGGTTTTAGTTTAGACAAAATCAAAAAAAAAAAAAAACATTTTTCCTAGGGTTTACTTTAGTGTAAAGCGAAAAGTAAATTTCTATTCCGTTTTAAAAAGAAAAATAAAATTTCAACCTAGGTTTAAACTACGTTTTTCGTTCAGTTTTAAGCTAAGTCTTGGTTTGTGTTCAGCTCGAGTTTTAGGGTTTCAATTTTAATTTTGGAAAACAACATAACAAAGAAAAATAAACAAATAACTTGCAGTTTTAAAACATATAACAAACAAAAGCAATAACGCTAAGGAGCACTTACTGGTCTCGCTTCGGCTTCGTCGCTCGATCCGGTCTGTAAACTCATGATGTCATGAGGAATTCGGCAACGCTTCTCTTCATAGAATTAACCTCCTCCTCCTCAGAGCTCCAAATCGCAAGAAAATTCGACTGCAAATGAGCCCAAACCCTAGTTTTGGCCTTTAAATAGGCTTTTTGAGCTTATATTCGTTCCTCCCTGGGATGAGTGCTTTGGTTAGTGCTTGTCCCACCCTAGGATGAATACTAAACTGGTATTCATCCCACCCCGAAACGAATTCAGGACAAAAATTTCAAAAACAACAAAAAATTGAACAAAAATGCACCAAAACAGCTAATAAGCTTGCCCAATGAAAGTGCTTTTGCACTTGACATCCCGGGCATGCAAAACGGACGTCGGGGTCACAAATCCTCACTATCCTACTCCCTAAGATGATGCAGGAGCATCCGGAGGCAAAGCTGGCAATCTTGCGTCACCCAAAATGTATTTTTTTTTCTTAAGTACTAAAACTGTCGCGATATCGCGACGCTTTTTGAAGAAGGGCACCAGCGGGCCAAACCGTCGCGATATCGCGACGTATTTTTGAAAAGCACAGTCGGGACGCCAAACTGTCGCGAAATCGTGACATTTCTGAAGACGCACGGTCGGGACGCCAAACTGTCACGAAATCGTGACATTTCTAAAGCAGCGCAGTCGGGACGCCAAACTGTCGTGAAATCGTGACATTTCTGAAGACGCACGGTCGGGACGCCAAACTATCACGAAATCGTGACATTTCTGTTGCAACGTGGTCTGGACGCACAATGGTCGCGAAATCGTGACACTTTCGGAAGCAGGATTTGAAGGCACAGGGACATCTTTGACAAAAAGGTTCTAAGGCACAAGAATGGTCGCGAAATCGCGACACCTTCAAAGGCAAGCTTAAAGGACGTCGCGAAATCGCGACACCTTCAAAGATAAAGTTTAAAAGACGTCACGAAATCGTGACACTTCTGGGAGGCAAGACTTGGAAGCATAAAGACATCGCAACACCTTCGAAGGCAGAGCTCAAAGATGTCACGAAATCATGACATATCCGGAGGTAAGGTTCCACAATGCAAAGATGTCGCGAAATCGCGACACTTCCGATCCAAGGACGTACGGAATGAAAAGATGTCACGAAATCGTGACATATCCGGGGGCAAGGTTCCACAATGCAAAGATGTCACAAAATCGTGACATGTCACGGTTTCGCGGCCCAAGGGAGGAAGGCGAGTAAGAAAGGCCTAGACGTCGCGATATCGCGACGTGTAGCGAAATCGCGGTCCCAAGGAGGAGAGAGAAGCCTAACGTCAAAACGTCGCGATATCGCGACCAAAGAGGAGAGAGAAAGTGTTGGGGCAAATACGTCGCGATATCGCGACAGGACGCTCACGACATTGACCAGCCGACGACTGTAGGGACCAGTGCAGAGGGACACGTGGCGTGAAGTTATAGGTGGCCCGAGAGTATGAAGCGGTTACAGGAAGCATGGCAACAGGACACGTGGCATCAACTGCAAACGACCATGGCGCATTCTTATGAATGATTGACTTGGCAGTGGATCGACAGGCGGCTGCAGGGCATACCGCCACTACGAGGCTATGATGTTTTGATGCACTGGCAGCATCATGCGAGGCGGGACAGAGCATTCGTGCGGGCGGTATGGGGAGTCTCGCATTCAAGTAATGATGGTCCAAAGAGAGTCGGGCCTGGGGATGAAAAGGACCCGCACTTTGCGTAATGAAAAGAAGGAGGTGGCGGCCGAGGAGAAGAGGCGCATGCATTGTATCAAAAAAAGAAGAAGACCTTTTGGCCAAGGGATTTATTTTTTTTTTTGGGTTTTTGCATAGCTAGTATTTGGAGGAGAGACCTCTGTTTTAATGAAACTTGCTGAAATTTCGTCTGTGCATGGTTAATTCTGCATTCTTGTTGTGTGTTGTGTGCGGCTCTATACCAAGTGGTATCAGAGCAGGTTGGTTCTGAGAGTGCAAACCGATCGCCGAACAGAGAGGCAGTTTGCGCCAGGACCGTGGTTGTGGGGTTGTGAAGAAGAAGCAAGATGCCTCCGCGAAGAGACCGTGGTGGTATAAGGCACAGACGAGCAAGAAGGGAGGAGGTCGATTTGAGAGCCCTGCAGAGGCAAGTTGAGGCTCTACAAGAGGAAATTAGAAGAGGAGTCGAGCCGAGAAGGGAAGAACCCAGCGAAGATGAAGTGTGGGAAGAAGAAGTTCCATCTGAGGATGAAGAGGCTTTGGAGCCAGCAGAGGCTAGGCTATACAGGGCTATCTCCCAGATTGGGAAGAAGCCGAAATTTGACGTCTCGACTTACTCTGGAAACCTCAACCCTGAGGAATTAATAGACTGGATCAACGACATGGAGGAGTACTTCGAATACGAAGAGATCGCAGATCCAAATCGGATCAAATTCGCAAAAACCAAGCTGAAGGGGCATGCTAGCATCTGGTGGAAAGGAGTGCAGTTAGAAAGAAATAGGAGGGGAAAGGAAAGGATCACCAGATGGGATAGGATGGTAGAGAAACTAAAGAGGCAGTTCATCCCTGCAGATTATGAGCTGGATTTATTGAAGAAAATGCAGAGTCTTCGACAGGCTAGTAAGTCTGTCAAGGAATATACAGAGGAGTTCTACCAGATTTCAATCAGAACCGGCCATTCGAGAGGCGAACAAAGAGAAGGTCGCACGTTACATAAATGGATTGCGAACCAACATTCAAGAAGAGGCTAGGGCTGGTTAGAATGAGCACGAGTGGAGGATGCATATCAGTTTGCATTAAAAGTGGAAGAGAAACTAAATAGAAGGTTTGATGGTAAGCAGAGAGGGAAGGATAGGGGTGGAAGAGCTGGTGGAAGAGGCAGTGGTGGAAGATACAAAGATTTTGGAAAAGCTGCGAAAGCTAGTAGCAGCCAGAAATAGAAAGAGGTGAGAGAAGAGGATGACCGACGCCCACGCAATCAGAGCAACAACTACCCAAGAGGAAGAGGTAGGTCTGGGCGAGGGTTTGGAAGAGGTGTTTTTAGAGGAACCTGCTTCAACTGCGGTGAAGAAGGACACAGGGCATACAACTGCCCACAGCATCAAGAGAGGCCAAATCGAAGACCTGAGGGTCAGGCCCGAGCTGCTGTAGCAGACGAAGGTGTAGAGTCTGAGCATTCAGAGGAAGCAGAAAGAGGGGAAACCATGATTATCAGAAGAGTCTTGTTGAATGAAGAAGAAAAGGCAGACCAAAGGAACAGCCTGTTTCGAACAAGATGCAAGTGCGCAGGCAAGGTCTGTAATATCATCATTGATAATGGAAGCACTGACAATTTGGTTTCCGAGGAAATGGTTTCCAAGCTGCGGTTGGAAAGGAGAAAACACCCGCACCCTTATCGGATTGCATGGCTGCAAAAGGACCATCGGGCACTAGTAAGCGAGCAATGTCTGGTGAAGTTCAATATTGGAACTTACCGAGATGAGGTTTTATGTGACATCTTACCTATGGATGCATGTCACTTGCTGCTTGGGAGACCTTGGCAGTTTGACCGAAGTGCTGTTCATGATGGTCGAGCCAACACATATTCTCTATCAAAGAATGGAGTTCGCCATAAGTTAAAACCCCTGAAAGAGGCGGATGAGAAAGTATGCAGCAGTGCACGAGTCTGTCTAGTTGATGGCAGAAGATTCTTGGAAGGCCTGAAGCCGGATCATGTGTGTTATGCTATAATCCCCAGAGTTAGGGAAGAAGGATGCAAGGAGATTCCAATGGAAGTCATGGGACTGTTAGAAGAATTCCCTGATATCATTTTTGACAATGTTCCTGAAGGTTTACCACCTGTTAGGAGGATCAGTCATCACATCGACTTGGTGCCTGGATCGAGCTTGCCAAACAAGGCTGCACATCGAATGACACCGATGGAAACTGAAGAATTAAATCGGCAAGTTCAAGATCTATTGAAGAAAGGCCTGATAAGGGAGAGTCTTAGTCCTTGTGTTGTACCAGCAGTATTAGCACCCAAGAAGGATGGAGAATGGAGGATGTGCACCGACTCTCGGGCAATCAACAAGATCACCATTAAATACAGGTTTCCTCTGCCGAGAATGGATGATATCATGGACTGCTTGAGTGGAGCTGAGTACTTCACAAAAATTGATTTGAAAAGTGGATACCATCAGATCCGCATTAGAGAAGGGGATGAATGGAAGACAACTTTCAAAACCAGAGAAGGGCTGTATGAGTGGTTGGTTATGCCATTTGGATTAACCAATGCACCTAGTACCTTTATGAGGTTAATGAATGAAGTTCTGAAGGAATTTCTGGGCAAATTTGTTATTGTTTACTTGGATGATATACTGATTTTTAGCAGAACCTTAGAGGAGCACCTGATGCACATCAGGAAGGTTCTTGAGAAACTGCGGGAGGAGCAGTTATTGATCAATCTGAAGAAGTGCAACTTTGTGAAGAAGGAGCTGGTATACCTGGGATTTGTCATATCAAAAAATGGTCTCAAGATGGACCCCAAAAAGGTGAAGGCTATCCTCGAATGGCCTGTCCCAAGGAGTGTGACCGAGGTTAGATCATTTCATGGTCTGGCCAGTTTCTACAAAAAATTTATTAGAAACTTCAGCAGTATTTGTGCATCTCTTACTGAGACAATGAAGGGAAACAAGAAGGAATTCCAGTGGACAGTTGGAGCCAATAAAAGCTTTGCTATGCTGAAGAAGAAGGTCACCGAGCAACCCATTTTAGCACTTCCAGATTTCAATAAGGTGTTTCAGGTAGACTGCGATGCGAGTGGCGGTGCGATAGGAGCCGTCTTGAGCCAAGAAGGTAGGCCCGTAGCTTATTTCAGCGAGAAGCTCAATGATGCCAGGAGAAAATATTCGGTATATGATCAAGAGTTTTACGCCATAGTTCAAGCACTCAAGAAATGGAGGCACTATCTGTTGCCGAAAGAGTTTGTTCTCTATACCGACCATCAAGCGCTGCAGTTTATTAACAGTCAGGGAAAATTGAATCAGAGACACCCGAAATGGGTAGAGTTCCTGCAGAGCTATACCTTTGTGCTGAAGCATCGAAGTGGAAGATCCAATAGGGTGGCAGATGCATTGAGTAGGAGGCAATGTCTGATGACAGAAATGAGAGTGGAGGTTGTAGGGTTTGCTGAGCTCAAGAACTTATACCCTGCAGACCCCGATTTCGTAGAAGCTTGGAAAGCCTGCACTGCGCCTGTTGCGTTGGACAGGACTAGATGGTTAGATTACCTGATTCAAGATGAAATGTTGTTTAAGGGGAATCAATTGTGCATTCCGAGGAGCTCAATGAGAGAGAACCTCATTAAAGAAAAGCACAGTGGGGGTTTAGCTGGACACTTTGGCCGTGACAAGACCATCTCATTGGTTAGTGAAAACTATTACTGGCCACAATTGCAGCGAGGATGTGGCAAAGTTTGTGCAGAGTTGCGGGATTTGCCAGATGGCAAAGGGCGTGAGGCAGCCCTCCTGGTTTGTATCAACCACTACCTATACCTGAGCGGCCGTGGGAAGATATTAGTATGGATTTTGTGCTCGGTTTACCCAGGACGCGAGAGGGGGCACGATTCCATATTTGTGGTAGTGGACAGATTTTTGAAAATGGCACATTTTATCCCATGCCAGAAGACTAGCGATGCGGTCCATGTAGCTGGTCTGTTCTTTAAGGAAGTGGTACGCCTTCATGGGCTGCCAAGAAGCATTGTGTCGGACAAGGATACCAAGTTTGTAGGTTATTTTTGGAAGACCCTGTGGAAGAAGCTGAGGACGGAGTTAAAGTTCAGTTCTGCTTACCACCCGCAAACAGATGGCCAAACAGAGGTGGTTAATCGGAGTTTGGGCAACCTACTGCGATGCTTGGTAGGGGACAAGCCCAAGGGATGGGATCTAATTCTATCGCAAGCTGAGTTTGCGTATAACAGCTCGGTCAATCGGAGTACCAACAAGTCACCATTCCAGATTATCTATGGGAGCAGCCCACGAAATGCTTCAGAGTTAAGAAGGCTGGAGACAAGGGAGAAATGCAGTGCTGAGGCAGAAGACTTTGCCGAACACTTGAAAGGAGTGCATGAGGAAGTGACAAGACACATTGCCAAGATGAATGCTCAATATAAGGCGAGGGCGGATCAAAAATGCAGAGCTAAGGAGTTCCAAGTAGGAGATTCTATCATGGTCCATCTATGGAAGGAACGGTTCCCTGCCAAGACATACAACAAACTCAAAATGAAGAAATTTGGGCCATGCAAAATCATTGGCAAACGGGATTCGGGTAATGCCTACGAGGTGGAGTTACCAAGTGAACTTAACATCTCCCCCGTGTTTAACATCTCAGATTTGGTTGAGTATCATGAAGGAGAAAGCAGTGAGATACCCAATCCAGAGTTATGGAGCATTCCAGCGACCATCCCAGTTGTGGACGAGATAGAAGAAGTTCTGGATATGCGTGAGGGCCGGAGTACTCGAAACAGGAGTTATTCTGAGTATTTAATCAAATGGAAGGGCCGACCCATAGAAGATGCGACTTGGCTATCCAAGGCGGAGGTTGATCGTTTGGGTCTACCTCAGTCAAATCAAAAGTGAGGTCACTTCTCAAACCCACCCCGGGTGTCTGATGCAGGGAGCATCCGGAGGCAAAGCTGGCAATCTTGCATCACCCAAAATGTATTTTTTTTCTTAAGTACTAAAACTGTCGCGATATCGCGACGCTTTTTGAAGAAGGGCACCAGTGGGCCAAACCGTCGCGATATCGCGACGTATTTTTGAAAAGCACAGTCGGGACGCCAAACTGTCACGAAATCGTGACATTTCTGAAGACGCACGGTCGGGACGCCAAACTGTCACGAAATCGTGACATTTCTAAAGCAGCGCAGTCGGGACGCCAAACTGTCACGAAATCGTGACATTTCTGAAGACGCACGGTCGGGACGCCAAACTGTCGTGAAATCGTGACATTTCTGTTGCAACGTGGTCTGGACGCACAATGGTCGCGAAATCGCGACACTTCCGGAAGCAGGATTTGAAGGCACAGGGACATCTTTGACAAAAAGGTTCTAAGGCACAAGAATGGTCGCGAAATCGCGACACCTTCAAAGGCAAGCTTAAAGGACGTCGCGAAATCGCGACACCTTCAAAGATAAAGTTTAAAAGACGTCGCGAAATCGCGACACTTCTGGGAGGCAAGACTTGGAAGCATAAAGACATCGCAACACCTTCGAAGGCAGAGCTCAAAGATGTCACGAAATCGTGACATATCCGGAGGTAAGGTTCCACAATGCAAAGATGTCACGAAATCGCGACACTTCCGATCCAAGGACGTACGGAATGAAAAGATGTCGCAAAATCGTGACATATCCGGGGGCAAGGTTCCACAATGCAAAGATGTCACGAAATCGTGACATGTCGCGGTTTCACGGCCCAAGGGAGGAAGGCGAGTAAGAAAGGCCTAGACGTCGCGATATCGCGACGTGTAGCGGAATCGCGGTCCCAAGGAGGAGAGAGAAGCCTAACGTCAAAACGTCGCGATATCGCGACCAAAGAGGAGAGAGAAAGTGTTGGGGCAAATACGTCGTGATATCGCGACAGGACGCTCACGACATTGACCAGCCGGCGACTGTAGGGACCAGTGCAGAGGGACACGTGGCGTGAAGTTACAGGTGGCCCGAGAGTATGAAGCGGTTACAGGAAGCATGGCAACAGGACACGTGGCATCAACTGCAAACGACCATGGCGCATTCTTATGAATGATTGACTTGGCAGTGGATCGACAGGCGGCTGCAGGGCATACCGCCACTACAGGCTATGATGTTTTGATGCACCTGGCAGCATCATGCAGGCGGGACAGAGCATTCGTGCGGGCGGTATGGGGAGTCTCGCATTCAAGTAATGATGGTCCAAAGAGAGTCGGGCCTGGGGATGAAAAGGACCCGCACTTTGCGTAATGAAAAGAAGGAGGTGGCGGCCGAGGAGAAGAGGCGCATGCATTGTATCAAAAAAAATAAGAAGACCTTTTGGCCGAGGGATTTATTTTTTTTTTTGGGTTTTTGCATAGCTGGTATTTGGAGGAGAGACCTCTGTTTTAATGAAACTTGCTGAAATTTTGTCTGGGCATTGTTAATTCTGCATTATTGCTGTGTGTTGTGGGTGGCTCTACACCATAAGAAGGCTACCATAGCCAGACCGCTCCATGGGAAGACGGATCTTCGAGAATTTCATCCCCAAACGGCATCGCCAAAAAGGGTCAAAACCCACCCAAAAATAACAATAACATTTCCGAACGAAGGCGCTTTTGTGTCTAACATTCATGGCATCCAAAATAGACATTGGGGTTACAAATTGTCACCATCCTACTCCCTAAGAAGGCCACCATGGCCAGACTGCTCCACGGGAAGACAAATTTTTGACAATTTCAGCTCCAAAATGCATCACAAAAAGGGTTCAAACCCACCAAAATAGGTCTAAATGTCAAAAACTGCACACACGCTTAACGCTAAAACATCTAAAGGCACCCTCACACAAGTCATATTGTTGAAACATAATGTTAGATAGAATTTGAAGGGCATGAGTTGGACAAATATAAATTTCAAATACACATATTTTTGTTGATAACATACTCATAATCTACCTCATAGTAGTTGTTATATACTTGTTAACACACTATGTTCATCAAATACTATTTTGTGGTTGTCTTTTCCTACGATGATGGTAAGCATTTTTGTTGACACATAATATTTATCGAATACAATCTTGTGGATATATTTTATCACTATAGGGGTTAGTGTGCATGTTGGAACATCATCCTAGTTGTATACTATAGTGGATTGGCCTCCCGTATAGTGGTGACCATTCTTGTTGGTACATCATGTCTTTTGGACAATATAGGTTGTTTTATAGATGAGGTATATATCACGTACATTATTTTTTTATGGTGTTACAGTAATTGACCCGTATTTCAATGGTATGTGTGCTTGATACATCATAATTTTAAGATATTTCATGCAGTTTTTGCTTCCACTAGTAGTGGTAAGTGTGCTTGTGGATACATCATGACTATCATATACTTGAGTGGGTTTTATACCTCCAATAGTGCCACGCATGGTTGTTGACACATCATGTTTGGTAAATAATATAAAAATGGTAGGTTGGTTTGAAATACAAATCACCTGCATTTCTTGTCGGTGGTATCATTTTGGCTCCCCTTACAAATATTTGTGTCTTGAGAAATGTGTGATTGTTTTTAATTTTTAATTACGGTACAAGGTTTCAAAAGACATGTTACATGGATCCTATCAATAATATTACATGTCAAATATTACTATAATTATGAACCTCATAAGGATATAGATTAAAATTATGCATACAAAAACATATGGAAACAAAACAATTTAAACATTAAAGGAAAGTATCAGATTACATGAATCTAATGGATACATGCTCTGGTAAAAAAATAATTTCATGTCATATATATATATCATAGAATGAATTGAATATAGTATAATCAAAATTAAGTGTCATCATCTTAAGCTACCTTGTGTTGTAATTACATCAACTCATTCCTAGAACAATATTATAGTATATCTTTATGGGTGTCATCTTAGCTATAAAGAATAACTATGATACAACATAAAATATATGGGCTATAGCTACAACATTATTTCCTACACCTCTATCGTTGAGCATTGGGTGCCTATTGAATCATTCTAAGAGGTGCCTAAGTAGTATATACACATTCTGGACATCCTAAACCCCACTATATCTCCCTACACCTATGCAACCTTCAATTGTACTTACATTATAAATCAATGTAATGCTCTTTCTCTATCACAAACTTGATTTATTTTCATGTGGGCCTCTCACCTCAAGTGTATCTCTTGCTATCCCTCATAAATATGGTATGATTTGTGGTCTCCCATTGACACCTTAGTCAAAATGATGTTGAGGTGTTAGTTTTAGATACAAATAAAAACTACCTCCTCTAAATAACTAGTTAGTGATGGTGACTTCAATTAATACACTTCTATAATTCACAAGATCACCCAAGGTAACTTTATCTAATGTATATATGAAATACTTCCATCCCTAGGTCATTTGTATAAACACAGGGATAATTCAAAGTTGAAATATCAATATCACACATGGTAAAGCATGTAAAATAATAACACTAACCTCCTGCAATCTATCCATAAAATAAATAAATTAAGGTTGAGCTAAATCTAGGATAAATTTGTAAGGTGTACCTAGGTCATCAAGTTTTCATGTCTAGTTTTCCTCCTTTGAGAAGCATACCTCTAGGTTCATAGTATTGAATTAATCCTCATAGATATATATCCCATCCATGCATATTTTATCATTATATTCCTTTCCTTCCTCCTTTGGCACAACCTCCACCATTACAATTTTGTAATCCTCTAGTGTCATCTCCTTCATAGCAACCACATTTTCCCCTAGAGACTCATCTCTACTACTTTAGGAATATAAATCTTCAAGTGGCTCAGCGCTCTCCCACATAAGTGCTCATAAAACCAATTCTATATCAATAGGTGTCTCACTAATTAGGACTCATTGTAATGCAATCACAACAATGGCCTATCTAGAAATATTTTATCATTTGGATATGGTTTCATTACCCCTTGTTCTATATCAATCATGGACCTATGCAAGTGGTATCTTACTCACCCTATCTATTTTACACTCCATTATATATCCATATCATCCTACGGGTAGTGAGATTATATCATCTAGATGTAGATATTCCAACTACCCTATAATCCTCTCAACCCTATGAAGCTCTATGACTCCAATCAATGATCATGTCAATGATCGTTGACTAGACATTTAAAAAAAATTGCATATCATAAGTGGTGATATGATGCCAAGATGGTTTGGTGGTATGGAATTGATACTTGTGCTTTTTATATACCTTGTATGTGTACCCATTGTCTCACCCAAATTTGGTTAGCCAAAATATCATTTGATAGACTTGGGATATGCTACATAGAAAAGTGCTCATCGACCTAGGGATGAAATATTAAGCTAAAAGTGATAGTGCAAAGTTTTTATCCTATATCCTCTACAAGTCACATTATCGTAGAGTTTATAATATCCACCCCTTTGTTAGCCCCTTCATTAGCAATGTGTACCTATTCTTGATGGTATGGTATAATGGGTATATGAGTGTAGTGGGGGTACTATTTATTCCTTTGTGATAGTACAAAAATATCAATGAGAAGAAGATTCCAATATGTAATATGAATGGAATGTTATAGTCATTCACACACACTCTAGAAAATTAATCCTTTATTTATCTACTTGCCTCTCCTCATTCATCCACTTGTTTAATATCAAGCATATCTCTTATGTTATCATGGTCTAGGATTTCTACCCAATGAGTGGTAGACTCACAATGAAGCATACATACTTGAGGATCATTGCCATTTCTATATCCTCATCTAAATTTGTTGACCATGAAAATATGTTGGTCATTTTGTTTCAAAATAGAATAAACTCATAACAAAATGAATGGTAGAGCCTAATATAGGTAATATTAACCATTTGGTCAAATACAACATGTTTTAGCTAGCCACACACCTATGCAATAATGTTCTATTATAGTTATTCCTACATTCGTGAACTCCTTTTATGTCTCCATTGGTAGTCATTCCCTAGCCTACTATTACTTCTAATCTCAATTGCCTTGCTAGTTTTAGCCTTAGAATCATGTTGAATTTGGCCACATCCTTTTCCTCGATCCCTTCCACATTCGTTGTCTCATATGATCCATACTTGGAGAAATTATAGTCTCCAAAAATTGTATTTTTTATATGATTGTAATCATATGTTACTAACCAAGATCACTAGTTGAGATTAGGATCACCCTTTCTCATACAATACCATTATTGTTGCTCTTTATGTATGATCATGCTCATCACATTTATTCACATCCATTGGTTTTGATTAGGATAGCCTCATTTTTATAATTTGGTTGAATAACTAGTTTTATCCAAAATCACCACTTGTTCACCTTGATTTGTAGGTCTTCGGGGATATTTCTAGGTCATTTTAGCCACCCTACCTACACATCATCTCATACATGATGTGGTTATCTTGATGGGATTTTTGCAATGTGCTAGCTACTTCCTCACTACTCTCACTATGTGTTTGTTCATTTTAGCCCAAAAAATGATAATGCAGGTTAGGTGACCTACCTCTCTAGCATTACCTTCTTGTTCATTTTTCATTTGATATCTCTACTCATCAATCAAGTACCATACAAGGGCATTAAAATCAAAGTTATGAGTGAATGTGAAAATAAGTATTATTATAGTTTTATGTAAAAAGCATTATATTAAAGAACAAAATATATTTTTACAAGAAAAATAGGTGGATAAACACGCCTTGTGGTTAACACCATCATCCAAAAAGACATCCCCATGAATAGAGCATGAACCCAAGTAAATAAATTATAGTTATTCAACACCCCCTTACAGAACAAAACCATCCCCTAAAAGGGTGAATACATAACATAATTAGGCATAGAAAAATAAACTAGAAAGCCTAAACTATAGAACTGTAACTCTAGGCACCATGTAGCCTTACGTCTACCCAGAACAAAATTATTAGAACTTTTGGATCAAATCGGTGTCTTCCCATTGCAAAATTATTGATTTTTGGGTCAGATGGGTTAAACCATTTTTTAGGTAAAGTATCTTCAGCTTCTTTTCCTTGTTGAGGATTATGAGAACGTCAAAATCACATAGAAGGGGAAGGAACTTTAGATTTTGCTTTCTTTGGAGGAACTATCAATTCCATCGATGATGGATTTGCATCCAATGGCATATCCTCACCATCGTTAAGATACTCCAAAATATTGTAGTTGTTTCCCAACTAAACATTGGTCATATAAAGTTGCTTCTCTTGAGCAATATCTTCTTCTGTAGATCCTCTTCTAGGGCTACAAGAACGCCTGGTGTTAGCTAGGGGAAATGCACTGGAGGACTTTGAAGAAAGCACTACTGCAACCTTTTTTTGAGATTGAGAAGCTTCATTGTTGGTAGTTTTAGCTGTAGGATCAACTTTTCCTTTTCATATCTTTTTTTTATCTATTGTGAGACATGTGCCAACTTGGACTGTGTACCTTTAGAATCAATAAAATGTGTATTTTATGCCCTCCCACAGTCATCCAAACATCCTCCTAATGTTGATAAGTGGATGTATTTTGTGTGATGAGGCTTTGATTATCCCTGTTATGTGGCATCAAGGGATAGTCTTTGATCTTGTGTGTTGATAATTGGCACCGAAAACAAGTGTTGGGTAAATTAATTTAGAGGACCCATTGGGATAACATAGTGTCACCAACTATTATGTCAATAGATCCTTGAGATCTTGAGAAACATCAATTTCAATGCAAATTAGTTTTTAAGGACGTACATGAAAAAACTTTTCTGCCTCCACCAAAATGACACACCCTAAAGTGGTTGCTAAGTGATTGAAAAATGGTCACAAAAGTAGAGGGAGTCTTGGGAATTTCACCCACATAGGGACTTTGGTAGATATTTCCTCAGAAATAGAAAAATCATGGGTCCAAGGAGAGAAAAAAAAGAGAAATTCTCATTTACCAAGGGCCATGTTCATAAATCACCTTAACATGGGTTGTTTTTGCAAAGCAAAAAAAAAAAAAAAAACTTTGTAAGGTTTTGAACCATCGTTAGCTTGACTCCATGAGGAGTCCAAGTTGCATTAACCCAGGCCCTAAGGGAAGACTCATTAGAGATGCGACCAATGAAATACCCGACAAGGGTGAGTGATTCTAAATTATGACATGCATAATCAGATTTAGAAAATGGAAGAATTGCATCAATAAAATGAGAGTTACCTTGTGAACCATTCTCAGCACAAACCTGCACAATCGGTTGAGAGGAGCCATTATCGCATGCATTCCCTTCTGCAACACCAATGTTGTGCATTGGTCCACCAGGGTTGAGGACCATAATGATACTCAAAACCCTAGCCCAATATCCATCACTTGTTGCAGTTGAAACCCTAGCTTCCCCAATCCATTATGGTAATGCCATCATTTTTACATTTGGTACATTCAAAATCATGAAAATAATTGTTTTTGCATAATATTTTGTTGAGTTTTGTAGGGATATCACACGACCTATGCTTCTAAGGATTTTGGCTCACTTTAGGCATACTTATGTACTCCATTTTTACTCCTTTTACATCCAATAATAAATTTTACTTTGGGTATTTTTATAGGTATATCCCTTTGATGTTGTGTGAGGTACGCAAAAAATATTTTTGTCTAACCAAAATATTTAGTAGTGTATACATGTAAGTATTTTATATGTTTCCCTCTACTTTTTTTAGTCCTAGAGTATGGTGATGTCAATCCATGTTGGTCACTGCTCTTGGTTCCCTTCTCTCACCTATTTCATCACATTTCTTTCATCTTATCATTTTTTTTCACTAACTTTTCCAAAGATTTAAAATAAGGATAGAGTGGTGATTAAGGGTTGTGTTTACATGTGATCCCCAAAGTACATCTATTGATTATCAACAATGTTATGATTACCACTTTAAATGATAATCATGGTCAGCAATCAACTTGTAGGGTTTTCAATATTAGGTCTAAATCTTATCATATTTTTACACTTAGGGTTAGGACATCACATCATTTTGACCAATAATTGTGATTTTATAGGTCTAACAAAAGTGTAATCTAGTTTTCAATCAAGAAAATAAAAGTTGTTTATTTCATCTGTTATAAAATACCCATTATATCTCCTCATTTTAATCCTATATCTTCCAACTACCTTTTATTTTGTGATCAAAATATCAAAATATTTCTATCTATATTACCTTCATTCTTCTATTGTCTTTGTTTCCATCATAGCACAACCCTTTTTTTCTTGATTTGTGTCTCTTGTCCTTGCTTGTATGACCACAACCTTTTTTTGCTTGATTTGGGTCTCTTGTTATTGTAGGTATGGCCACAACCGTTGACTGAATTTTCATTATCTTCCATAAAGGGGGACACAATGCTTTGCCAAGATTTGCAGTTCAATATATATATATATATATATATTTGAATTTACATGGTGGAATCGGTAGCCGTCACTTATTCGAGCAGGCTGTCCAACTTTTTATGGCCGCCACAGTATTCTGCCTTGTCCACCCTTGAAGCCGCCACGTAGATCTTCACATAGTCCACCTTATACCCACCATGCCACAATCATTTTAAACCTTTTATGCCGCTGAAAGCACAAGGAAAGAGACAAGCGTTCAGTTCGGTGAGGCCTAGGATTTGAACCTTGGACCTCCGCCCCCTTATGGGGTTTGTATGAACCAATTGGTCTACACCTCGGACCTTGCAGTTCAATATTGAAGTAGTTCCTTGAGGTCCAATTTTCAAGGCAACTCAAGTCCCTTTTGTTGATCATATATATGGTCCCTCGTTTGTATTATGTCGATGCCATAAGCAAGATAGAATAGGATTGATTGTTTTTCATACGTATTACTACAATATTCTAGATGGTTTGGTCCTTAATTTGATAGCTTATCAAGTATTTTCTTTTATGCATTACAATTAGACTTCACATACTTTGTTAATTATCTTGGTGTAGTAAGCTTTTTTCTCTCGTTCATTGCTCTTCCAATTTTTTTATTAAATTATTTAGGTATATCTTATATTAATTTATGTCATTATATAAGATATGTATTATTTTTTTTTAAAACATTGGATGCATTTATTAAAAAATAAAAATAATCAAATAATTACACATTACATGAAAATATTTAATCTTAACATCAACATTTTTAACTTCCTTTTTCGGTCAAACATTATATAGATCTTCATATTTTTATAAATAAACTTTAATAAAATATTTATGTTAAAATGAGGATGGAAGCTGCGTAGTTATTCATCTCTATTGAAGTGTTGGTCGTTTGATTTATGAAGTGTACTTAAGATTACAAGTTGAACCAGTTGTCTAAACGCATCTGGATTCTAGGCAGTTTTTATAACAATGCTCAACTATTTTATGCTTTATGGTTAATGCCGTTGAACTTTATAGATTCGTTTAAAGGAAAAAACACAATATTACGTGCAATTAAGAATTGGTGCACATAAATGATTACGTTTTAATATAGTTGTAAATATAATAAATTGAATAACCAAAAAAAAATATAAAATGATAAAAAATAATAATTATATTTTTTTAAGTCAAAAATATTTTGTGGGGTCGTTTTGATCTGAGAAACCACCAAAAAACGTTCTACATTATCAAAGTCATCTGGGAGTCGCACCCTGCCCTCCCAGGTTCTACACCGTCAAAGTCATCTGGCCCTGCCCTCCCATAAAGATTTTAGATACTCAATTCAACTTCTTGGTAAGTGGAAATTGGAACTTGGAACCCTTGAAAGATTGCCCTCTCACCTACAAATAAAATACAATTACATTTAAAATAAAAACATATAAATAACTTATTAAAAAAGGCAGATAAATTATATTATAAAAAATAAAAATTTACATACCTTTTTAATCGCAAAAAATTTGTATGCTTCCTCACCATTTCATATAAAACTTTTAATTAATTTCCTTTTGTTATATTACCTAAAATATTTTAAACATAAACATGCATAAAATCAATAATGTTTTTTAAGAAATATAATATTAAATATTAAATAATTATATTAAATTTAAAAAAACGAAAATATTAAAATAAAGAATTCAGTAAATCTTAAAATTGCTTAACATCTTAAAAACTCGAAAGATTTAATATTAAATATTCCACACTTATATTAAATTTGAAAAATTTCCTTAAAATACAAAAAAACAGTTCTCTAAATTTAAAGACAAATTAAAATATTATTTAAATTTAAATAAAAAAATAAAAAATAAATAAAATATCAAATACAAAATATAAATTATAAATTATATTATAAAATATAAAAATTTACACGCATTTTTAATTATAAAATAATGTATGTGCTTCCTCACCATTTCGTATAAAGACAATACAATCTTAAGACTATTACGTCACGTTCAGTCAGCTATGCTAATGAAACCAAAAGATTTGTAAAAACTCAATATTTTCAATTTTTATTTTTTTAATAAATAATGAAAAATTTATCAGTTTAGCATTATAAACTTTATTTTATTATTTTAGTTTATGTAGTTTATTTTTTTGTGAAGTCAAAACCTTAAAACAACTTATTTCACTGTGAACCTTCCAAAAAACCAAAACTGTACTTTACCAACCTATTTAAACATATTTCGCATAGCTCAAGCTACCAGTATAACGAAACCCTAACGAAATAGCTGCAACGTTGTAGGCACCGTTTCCTCAGATTTGGCCCCTACATTTAGATCAACCATTTCCTCTGGCGTATGTTTATCAAAATTATTCGCGATTTCAATATCCCCTTTCTGGATTTGACTCGAATTCCTCTGATTGTCCTTTATAGGAGAAGTTAAATCCCTTACCTTAGAAGGATTATCGTTCCTAGCCAATAATATGCCGCTGCTACAGAAGTCCTCCCACTCGAATGAAGGATTCCACGGGGCTTCATTTAGCTTAGTATTATCATTCCTAGCCAATAATATGCCGCTGCTAGAGAAGTCCTCCCACCCGAATGAGGGTTTCCACTGGGCTTCATTTCTAATAACATTCATACCGGACTTTTCTTCCATAGACATTTCATCTGCGTAACTGCCCTTCATCCTTTTTTGCTTGAAAATTTGATGCATCGCTTGGATTCTGTCCAGGAGAGTGAAAAATTCATCGCCGTGTGTTCGTTGACGTTTGTTATGCGCTCCTGCTTCGATTTCTGGCCGCCTGGAATCCCTCATATCTTATGCCAGAAAAACCAAAGAATCTCTTGAAAAACTATCGTCTGCAATCCAATCTATTTGGTAGGTAGAACAAAAGTCTTTACTAACATCCCATCCCATCCCATCCCATCCCATTTATGTAGAATTCATCGTCCTTAATAACATCGAGTCACAATGTCAAATTACGTTTAAGACGGGAAACAATTATAGTACTTCAGTTTCTAGAGTCAATGTTATGAACCCAATAACAGTGAGACAGCGTATGGCCTATTAAAGAAGATAGGTGTGATTGGCATGTTTATATTGAGTTTCTCCGTTGATAACGTTACACCTTGCAATGCAAGAAATTTCTTCTGACGTAATTTCTTATGACGTTGCCAGTCATACGTCAGTGAATAACAAGAGATTTGCAGGTCTCAAATAGAAAATAGCCAGCGAAAATGTTTGAAACACCTACGGCTCTTTACTGGGAAAAGAGAAGAAAAGAGTCTTCCTGTTTAGGAGGCAGTTAGTTGATAATAAAATGGTCTGCGAAAATTCAGAGTAAAATTGGGTAAATGTCTTTTCGAATACTTTGCGAGAGTGACCAAATATATGTGTGACCATATGTAAGACAAGTTTTGGTGCGTGGCTTAGGTGATGAAATATATACCTCTCAGAGTGGCTACAATATGATAACTGTAGTGTTTAAATTACAGGCTGTCCCAATAAGTTTATACTATTTTGTTATTTTATAACTTGATTTGAAGAGGACCACTGTTGGGGATTCGCACCTTCATATTCAGTCTGGCACGCATTGAAAGGAAGTAGTATAGATTTGTTGGGAGCAACCCTATGGTTTGAACTTTACACTTGACTATTACTAAAAAAATGTATAAAAAAAACCAAATTAAAATATTTTTGTATTAATTATTATGTTTTTATTTTTATTTTTT
This sequence comes from Wollemia nobilis, assembly GCA_028583015.1. Taxonomy (NCBI): domain Eukaryota; kingdom Viridiplantae; phylum Streptophyta; class Pinopsida; order Araucariales; family Araucariaceae; genus Wollemia; species Wollemia nobilis. Next base: position 16,822,956 of record JAQPPZ010017226.1, on the reverse strand, counting down.
GCCAAAACAAGACATGATTTAAAAAAAAATATCTTGTGACCTTAGCTGAAAGCGTGTGAGGGTTTTACTTGTGTTAAAGTGCAAGCAGCTCTAAAGGTTTTTTTTTGGGGCATTTGGGCCCTAACGACCAACATTTGTGTGGTTTCTGCTCAAGATTTTATGGAGATATGTTGCAGGGGACTCAAAATGGGTTAGAAATATGTCTTTCAACAGATCTTCATAATAAATGGTTTTCAATTTGTTGCACAAAACAAAAGTGAAAATCATGCTTTTTCACGACATCCAAGGCATGGATTAAAGAGATCTCGAACTAAGTTTCAAGTAGCTGATCAAAAAATGGTTTAGATCTCAAGTGAATCTGACATTAAGGATCACCCCGAAAATAAATCCACTATGGAAACTATTTTCAAAGGAAAGGATTTCAAAGACTCAGCCCCAAAAATGAATTTTAGGGATGCCCTCCGTGGTGAAAGCCTCAACCTAATACTAACATTAATATTAGGGTTTCCCACAAACCTCTAATAATACCTAAGATTGATCCCAAGAAAACTGAGTTGGGATGTCTTATGTCAGTTAATGGAACTTTGAATGTTAAGATAGATATGAACATTCAGACTGACATAGAAGATCTGGAAAAAAGAGGACTAATTTGTCATTTCTTGGGTTTTTGTTTGAGCCTATCTGCTTTCAAAGTTTGGGCTGCATAAAACTTGAAAACAAAACATGAGTTACAAATATCTATTTATCCAAATGGTTGTTTTCTTGTTTTATTTGCTAATAATGAAGATAGAGAGAAAATATTTCAATGGGGTCCTTGGTTATTTGGAAGGGCAAGGCTTTTCATGAAGCCTTGGCATACTAAATTTAAAGTCAAAGAAGATATGCCTTCTATAGGTCATGTCTAGGTTAGACTCTTTGGCCTCCCAATTGAATTTTAGAATCCAACTATTTTTCTTCAATTGGAAACTCTTTGGAAACTGTTATGATGATTGCTAATTGTACTAAAAAAATTTAACATATTATTTATGCTTGGATTGGTGTTTTAATGGATTTTGACAAAACCCTACCTAAAAATATCTCATTACAATTTGGGTAGGACACTTGGGATAAAGGGGTGGACTATGAGAACATTCCTTTTCCTTGTCGAATTTGTCATGAATATGGTCATTTGGCTAGTGTCTACCCAAATAAAATTCTAGATCAAAATAAAGAGGATACAAACTTAGTAGGTTTCCAAATGCCTAAGAAGAAGAACACTCAGAAAAAACTAGTTATGAATGATCAATCAAAGTTATTAGCTAATATGTTTGAAATTATTTCCACAAATAATGTCTCAGGTGAGGAAGAAGAAATAATGGAGACAAAAATCTTAGAAACACATTTTAAAGATGCAAGGAAAGAGTAATAGACAAACCAACAAATTAAAGGTTTTCAACAAGAAAAATAGGAGGAAATATACACAAGAAAAGCAATATTTTAAATGTTGAGACTTCAAATAATATAGGTCCCAATATACACTATGTTGAACCTTCTAGTAATACTTTGGCTTTATACACACAATCTTCGAGGTTAGAAGCCATCTCAGATTCAATTGGGGTAAGTCAAGAAACAAGGAAAAAAACTAAAGATGGATTCCAACCAAAAGGCAGGTCATAAGACCAATCAACATCATATGGTAAAATAAGGTGAAAAGCTTCTAGATGAAGGTAATATTATTGTTCTTACCAATTTTTTTAGCCCTAGTATTAATGAAGATCGTCACTTGGAATATTAGAGGATTCAAATGGAGTCTTTCAAAACAAAACCAAATTAGAAAAATGATTCAAACAAACCATCCACATCTTGTTTTCCTTTAGAAAAAAATATTTCAATAGAGGAAATTAATTCAATTGCGAGTAAAATATGACTAGTTGGGAAAGTTGCTTCCCTCAATTTCTAAGGGACTTTTGATGGCATTGCTTTCCTTTGGGACCCAAAGAGGTTGTTATTCACTATATGGTTGGCATATGGGATATTTGGGCTATAACTATTCAAAGTAGGCATTCTAACCAAATTATGCTTTGTATAACTATTTATGCTTCAACTACTTTGGAGGAAAAGAGAAGATAGTGGAAGGATATAACTTATATTATCTCTCATTTTCCTAAAGTTTGGATCTTGATTGGAGGATATTTCAATACCATTCTTTCTTTGGATAAGAAAATGGGGGGAAATAAAAATTTGGATAAAATCACTGACCTCATGAGAGAATATATTATAAACGTTCATCTTGTGGACATCCAACCAGATAATGGCCTTATGAATTGGTATAACAGAAGACCAGGCTTAGCTTGTACTATGGAGAGATTGGATAGGTTCTTGTTCACTAATAATTTATTAATCCATGGTCACATTCCTAAGGTGAATACTATTAACAATGCTGGTTTAGATCACTCGATAGTCATGGTGGAAATTTGGAAAACAATGTGAGTTTCTCACCCTTTTTATTTCAATTAATGTGGCTTAGAGATAGTTTCTTTAGACCCCAAGTGCAACAATGATGGAAGAAAGGTAAACCAAGGTATGGGACTAAGATGTTTTGTTTTGCCAAAAGGTTGAAATACATTAAATACAAAATCAATATTTAGAATTGAAAGAAGTTTGGAGATGTCTGACAAAAAAAACATGAAGTTATTGCTCATCTTGAAAATTTGAATAAGAAAATCCATTTAGATGGCCTCACGAAGAGTAGAAGTACATATGAAATTAGACTCACTGCTTAGTTAGAGGAATGCAAAAAAATAGAAGAACTCTTATGGAAGTAAAAATATAGGATCCAATGGCTCAAAGGAGATCGAAACACATATTTCTTCCACAAATCTCTTCTAGCTTGAAGATCTCACAACTTTATTTCTTCCCTAAAATCTGATTTTGGAGATGTTGTCTACACTTGGGATGGCATGAAATTTGTTGTTGTCAATTAATTTTCCAATCTTCTTGCTACTACTCCTATTGACTCGACTTCTCAATAGAATATTCTTCAAGCCATCCTAATTTTATCAATTCTACAGAGAACTCGACTTTGACTACTTTAGTTACTATCAATAGGTGGTTTTTAAAATAAAATAAAATAAAAGGAAAAACCCTATCAATTCTATCAAGAGTTTTGTTATATTATTCATATTGATTTATTAGAGCTAGTGGAAGAAACCAGGAAAGCCAAAGAGATTTTGAAGGTTGTCAACAAAAATTATATAGCTCTTGTGCCAAAATCTCAAGAGGTAGATCATATCTCAACTTTTAGACCTATATATTTATGTAATTTTCTTCACAAAATTATTACAAAGGTCATGGTAGAAAGGCCAAAGCCTTTTTTGCATAATATTATTTCCACTGAACAAGGGGGTTATATGGAAGAGTGTCAAATAGTGGATGAGATAGTTCTTGCTCAGGAAGCAATCCATTCCATGGAAATGTAAAAATCTCCATCTATGCTCATTCGTTTAGACTTATCTAAAGCTTATGAAAGAGTGTATTAGCACTTCCTTGTCAAAATTTTAAGGCAATTTGGCTTCTCTCAGGATTGGATGGGCTAGATTATGGGATGTATCTCTTCGATATCCTACTTTGTTTTTATCAATGTCAATACTTCTCAATTGTTCTCTACTTCTAGAGGTATTAGGTAAGGTGACCCCATCTCCACTTATTTTTCATTCTTGTTGAATTTTTGGGCTGGAATATAACAAAAAATAAATAAAATAGAACCCTTGAGGGAGTTACCGTTGCTCATGAAGCTGGGCCTATTTATCATATTCAATTTGTTGTTATAATATATTCCATTATTTACTAATCATGCCAAGTGTCATGTAAGTTGGACCAAGTGTCATAGATAGAGAGAGTAATAAGAAATCTATCCTCCTATATAATGGACTCTTAGTTCCATTCACTATTGTACAATTTCATTCACATAATGAGATACATTATGGTCATGTAGAAGTTCTATTCTATCTTCACCTTCTTAGTCATTATGTTTTTGAGTAGATAGAATAGTGTAGAAACTATCATTGATATCAGATAGTGGTTTGAAGGGCCTGAAGAGGATTACAAAGAGGAGCAACTCTTGCAAGAAGAATTTGGGGCAATTGTAGCCATTCAAAAACAAGCCCAAAAGGAGAGTGCTAGTTTTTACATCAAAATATTGAAGGTCATTAAAGGAGAGTTAAAACCACCATACTATAGATTCAGGGCAACAAGTTAGAAGGTTTCAAAATTGCAAATAGGTGAACTAATAGTGACTAAGCATTTTACCAATATTCGAATATATTCTAATCACTAGGGAGACATAAGTATTCTAAAAAACCTAAGTCTTGTAAATGTTTATCAAATTAAGAGGTCATAAGCCATGGATCATTGATAGATAGATTAAAGAGCAAGAAAACATATGAATGAAATCATATATTGGTTTAATTCTCTACAAAATATAAATGAGAAACCGATAGTTATAGAAGATAGTAAAATGAATGAAGTGAAGGGGATTGGAAACATTCTAGTTGATCTGATAAATGAAAAAGTAATAATAGAGAATGCATTATATGTCCCACGATTGACTACTAATCTTATTTCATTTTCTCAACTCATGGACCAAAACATAACTATAGAGTTCAAAACTTTCAATGGAAGAAAATAGTGTCACATTTCTAAATAAGGTAAAAAATAGCATCAAGCTCCTATAAAAGTGGTCTATTTGTTCTAGATATTACTACACACTCTATTTTTTAGTTAAAACTTCAGATCTATGGCACAATTGTCTAGGACATACTAGTGAATATATGATGAATGAACTGCTTAAATATCAAATGGTTGAAGGAATACCAAATTTATCTCTAGAATCTATTATTTTCCCTGAATGTTTATCAAGAAAACAACATAGAGTTACTTTTACACTTCAATAATACATGACCCAACAACCATTAGAGTTAATATATACAGATCTATGTGGATCAATGAATATCACTAGTATTGGAGGATATAAATATTTTTAATTATTTTTCAATGATCACACCAAGAAAATGTGGGTGTACTTCATGAAGTATAAATCAAAGGCATTTAGTCATTTTAAACAATTCAAACTTCAAGTAGAAAAAGAATTAGGAAATATAATAAAAACACTTCATTCAAATAGAGGAGGTAAATTTGTATCTAAATAATTTGATTATTTTTAGAAGAAAATATAATTAAAATACAACTTACTACAACATATTCACCATAGTAGAATGGAATTGCAAAAATAAGAATAGATCAATAATGGAAATGATGAGATGTATGTTAAAAGAAGCTCATCTTGATCATCAATATTGGGTAGAAGCAGTTCAAATAGTAGTATTCATACAAAATAGATTACCAAAAAGAATACTCAGACATGTTACACCAGAAGAAGCATGGTTAGGACAAAAACCAAATATAGAAAAATTAAGATTTTTTGGTTGCAAAGCTTACATGCATATTCCAAAACAAAAAGGACAAAACTAAATGACAAAACTATGGTAGGAATATTTTCTAGCTATGAAAATGAATCTAAAGGATACAGAACATTAGATCCTCATACAAAGAAATTTGACATAAGTAGAGATGTAATCTTCGATGAAAAATTCAAAATTGACATAGAGAAACCCAATAATGCCACATAAATTCTTCTAAAATACTCATAGGAAGATATAACTAGTGAAGAATTAAAATCAAAATCTTAAGAAGAAAAGAGGGAATACTCAAAAACATCTACAAGTCCTAAAAGGAAAAACCAATATGGCTCAAATACACTCTTAGGGATTCAAACCTAGAAATAATGCCACATGTTACCTCTACTAGACATCAAAATCGTAGTCAAAGTAGAATAAATAAAGGATTACTAAGCAATACAATAGAACCAACCTCAACACTTCAAGCACTAAATAACTCACATTGGAGAGTAGCTATGAAATCTGAATATATATCATTTCAAAATAATAAAACATGGGATCTAATGGAATTACCTCTAGGAAAGAAAGTAGTGGGTTGCAAATGGATATACAATATCAAGTATAAAGCATATGGAACACTTGATAAGTATAAATCTTGGTTAGTAGCCAAAAGATATAATTAAACTGAAGGAATTGATTATGATAAAACATTTGTACCCATAGCTAGAATGACTACTATCAGAATAGTTTGTACACTAGCAGCTCATCAGGGTTGGAAGCTTCATCAAATTGAATGTAAAAAGTACTTTTCTTAATGGTGACTTAGAAGAAGAAGTTTGTATGCCACAACTAGAAGGTTTTGTTATTAAAGGACAAGAAAAAAAGGTGTATATGATCTAAAGCAAGCTCCTAGAGCATGGAATATAAATATCAATAATCACTTATTACAACATAGCTTCAAAATAAGTACATCTAATCCTAGTTTGTATACAAAGATAATTGAAAATAGTATATTGATTCTCATAGTGTATGTTGATGATATAGTAATTACTAAAATTTATGAAAAAACTAATAAGTGATATTAAAAGGGATCTAGAAAAGGCATTTGAAATGATAGATCTAGGTCTAATGAATTATTGTCTTGGTCTAGAGATTCAACAAAGTGAATACAAGATTACTATTACTCAATCAAAATATGCAAAAGCCTTACTTGAAAAATATAGAATGAAGGATTGTAAGTCAAAAGATACACCAATGGAACAAGGGATTAAATTATCAAAAAATGATGAAACACCTTTGGTTTTAGCAACTATGTATCACCAATTAATTGGAAGTCTTTTGTACTTAACAAATAGTTGACCTGACTTAGCCTTTGCTATAAATTATCTTTCACGCTTCATGCAAGAACCAAGATAAAGTCATTGGAAAGTTACAAAAAGAATATTGAAATATATCAATAAAACTATTTATTATGGACTAACTTATATGAAGAATGTTAAATATTTTTTCTATAGGGTTATTCAGATTCAAATTATGCTAGCTCTATTGATGATAGAAATTCTACTTCAGGGTACTGTTCTGTCTTGGGTCAAGACCCATGTCTTGGTAAAGTAAGAAGTAATATTCAATGGCAGAATCATCTATTGAAGCAAAATATCTAGTAGAAAGAGATACGACCTATGAAGCATTATGGTTGCAATATATATTATCAGACATGGATATCAAACGAACTTTAATCTTGATATTTGTGATAATCAAGAAGTACACAACTTGATCAACAATTTTATTGTACATGAAAGAACTAAACATATTGAAGCATAATGCCACTTTATCATATATCACTTTCAGAACCATCATATCATCCTAAAGCATATTCCTATAGAAGACCAATTGGAAAATATTTTTACAAAACCTCTTGGAAAAAACAAAATTCAAACATTCAGATATTATCTATGCAACTCAAGGGAACTTCATACCAAATAATGTAATACAGGGGGTGTTGGAATATATTCCATTATTTGGTATTCATGCCAAGTGTCATGTAAGTTAGACCAAGTGTCATATGTAGATTAAGGAACAAGAAACCTATCCTCGTATATAATGGACTCATAGTTCCATTCACTATTGTACAATTTCATTCATATAATGAGATATGATATGGTTATGTAGAAGTTATATTCTCTCTTCACCTTCTTAGTCATTATGTTTTTGAGTAGATAGAATAGTGCAAAAACTATCATTTTTTGATGACTCTACTCTATTAGGTAAAATTATAGATAAGGAAGCTTCTAAAATTAAGCAAATCATCAGTTGTTTTTCTAATGCTACTAGGCAACTGATAAATGAAGATAAATATAAATTCATTTTATTTCACTGCTCTCCCGGATAGGAATCCATGGTCTTGGATAAATTAAGATATAAGAAGACCTCCCTTCCAATCACTTATTTAGGAATTCCTCTCAATATTCAAAGACAGAAAAAAAATACTAGAATTGGTTGTTGTATAGAGTTAAGAAGAAAATTGTAAAGTGGACCAATAGATGGCTTTTATTTGGGGGAAAAATTACCTTGGTAAAATTAGTCCTTCAAGCTATACCTATTTATGTTTCTACTGTGTTGGATATACCAAAGGTTTTTCTTCAATAATTAGGTCAAGTCAATCATCAGTTCCTCTTGAGTGGTACTAAGGAGAAAAGAAAATGGGCCTTGGTGAAATGGGATACATTATACCTTTCGAAGAATGAAGAGGGGTTAGGTTTATGGTCTGCTATTAATAAAAATAAGTCTTTAGCTGCTAAAATTTATTGGAGGATTTTGCATAACCCAAATTCTCTTTGGACAAAGAATATTCATGCTAAATATGCTAAGAATAGAAGTCCTAAAGACCTTGTTCACTATCAATTGCCTACCAGAGGTTCTCACATTTTAGCTTTTATTAAGACTAGTGAGTATTTTATTAAGCAAAAGTAATTTTGGATCATTCATAATGGTCAACAAGTAAATTTTTGGATAGATTCTTGGGATGGTCACAAATCTTTGATAACTTAGTTTCTAGATTGGAGGTCTTGGATGGAGGAGTTTCATCGAGCTAATTGGATAAATGTTGCTAATTACCATTGGTGTCATACTAGTAATTTAGAGGTTGATAGATATTGGATCCCTATTGAGGAGTGGCCTATTCAAATTTGAGAAAGGTAAAGAAAAGATATCCATAGCATCCTTCATATGATATCTCTCTCTTGGTCCCATGATAGCTATTTTTTTGGATGGAACAACACTACTAAGTGTGAGTATTCAATTGCTCAAGATTATTTGGCCTTATGCCATAATAATCCCAAGAAATAATATGACATATCTACTCAGTTGTCGGCTCAAAATATTTAGCCTAAGGTGAGGTTCTTTACATGGATTTTATTGCATTGTAGGGTGCTTACTGGTGAGCAACTTATGAAACATGGTTTTCATGGCACATTTAGATGTGAAATATGCGAAAAGAATGTTAAAACTCTTAGCCATATTTTTATTGAGTGTACCTTAGCATCTGAGCTATGGAGGTGAATCGCCATCTTGGATTACATGGGTCCAATTGTTTTACTTTTGAACAAATTTGGAGTCATTGACCTAATCAGGAGGGTGTTGACCACTTTATTAGGTGGCTAGTTTGGATGGGTTTTACCATCCTTCCTTGGAATATCTGGAAAGAAAGAAACAACCAGATTTTCAATCAAGAAAGAAAGTAAATTCACTATATTTGACAAATGATTATTACCAACTTAGTTGAATCAGTACATTAGCTCCTTAAACACCCCTAGAACACCCACCAAATATGGGATCAAGTGATGAAAATATTAAAGATTAACTATTTTAAGGGCAACCAACTTAAAGGGAATGTGAGTAATCGAAATATGGATAGAATAATAAATTGGTACCCTCCTCCTAAGGATTTTGGAAAATTCAATATCGATGGAGCCTTTAGGGGGAATCCTATAAAAACTACTATAGGAGGAATTGATAGAATTTTAGATAGTTCCATGGTTTTCACTTTTGCTAAGAATTTGGGTATCTTTTCCACTAACCTTGCTGAGGGATATGATATCCTTATAGGCTTTCAAGAGGCTACTAAGGTCGGATGGAAAAATGTGTTTGTTGAATCTGACTATCAAATCATGATTATTTTTTTGAATACTCCTTCTAAGAATCATAAGGTTGATTGGAGAATAAAAAGAATTGTTAAGAATATTCAATTAATTCATATGGGATTTTTGAAAGTTGAAAACAATCATGTGGTTAGATAACAGAACCGTAGCGCTAATGCTTTAGCTAATTGGGCATTGCACAAATGTGATCTTACTTACTACGACCACCCTCCTAGATGGTGGCATTTGCAAATAAGGGAAATCCTTCTTTCTATCACTTCTTTGGATGGCTCTAGTAGTAGAGGTACCTAGTTATTTTTTTCTTTATTTTTGCTTCTCTGGTTCAATCAAGGTATTTTAGTTCCCTTTCTCAGACTAATAATTCTTATATTTCCTTTGTTGATTCTTGCATGAATAGCCTTTTGGCCTAGAAAGGCCAAACTTGTTTTTAGGATTTTCCTCTTTTTTTGTTTTTCGGTGTGTATTGTTTTGTATTGTTTTTGTTATTTTTTCTTTTTTGGTAATATTAAGAAAAAATAGGGTTTTGAAATGAGCCCCTAAACCTTTTACAACAAAACACACACTAGAAACACAAACGAAAGACCAACACATAGAAAAAGAAGGACCAAATACAACAAGATAACCCGATATGACCAGTGAATGAGCCAAGATGGTTCTACATCACAAATTCAATCTCAGTAATAATTCCATCGAACATTTGAGCCACCTCCTTAGCATAATCCAGCATTGTCTTCATAGAACTCCACACAGCATGCAATTTAATCTCCAATAAACGTAGACTGTGAAGAATGACACTCTTTTTAACAATGGAATTACCCTGAGCATACATATCATTAATAGAATTGTCTTTGGTCACAGTTCTGGGAAGGAATTCAACCACCCTGTCCGCTATGTTCATCTTAGAGATAGGGGAATACTGCTTCAAATTACTCATTTTGCTGCTCAAACGAGTAGACTTATGAACCCCAACTCTCCCCCTGCAATCACCATCAGAAGTACTCACCTCAATCAAATTCGAAACAAGGGGCACCAAAGGGATGTCCCCCCAACATCAGAGGCCTTCCTCGTAGTAGAGCCCCACACACCCTTGATAGAATCGAAGCCCTTCACATACATTTTCCCTGACCTAGAGACCAAAGAGGAAGAGCGCCCCAACTCATCCTCAGAACTGGCGCCATCATCCGATAACAACAAAGGATCACTATGCACCAGAATGGGAATGGAGTTCAAGGAGTTAAGAATTTTATCTATAGCCACCCCCATTTCTAGTGGGGCATGTTAAAACACGAGAAGCACCAACCCCTGATGCAAAGGTACCTTACCTCTTCCATTCTGTACCGCTAACATCAATCTAAGGAGCTATTGAAAAAGAAACAATGAATATTCATCCACCTCTACCTGCGGTATTTTTTCTATTTTATTTCTTTGTTTTTTGTGTTTTGTGCTTTTGTTCTTTTTTTTTGTGTGTGTTTTTGTTGTTTTTGTGTGTTGTTTTGTTGTTTTTGTGTGTGTTTTTTATTTGTGGTTGTTTGTTGTTTTAATGTTTTTATATTTGTTTTGTGTTTTTTGTTGTCTTTTTTCATCTTTATCTTTTTGTTTTCTGTTTTTTTTATTGTCTTTTATTTTTTTTTAATATTTTTTATTATTGTTTTTGGTTGTTTTCATTTTTTTTTTTTATGTTTGTTTATGTTTTCTTGTTTTTTTTTTATTGTTTTAGACATGTTATTTGAGTGTGCCGAAAGGGGCAGGCCAGATGTAAGCCTTAAATATTTTTGGCAGAATAGATACCCATACCTCCTTAAGCTTAGTCTAAAATGACGTACCATTTACAATGTATTTCATAAACAATTTTTTTTTTTTCCTTTTAAACAAATTCATTTGGACAAGGTTCTTAAATGAAATATAGATGGCCTCTTACAACAATAGAGATGCTTATATGAATATTTGCAGCACTTAAAGTAAAATATTTTTTCAAATATAAAAAATAAACGTCCACTATTTCAACATTGTTCTGTGTTTCGTGCATTTACGAAAAATTTAATTTCACATTCTTATAAAGTTTATGAGAAAGAACTAGGAAGAAACATAAATATAAACATGTGATATAATTTTAATATTATTTAAAAAAGTATTTTTTAAAATAATTTAAAGCTTATTTTAAAAATATATATTAAGGTCTATTTAAAATAATTATTAATAAATGATATATAGACGGGCATGTTTTAATCGGTTAAATTTCTTGATTTTGAAAGAAACCTATGGTTAATTTTGTCAACAATGGTTTGGGCTTTGACTCTTCTTCAGGAGGTCTAAGGTTTAAATTCCTTATTGATAGGCATAACTCTCAGATTTAGCAGAGGTGGTTGCATGGAACCCACTCAGCATTGTGCATAGGTAGTAGAAGTTTCTCACACTAACCAAATAAAAAAAAATGTCACATTAATGTTATACCAAATGTTATGTTATATGTGTAAAACTTATTTTCATCTCGTATAACCTATGTAATAATTTGCTAGATCTTATTTTATTTTGATAATTGGTTTGCTGAAAAGAAAATTGGAATGGATCAAACTACATAAAACCTACTAAACTACATAAGCTATTTTATTTAATATGATCAAAAATTTAGTGATAGGTTATCATTCATTTTATATTGAATGTACTTTGTTGAATATGAACAAATCCTTCTATTAAAATTTTTGTTGTGATAGATTTATTCAATAATACATTAATACAATAATTGACGGAGAACACGGATTTCTATAGTGATTTAACCTTAAAATTTTAATATAAACTAATTTTAACCCTTTAGTGGTTAAAAATATGGATTTCAAATGAAAGAGCCAAATTAATATGGGTTTGTGATGAGAATACTTTGATTAAAATCTAAGATATGTGATTTTTTTTCTAGTACATATAATATATAATATGAGTAAAACCATTTCACTATCATATAATTAATTAAATAATAATAATAAATTATTTTAATAAAAAATAATGTAAATAGTTATATGATTGGATGTTTAATTAACAAATAAAAGCTAAAAATGATAAGTTTTTTCAAAGAGATTGTTGCTATGTGTAATAACAAATCCTTAATAAAAACATTTTCATAATTTTTTTCTTTGACTAGGGTAAATACAAGGTTGAAAAGGTTTTGTACCCTTTTACAAGACAAAATAAAACTATTTAGATATAACAAAATATGTCATAGTGCCTTGATATTCAATAACTACCCCACCATAATATTGTTATTGTTCTTAATATCTCCTCCTCCACCAGCTTTACTGGCTACCTTTGGAAGCCCCATCAAAAATTATTTTTATCCTTTCCTCTTTTGGGATATGCCAACTAACGTGACCTCTAAAATCCATTTGGAAAATATTTTCGTTTTCTAGAGATTTTAAGATATCACTTCAATAATATACTTTCCTCCTCACCAAATTTATTTTTTTGCTTCACCTTCATAATCAACCATTGAAATTTACCTTTTGGATCTCAATTTATGGGTTAATGGTTGGATCTTAACTAAATTAACTAATCTAAACAACGTTGTAGGAAAAGCATCATACAAAGAAAAAGAAAATAGAAAAAAAAATAAATACAATATTTTGACTATAGTAGTGTGAATATAAATTTGGTGTGATCAAATATACTCATAATATGAAATAATGATAATAGTAAAGCATGAGAAATAACAAGAGAGGGAAAGGAAGAACCACAAGCACCTTACTTCTATGAATAAAAAAGCCAAAGGACATGGTTAATAGAATCCTTGCATTGTCTCTTTGTTAATTGCAATTCAAAATGATATTAAAATATTTGATCATAAGGAGTAGCCCTCATATTCTAAAAACAGCCAAAATATCTTTACAAGTGAGCTCTTAGGTCTTATTTATAGTAATTTTACTTAAGGTAAAAATAATTCTACTCCTTGTAAAATTTTGGCAACATCTTCTATCAAAATTGATGCTTGGCCAATAAAAGTTAGCATAAAAAGGTCACTTTCTAGGTTGTTACCTCAAACTTTATGTGTCAAAAAACCTTTAGGATATATTTCCTTAGGGATAGAGTTATTATTTGATTTAGTGCAACATAAACCTACCAATATTATAGCATTGGTTTAACATTATAATTATTGCTACAATTTGTGTATGTACTTCATAGCATTAATTTAAAAAATAAAAATTTACTTATAAAATTAAAATCAGTGAATTTAATTATTATTATATGGTTACTAAATAAGTTATTATATCAATAAATGTTTATTAATATACTATAATTATTTCTAATAATTTATATATGGATTTCATTGGGATCGTTCCTATAATGAGAACATTGCATATGAGGTGAGTATGACTATATCTAGCTTACCATCTCTCTCAACTATTATTTTTCTATCAAATTCTTGATATCATTTTTATTAAGAGATATAATTTTCTTTAGCTAGTTACCTTTTACAATTTGAATATTACCAATATGATGGTCAACTGCACTATCGATTAAGGTTATTTGTCTTATTTCCTTCACTATAGAATGTTGGTACTTCTAAGATATTGAATCCATCAATAAATAATGGAAATATAGAACAATTCTATTGATTATCCAATTTCCACATTACAACATGAATAATGATCTATGAATCCCTGCCATCTATAACACAACTCCATCCTTTTCCCATGTCTATCTTGAAATATATAAGTAGTCCAACCATCACATAGATGTTTGTTGAAGTTCCATGTGATTCTAAGTATATAAGGAGAATTATGTCTTCATTATCCTAAAAAATACCTATGTTAAAATTTTGAAGGTTTCATTTAAGGTACCATCAAATTTAAAATTGTTAAACCTAAATTTTAGGTATTTTTGTTCTACCACAGGTTGGTGTAGATCATTTGGCATTAGATTTTTTGCTGCAAGTCACCCTTACATATATCATCAAATCTTGTAAGCAAGTGGCTAACACAAATTTTTGCATGCTTGAGACTTCCCATAATGAGTATGATGCTTGTAAATTTTTGTAAGAGATCAATAATATGGATACAATATTTTATCTGATTTTTGGATTTATTTTTAAAAATTGTGTCTTTATTTTCAAGCCACAAATTCCAACAAGTAATGGTAAGACCAATTATCTATATAATATTTAATGCTATATGTTTGAAATAATCAACCTTACATTTCAGTAACTCTTCTAGTGTTGACAAAGGAATATCATAGATTCATATTTTTTGAAGAATATCCCAAAATGAAAATGTAAAAGAACATGGAAGAAGTAGATGATCAAATAAATATAGATCTCCTTTACATAAGGAACATCTAAAAGATATATGATATCATATATCTTTTATTTGAACTACTAACCAAAAGAATGGTTAGGGCTTAGGGAGGGAGTCAAGCCATAAATTATTATAAGGAAAATCCTTGGGAGTAGGGAATTTAAAATTCTCTCAATCCTTATGTCCCAACTTGACATAGTATCCAACATATTTTAATAGATTTAAAAAAAAAACTCTCCTTTCATAAAAAATATGAAAATAGAATTCCTAAAGCATCTCTTTGAGTTCATATTGCTTATTTAACATCCTCTTCCTTGACCATATTTTTAATAGAATCTAAGATCTGAATTTATTACTCACATTAGAAATCATTTATGTTTTTGAATGCCGATAATATAAACAAACATCAGGTAATATATATCATTTTAGATTAAAAAATAAGAGAAAAAGAATTCAACCAAGAATCAACCCAAATATTTTTATGATCCACCTTATTAAGTAACCATATATTATATTTTTTATTAATTATAACCTATCCAACATGAAATTCCATATTATTGATCCCTAAGTAATATTTTCTTCTTAACATATATGGTCCTTTCATAAAATCTATATATTTTTAATTAATAAATATTTCTAACTCTTTTATTAATCTTTAAACAATCTACATTCAATTACTTTTCTCTTATTCTAAACTCATAGATTTATAATTTTGAAATATTTCCCCTCTAGTATACGTTTTTTCCCTACAAACATTATCATATTTGCAAAGCAAAAACCTAAATATATTGGAAAAATTTACCTTTTTGTCTAAGCGTGTTATTGGATTTATTAATTTTCATGAAGCTTGAAATGTATTGGTTAACATTGCATTCAATATAGATATCTATATGGAAAGATTTGTTTGAAGGGACTTTGTCTTCACACCATCTTTATTAATGTTGATCCTGTCATAGATATAAAATATTTATTGGGTTTTAGAGTATATGAAAGAATTGGGATACCTCAAATATAATAGGGATAAGTTTTAAATTTATCTTTTGACCACATGTTAATCTTTATAATGGCTGTCTTATTCTCTTTAATGATAAATGCCTAACTATTTATATATTTATATATATATATATATATATATATATATATAGAAGCAATGGTTAAAATCACGATTTTTAGTAACTACCAGCACAGCTGGTAGGGTTCAAACTATCTGCAAAGGTTCTCAGGACTTCCACCGTCTCGGTACATGGTAACCCGACCTGATATGGGGA
Organism: Wollemia nobilis; assembly: GCA_028583015.1. NCBI lineage: Eukaryota > Viridiplantae > Streptophyta > Pinopsida > Araucariales > Araucariaceae > Wollemia > Wollemia nobilis. Next base: position 16,806,817 of record JAQPPZ010017226.1, on the reverse strand, counting down.
CCGCGGACGCACACGGGTTGCACCGTCGTCATCAATCTGGCGCACCACTCAGAGGAATCAGATCGTGGGATTGGAACCAATACAATACTAAAATTCCTTTAATACTTCAAAAAAGAGTACTAATACAATAAACTTTATTAAAAAAATAAAAAAATTCACTATTTCAAAAGGAAGCGCATGTTAGTTATTGTTGACAAGACTATTTAATAGCAAATTATAGAATTGATCCTTAATTTTGCTGGTTATCCAATTATACTTTGATATGAAACAGTGTATACCTTTACCCCCAACCTCCAAGGCTTCAAAGCTTAAACATTATTTACAACCCTAGTCCTTGAAGTATAGTGTAGAGTCATAACCCCATAGGATTCAAACAATCCTAATTTAACAAGATGTACAACCCAAGTCCTTGAAATATAAATTTTCACTATCTCAAAAGGAAGCACATGTTAGTTCTTGTTGACAAGACTATTTAATAGCAAATTATAGAATTGATCCTTAATTTTGCTTTCATAAATTCGATGTTCATTTTTTTTTTTTAAATAGAAAGTTTAGTAATAGAATATTAATCCAATATTAATATATACTCACCAAAAATACATAATTCTCTTTTATGATATATTTTGGAGCTTGATAAGAGGTGGGATAAAACATGAGACCTATTTCCCTAGAATATTTATCTCAAACACCTTAATAGCATTTAGTAAATTCCTTTGGATATTTAGAAGTTTCACTTTTTATGATGTTTATTACATCATTTTTCCTTAACAATATCATGCCTATAAAGACATTGAGAAATATGTCTATTTTTTTTACCTTTCCTTTATATTTTTTAAAAATGTTGGTTGATCTTTTATTAAGCTCATTATTACATCAAGGGGTGGATAGACACATCACTAGTCTAGTAAACTATTACATAGCATATCCGCAAACATATAAAATAGAAAATTTTGAACCTAGGACCTTTAACACAAAAGTTAACATATTTGAGACTAAATGGAGCATTCTTTTAAGCCCTTTCATCTAAGCCTCCTTTTAATATTGAGGTATTTTAGGTAGTATTAATTTCATCCACACATGAACATTAATTAATTTATGACATTTTTAACTTTTAGGATTTTAAAATGAATACAATTTGAATTGGTCCTTAATTGAATGATGAATATATTGTAAACAAATTAAAACTAACCAATAAGAAAACGTATAAAGTATATTACAAAAATACATGAATAATTTTGTTTTTAAACATTGATTAAATATGTCAAGGTATTGAACTTTCCTTCCACATCCCAACATCGGCTTCTTAAAAGCAACTTCCAAAAAAAGAGATGGTATAAAATAATAACTACGCATACATGATTTGATATTGCATCATGTTACACTAACCGAGAAGGAAACTCCTTAAATTAAGATGTCATTAACAAATCAACGAGTGTCAATACCCCATCCATTGTACATGTTGTATGCACATATATATTATTTTTATATAATAAGTAACATAAAATTGTCTACCTTATACTTATGCCGCTCCACAATTCACTATGTGGTTTGTATCACTACAAGAGAATTTAACGGGAATACAATCCCTATCTAGAATTATTGAGAAATTTTTACTAAATGGTAAACTTTTTATTTTAGAGTAATGATGTTTCCTATAGTTCATGTAAAGAATAGAACCCCGAATAGGTCCATTTTAAAGATGCAACACTTTAAAGGTTAAACATATCTTAAATCATGTTGTTGTGTTGCAAGAATATAAAATCCATACAAAATTATATTCCTTTATTGATGTTATAATATTTATATCCTTAGCGAATAACATTTGAAAAGAAATCCATATTAATACCTAATTGCTTAGCTTGCACCCTTAGGAGCAATGCTAGTTCTAGAGTGAAGATAACACTTTAGATGAAGAAAATGAGGACTAGATTCTAGTGGAAAATTTTAGAATATTCTCTTGGTTGTACTTTTCACATCAAGAACCATCATGGAGTTTCAAAACATAATGGATTCAATTTTGGAAATTCTCCTTGATTAGTAAATTAAGTCTCTTTTATGAGTTTTTTAAGTGTGGATGAAGTTAATTATTTGTTTCCACTCATTAAAATTATTTTAGTATGTCTTATTAATCTCTTCAAATCAAATCCCAAATATCTCCTCAAAATATTTTTTAATTTTTCAGATAATGTATTTGACAAGGTTTTTCATATTGCTTGATTCAATTTCGTGGGGTGACTTGGTGATATATATATTACAATAATAAAGGTATAAAATGATCTCTATTGGATATATGTGTGATTCTATAATATATTTGTATTCCTTTTCTAAAATTTATGGAAGTTTATGAGAATACATGTTCATATATATGTAAAACACAAAATAAGGACAATGGAGAATACAAAATAGTTTACCTCCAAATGGTTATAATAATAGAATGAAAGTTTATAAAATAATTAACTATTTGTATACTAGTGGTATCATGACTGAAGATGAAACTATGATTCTTTATGCCAAGGTTGGAATTAGCACAATAGTAATGACACCAGAACAATGGCACCATGTTGGTAATGCCATTACACATTGACACCATGATTTTTGATTTAAACGTTAGTGTTAGATTATTGGAAATGGTGTTGAACCTAAAAGGTGGTAAAAGGCTCTAACTATTGACATCTATGTAATGACCTCAAATATAGATATAATAAAATACAATAAAAGAAAATATTTTTGTTTTAATCTATGGTGAGGGATTCCTAAACCCCTATCCAATATTTTTCTCATCTATAGTTTCAGTTCACTAAGTTTTACAACTTTTCTATTGAGTTACATCTCACTCAATACCCTACACAAGTTCGTTTATGTAGGTATATTATGTGATACTCCAAATAAGCTTATCTATCTCATTATTCTTGATGAGATAAACTTATCACCTTCAATATGGTCAAAGGTATATTCCCATAACCATACCATACACAAGTCCCTTTATGTAGGTATGATACACGTATTGCGAGTTAAGCTATCCGTCTTGTCTTCACGATGAAATATCTTAATTCATATGTAATAAATTAGTTTACTCAGTTTGCATTCTCCCTAAGGGGTCTTAATCCCTTAGGTCCTTTCTATGTTCACCCTAAGATCTCAGTTTCTTAGGTCATTTTCTAGGTTCTCCCTAAGGTTTCATTTTCTTAGGTTACTTTCTTTGTTTTTGAAGAACACAAGCTTATACTTAGAGAGGGGGTGAATAGTATAAGACCACTTTTTACTTTTCTTTCCAATCAATATTATACAATGTAAAGATAGCAATATCAATAGTAGTAACCAAAGCAATGCACAAATCATCACACACAATAGAGACACCAATTTAATGTGGTTCACCCAATGTGGGCTACTCCACGGAGAAAATATTTCACTAATATTTTCTCAATAAATATCTTGGGAATCCTTTCCCTATTACAATGTTTATGGATATCTGTCCAAAGGAGATACCAATCCCCTTAATCAAGTTCGTGGATCTCTATCCATAGGAGAACTCCTTTCTCCTCTTTCTTGGCTGGTGATCTTCTAGAAGAACTATTACCTCCACTACTCTGGCTAATGGATCTCTATCCACTGAAGACTCTTGTCCTCATTGCCCTGGCTAATGGATCTCTATCCACTAGAGACTATCATCCTCTATACTCTATCACCTCCAAATATTACACTCAGCTCTATCTCAAATTTATACTAAACATAGTCCTTCGGTCTAGCACAAATCTATCCTCAATATCTATCTCTGGTCTAGCACAAATTTGTCCTCAAATATACACCAAACTCTATCCTCGAATCTATACTAAACATAGTCCTTCGGTCTAGCACAAATCAGTCCTCAATCTCTATCCTCAAGCCTTAACTCAAAGCTTGACTCAATCTCAAATCAACTCTATTGGATCTACCCCAAACCTTAACTCAAGGTTTGAAAAAATCAATCAATCAACTCTGCTCTCCAAGCCTTCTCAAAGACTTGTCTCAAATCTACCTTGTAATCTTCCACAAAATCTCACACCAAATATGTCTACAAGTCCTCTCTAGAACTTGTCCAATCTTCTCAATAAGTCCTCTCAAGAACTTAACCAAATCTGCTCAATAAGTCCTCTCAAGAACTTAACCAAATCTTCTCAATAAGTCCTCTCAATAACTTAACCAAATCTACTCAATAAGTCCTCTCAAGAACTTAACCAAATCTGCTCAATAAGTCCTCTCAAGAACATAATTAAATTTTCTCAATAAGTCCTCTAAGAACTTAACCAAATCTGCTCTCAATATGTATTGTAAGCTTCCACAAAATCTTACTCAAATCTATCCACAAGTCTTCTCAAAGACTTACCTCAAATCTGCTCAACAAGTCCACACTAGAACTTGTCCAATCTCATAGAAACATAAAGAGAATTGTTAGAGACTCAATATGCTCTATACTCATCACAATGCTCAAACACTTTCAATCACTCTTTCAAAAACATACAGATAATTGTTAGAGACTCAATATGCTTCAACTCAATCACTTTCTCAATTCAATTCAGAATATAGAATAGTTTGTTTTATGGAACTTGAACAATCACTTCACACATCCACTTGACTAGGCTCAACCAACTCTACTCAACCAATCTCTCAATGAAATAATTCTTGCTCACAAACCCTAGTCCAAGCATATGATCCCTCACTCAAAATGTTTCCAACAATGCTCAACAACAAATCTCACATAACAATGATAACCCTAGTTCAAGTTCTTTTCTCAACAACTCACTTCAACAACAATGCTCATAAAAAAACTCTCACATAACAATGATACTCATGTTCTTTTCAAACCCTAGTTCTTTGCTCAACCAATGGCTTCAACAACAATGCTTATAAAACAAGGTTTCAATAACAACTCTTTATTCCAGAAAACCTTGAAGCATTAACTCAAACACACTCAATAAGGAAGCCCTAATCAATTCCTTTTCACTCCAAACTTATTTTTAGAAAACCAATCAATCAACTCAACTATGGAAGAATGTGCTCATACCTTTTCTTGATGATGAAGGAATCTCAAATATCTGCCACAACCACAAACACTTCTATGCCAAACTCAAAGAGGTTAGAAGATAAATCTCTCTCACAATGTAATGCAAAAACTCAATTACACCTTATCACTCCATCTTTAAAAACAACCATCAACATACATAAAATATTTATCCAATAACACCTTATAATCTCCCAATTAAAATAAATTTAACATCCACCAAAATTAACTCAAAAACCTCTTTAATTAGATTTAATGGCAAAAAGAACTTTGGAAAAAATCAAATCCACTTTCCTTATAACTCCAATAACATAAATTAATTACCAAGCAAGCAACCTTTCATATACCCTTATAAATCCAAATAACACCTTAAGAAAACATTAGGCAAATAAAAATATTTAATTAAAAGTACCTTTGCCACTTGTGGGATTCGAACCCACAACCACCGCCTCCTCGTGCGCCCTAGCCATGGGCTTGACCACCGTGTGTGCTAGGCACATGCTTGGAAGGCTAAGAGCACCACGTGCTCTTTCTTCCCAAGCCTGGTGCTCTAAAAAGTGTATGCAAAAATATTTCCACCATGGTGCTCAAGACAAACATGCCAACAACCTCCACGTGAATCGATCGTGGTCACTTCCACTCCAAAAGCTCTCACGAAATACGCGCTACCAATGGACCACACTATCCAATGGGAGTGAGGCCTTAAGCCCTCCCCACTAGTCTTCTTCCTGGCGCTAAAAGACAAAATGATTCTTGTCTTCTTCCTCAATGATTTGCACAAAATAAACTTTGCTCGGTCGCTTGAATATTAATCGATGAAGGTAAGGTTTGAATGCCCCTTTGGCATGGCATTTATACATGAAATCCACCATTTGACTTAGACATCGGTGCTCCACGAAATTTGATGACATCGGTGGGGAAAAGACAATTGCAATTTAAATTTAAACTTTGCCAACCTTACCATAAGGTAATTTAATTAAATTATAAATTAATTAATAATAATATTAATTAATATAATTAAGTTATAATTAATTTAATAACCAAAAGGATTATTAAATTAAATTACAAATTAATATATAATTAAATTATTATAATTAATTATAATTAATTTAATTCCTTAGGCCTCTCCATAGGTTTTAAGAAAAACCTTTTATTTTGCCATCAATGGTTTTGAGAAAAACCATTTAAATCATGCTTTACATAAAGCTCTTTTGGAACCAATCAAAATGCAATCCTTCTTAGAACCTTTTGACATCAATGACAACTAATATTCCTCAAAATGTCCAACAATCTCCCCCTTTGTCATTGATGGCAACCCAAACTCTTTTTACCAGAAACTTAACCTTTTTTGGGTTTTGCTCCCCCTGGGACATTGCTCCCCCTGGCTCAAATCTCTCCTCTTTGCTCAAATACCAAATCTCTCCCCCTTACTCAAATCTCTCCCCCTTTGACATCAATGGAAAAGGGTCACCTTTGGGGCTCGGGGCTAAGAATGAGCCTCTTAGCTTAGCCCCTCCCCCACCTCCTCTTGAGGTGGTTAATTCTGGGGTGGGAGTATTTCTACTCCCAGCAAACACTATTCTTTACCTTTATCCTCTTTTCTTCTCATCTGATTCTTCTGATTCCTTTGATTATTCCTTTCCATGTCCATGTTCCTGTCCATGTCCATATTCTTGTTGTTGTTCCTATTCCTGTTCATATCCATATTCCTGTTCCTATTCATGTTCCTATTCCTGTTCATGTTCATACTTGATTCTGGAATGTCTGCTCTACACCACTTTGTTGTGTGACCATCATTATTGCACTTATAACACTTAATGTTATTATTCCTTGGAGGTGCAAATGTCTTAGGATTTCTCCTAGTGAAGCCATATCCTCTTCTGTCATGAACCCTACAATTCATTGCCTTGTGACCAAACTGATTACATGAGTAGCAATACCCATGGAAAAGTTGTATGTTCCCATATTCTTATCTTTCATGTGTCCTACATTATGAAGCTATGTGCCCAAACCTGTGACATGAGAAGCATCATCCATTGAAGAAACTTTGCCTAGACCCCATTGGTCTCTTAGTCTCTTCTACCTTGTCCTGTTTCCTATTCCATCTGTTCCTTACTTGTGTATTGTTCCTTTCCTTGTTGAACTTTCTATTGTCCAACATATCCTTAGAAGTCTCACTCTCTCTTTTACTTACTTCTTTTGACGCTTCTTCTTTTCTAGTGTTTGAGCTTGACTCTCCTTTTTCTGCTTCCTGTTTCCTTTGTTCTTCTTTAGAACTAAGTCCTATTTTGGTGATTGATGACTTTTGTGCATTGATAATCCTGTCCAAAGTCTTTGGATTTTCCTCAAACTTGTGCAGCTTGTCCTTAGAGCCTTTTACTTCCATCCTTAGTGAAACTATCTCATGCTCTAATATTTCACACTCTAGATCTTTTATCTTTAATTTTTTGGCCATACCTTCTTCAATTTTTCTTGCCTCTTCAACCTTGATTTTGAAGTTGGTGAGTTCCTGTAGAAACTTTGCTTTTGCTTTCTCATCTTCTTGAGCTTGAACCCTTAATCCTGAGTTCTCCCTTTTTAATTCTTCAAGAGTAACCATAAGTCTTTCACATTCTATCTCTTTTACCTTTGACTATTCAATCATACCTTCTTCAACTCTTCTTGCCTTTTCAACCTTATCTCTCAAGTCAGAGAGATCTTGTAGAAGCTTTGTCTTACATCTCTCATATTCTTGTATTTGAGCCTTCAATTCTAAATTCTACCTTTTCAATTCAACAAGTTCCTTAAGAGTGGCTTCCTCCTTTTCTTTTTTGAATCTTCCTCTTCTTTTAATTGGTCTTCAATAGGAGTATTTTCTTCTAATACTGAAAGTAGAGTTTTTTCTTCATACCTATTTTGATTGTCCCTATTATCCTTTCTTGAACCAACCTCTAGGATTTCATTTTTGAGAATATCATCTTCATATTCACCGCTACTAAACCCATTGCAATAACCTGCATCATGACCGAGTTGACCACAAACAAAACATTCTTCACCTTCTTATGGACAATAAGCTGCATGGTGACCTGTATTCCTACATCTGGTACAAAAATTTATCCATATGATATTTTCTCCATTGCTTGATTCATCTCTTGAATCTATTTCCACTTTTCCTCCCAAAACAACAATATCAAATTCATCTTCTTTTTCTTTCATGACCATGTGTGTTCTTTTCTTCTTGTATCTCATGGTTCTACCTTTGCCTTTCTTTGCCATTTGTGTTCTTGTAAGATCTTCCTTCAAGTTGTTAAACCTTTTTCAAAGGAACCAACTCTGATACCAATTGAAGAACACAAGCTTATACTAAGAGGAGGGGTGAACAATATAAGACCACTTTTTACTTTTCTTTCCAATCAATATTATGCAATGTAAATATAGCAATATCAATAGTAGTAACCAAAGCAATGCACAAATCATCACACACAATAGAGACACCAATTTAACGTGGTTCACCCAATGTGGGCTACTCCATGGAGAAAATATTTCACTAATATTTTCTCAATAAATCTCTTGGGAATCCTTTCCCTATTACAATGTTTATGGATCTCTGTCCAAAGGAGATACCAATCCCCTTAATCAAGTTCATGGATCTCTATCCATAGGAGAACTCCTTTCTCCTCTACGCTAGTGATCTTCTAGAAGAACTATGCCTCCACTACCCTGGCTAATGGATCTCTATCCATTGAAGACTCTTGTCCTCACTCAAAAGACTTATCCTCACTACCCTGGCTAATGGATCTCTATCCACTAGATACTGTCATCCTCTATACTCTATCACCTCCAAATCTTGCACTCAACTCTATCTCAAATCTATACTAAACATAGTCCTTCGATCTAGCACAAATTTATCCTCAATATCTATCTCTAGTTCGACACAAATCTATCCTCAAATATGCACCAAAATCTATCCTCGAATTTGTACTAAACATAGTCCTTCGATCTAGCATAAATCAATCCTCAATCTCTATCCTCAAGCCTTAACTCAAAGCTTGACTCAATCTCAAATCAAATTTGTTGGATCTACCCCAAACCTTAACTCAAGGTTTGAACAAATCAATCAATCAACTCTACTCTCCAAGCCTTCTCAAAGACTTGTCTCAAATATACCTTGTAAGCTTCCACAAAATCTCACACCAAATCTATCTACAAGTCCTCTCTAGAACTTGTCCAATCTTCTCAATAAGTCCTCTCAAGAACTTAACCAAATCTACTCAATAAGTCCTCTCAAGAACTTAACCAAATCTGCTCAATAAGTCCTCTCAAGAACTTAACCAAATATACTCAATAAGTCCTCTCAAGAACTTAACCAAATCTGCTCTCAATCTGTATTGTAAGCTTCCACAAAATCTTACTCAAATCTATCCACAAGTCTTCTCAAAGACTTACCTCAAATCTACTCAACAAGTCCACACTAGAACTTGTCCAATCTCATAGAAACATAAAGAGAATTGTTAGAGACTCAATATGCTCTATACTCATCACAATGCTCAAACACTTTCAATCACTCTTTCAGAAACATACAAAGAATTGTTAGAGACTCAATATGCTTCAACTCAATCACTTTCTCAATTCAATTCAGAATATAGAATAGTTTGTTTTATGGAACTTGAACAATCACTTCACACATCCACTTGACTAGGCTCAACCAACTCTACTCAACCAATCTCTCAATGAAATAATTCTTGCTCACAAACCCTAGTCCAAGCATATGATCCTTCACTCAAAATATTTCCAACAATGCTCAACAACAAATCTCACATAACAATGTTTTTTTTAAACCCTAGTTCAAGTTCTTTGCTCAACAACTCACTTCAACAACAATGCTTATAAAACAACTCTCACATAACAATGATACTCATGTTCTTTTCAAACCCTAGTTCTTTGCTCAACCAATGGCTTCAACAACAATGCTTATAAAACAAGGTTTCAATAACAACTCTTTATTCTAGAAAACCTTGAAGCATTAACTCAAACACACTCAATAAGGAAGCCCTAATCAATTCCTTTTCACTCCAAACTTATTTTCAGAAAACCAATCAATCAACTCAACTATGGAAGAATGTGCTCATACCTTTTCTTGATGATGAAGGAATCTCAAATATCTACCACAACCACAAACACTTCTATGCCAAACTCAAAGAGGTTAGAAGATAAATCTCTCTCACAATGTAATGCAAAAACTCAATTACACCTTATCACTCCATATTTAAAAACAACCATCAACATACATAAAATATTTATCCAATAACACCTTATAATATCCCAATTAAAATAAATTTAACATCCACCAAAATTAACTCAAAAACCTCTTTAATTAGATTTAATGGCAAAAATAACTTTGGCAAAAATCAAATCCACTTTCCTTATAACTCCAATAACATAAATTAATTACCAAGCAAGCAACCTTTCATATACCCTTATAACTCCAAATAACACCTTAAGAAAACATTAGGCAAATAAAATATTTAATTAAAAGTACCTTTGCCACTTGTGGGATTCGAACCCACAACCACCGCCTCCTCGTGCACCCTAGCCATGGGCTTGACCACCGCATGTGCTAGGCACATGCTTGGAAGGCTAAGAGCACCACGTGCTCTTTCTTCCCAATCCTGGCACTCTAAAAAGTGCATGCAAAAATATTTCCACCATGGCGCTCAAGACAAACACACCAACAACCTCCACGCGAATCGATCGTGGTCACTTCCACTCCAAACACTCTCGCAAAATGTGCACTACCAATGGACCACACTATCCAATGGGAGTGAGGCCTTAGGCCCTCCCCACTAGTCTTCTTCCTGGCGCTAAAAGACAAAATGATTCTTGTCTTCTTCCTCAACGATTTGCACGAAATAAACTTTGCTCGGTCACTTGAATATTAATCGATGAAGGTAAGGTTTGAATGCCCCTTTGGCATGGTATTTATACACGAAATCCACCATTTGACTTAGACGTCGGTGCTCCACAAAATTTGATGACGTCAGCGGGAAAAAGACAATTGCAATTTGAATTTAAACTTTGCCAACCTTACCATAAGGTAATTTAATTAAATTATAAATTAATTAATAATAATATTAATTAATATAATTAAGTTATAATTAATTTAATAACCAAAAGGATTATTAAATTAAATTAAAAATTAATATATAATTAAATTATTATAATTAATTATAATTAATTTAATTCCTTAGGCCTCTCCATAGGTTTTAAGAAAAACCTTTTATTTTGCCATCAATGGTTTTGAGAAAAACCATTTAAATCATGCTTTACATAAAGCTCTTTTGGAACCAATCAAAATGCAATCCTTCTTAGAACCTTTTGACATCAATGACAACTAATATTCCTCAAAATGTCCAATATTTTTAACAATAAGACAAGAATAAATCTATCTACTTAATAAATCACAAAAAAAATCTATACGCATATAAGAGGTACTTAGAAAGGAGACAACATTTCAATGAAAGTAAGCATTTTAAATAGAATAGAAAGCTAAATAATAAAACATAGATAACTCATAATGATAAATTGGAGATACAATTTCCACTCATTCAATCATTTATTACATGTATCCAATTATGGTAAAATCTTTGTACTTTTGAAGAATAAAGTAATACATCAATCATCTAGGGATATCTCCCTACAATTCTATTCTATTTGAGCATAAGTAAAACAAACCAATGCATAGGTTCCAGTTGCCTCTTTGGTCCTCCTTGTCCTTCCATCATTCATTTGAGGGTAGTAGGGGATCAGGGCACTCATGGTTCCATGATAGGCATGCCTCTAAATGCATCTACTAGTTACATGAAAACTAGTGAGTCTCGAATGCTCTTAAAGGCAAAAACTTGTCTATAAAAAAACTAAATTTTTTTGATACTGTTGCCATGTTGAGAAAGAGGTCCAAAAGTCCCAACCATGCAAGTGATCGTGATCATACTTTTTACCATGAGGCTGAACTAGAGAAAGAACCTGAGAAAAAACATGTATGTGCCTCTGTTAGGCTGAAGAATAAAGCTAAGCAACAGGAGTCACTACTTATCGACTCTAAAGATGACACCAAGGATGACCCTAATATTTGTCTGTAAGAGTATATTATCAAAGCAATTTCAAACAATATTACCCAATTTGTTGATCTGTGTAATGCTTTAAGCCTATGTTTTTTCAGGAAATTATTCACTGATAAGTCTATCATGGAATCTACTACTAAGACTGACATAAATCACGTCATGAGAGAGGAGACCCCTGACATCGATAATGACACTGAAGTAAATGTTTCCACTAAAATCTTGCATGATCTCTTTGCTAAGGCTGCCCCTATTAACTGATGTATATCTCATTTTTACTATATTTTTTGGCTATTTTGGATCTCTGTTATGTTGCTTTGTGTTCCCAGATCTGGTTGGTCAAAGGAGGACCTTAGGATGGTATCACTTTTAGTTTCATTACTTTTTAGGTTCACCTCAATTTTGATTATCATAGTTTTTCTGGTTTTAATTGGCTTTTATGCGAACTATTATGAGGCTCGCCTCTCATTTTGGCTTTGTAATTTCTCGCTGGGTTTGGTTGGACTCTATGTGGATTTATTTTTTCCTTTTGTAATCAAGTTTTGGGTTCCTATCAAAACCCATTTTAATATATATGTCATATATTTAACTGACCAAAAAAAAACTAGTGCATTCATTGTTTACTTTACCAAATTGTAACTATAGAAATTTATTTAAAGTTTCCAACCATCTACTATTTAGTTAATATAAAAAAAATCTCATCATTTTTATATTCACCTCTCATTTTCTCAAGAGAGTCACTTCAACTCAAGAGAGTCACTTCAACATAAAACAACTAGATCACAAGTCATACTTTAATCAAACATTTCCAAAACCTTTATTCAACATATCAAAGTATCATACATTTAATTATGTAAATAAACTAAGTTTCCTTTATTCAACATTTTAAAGTCCCATACCTTTAACTATTTGAATAAACTATGCTTCCTCTATTTAACATAATTAAAGTCCCATACCTTTAATTGTGTAAGTAAACTATATTTCCTTCAAATAACATGATTAAAGTCTCATACCTTTAACTATTGGAATAAACTATGCTTTCTTTTTAATTATGTTAATAAAATGGCATATTATTTAATTAACAAACCATAACTCCTTTTCATTTATATTAGTCAAATAACATCTTATTTAATTAATAACTCGTAATTTCTTTTCATTTATATTAATCAAATAACATATTATTCAATTAACAAACCATAATTCCTTTTCATTTATATTAATAAAATAACATCTTATTTAATTAATAAACAATAATTTCCTCCCATTCATATTAATAAAATAACATCATATTTTATTAATAAACCATAATTTATTTTCATTTATATTAATCAAAGTTAAAGGAACTGAGCTTTAATATTAAACAAAACTAGGGCATATCTTAATAGATGTCAAACCCAAAACTCCCAAAGGATGAATGACCCTCAATGGTGGATAAGAGTTTAATATTCAAAACTCAAGCTTTAAGAACTTGATGATGCTAGATAATACATTTAACCTAGTGATCAGTCGGTCAAGGAAGTGAAGTGGGGCACTACTACCCATATGGAATTCATAGGGGTTAATCAACAACGGTCCCCATCACCACCACTGATCCTCAATTATTCCTATAGGCAGATAGTAACCTTGAAGAGAGGCGAGATAAATCTCTTAGGTTTTTAAAGGATTATTTCTTGGCCACATAGACCTAGATATGACACATCAACATCAAATAAACAAGATAGAATGACTATGGAATCTTGGATGTCTCTTATTCTATGATGTCACAGGGAATCGGAGGGGATGTTGCACAACCCAAAGAAGACAGAGAGACCAAATACAACTCTTGTTGTTTTTCCTCCACTTTAGGGAATTGATGACTAGATACAGGTTATGGTAAAAAAAACCCTGCATATAGTACTAAGCAAACATGATTACAACCATCACTATGATACAATATCACCCATTGTAATACGGGTTTTGGTGTTAATCCACCATAGGTAAGTTCATTAAGTCCTAGCTAAGGGCATTGTCACTCAAAACTAGTAGCCATAAGCAAGTTGAGAAGAACATAATAGAACAACCATACTGGTTGGAGGGATAGGTGATGTCTAAACACAACCAACAATACAAGTGGGCAGAAGAACACCCCAACTCAAGATGAGATAAAAATATGTTATAAAGAAACTTAAAAACCAGAAAAAGCCTCTGACAAAAAGCCTATATTTGTTACAATCTATAAAAGAAGATAAATGTTCACAAGCAAACAACTAGATTATTTAAGATCGAAGAAAAATGGGTTTTCTATACAATGCCAACTTGCAAATTCTAATCAGCCTTAATTTTTCTCCTTTCTGCTTGACAAGACATTTTATTTCAATCCCTTTTTCTTCCTTTCTTTTGTTCTTTATTTCAGATATCACTCCTTCTCCTTGGATATGAATATCGTGCTCAATACGTAGAGCCCATAAATCATTTTCCTCGGCTACTAGTATTGTATCACATTAAAACCCATCTATCATCATCAATACATTCTCATCCTTTTCATGATTGTCGGATACTTTGGGTTAAAAGAAATTATTTTTCTCTTTTTTCGAAACTCCACCATCAATGAGGCTATCCTAATTTTATCGGTTAGACGCTTCTTCACACAAGAATGGTCTTAGAAATTTGAAGTAGGTATTCTCTAAATCAAATCTTGCAATGTCCTCCTTTAAAATATTCTGTCCAATAATAAAAGAGGTTTCTAACTCTTAAATGAAATTCTATTATCATAAGCATGAATTTATTTCAATGAAATTCTATTATTGCTTAAATAAAAACTTTACTAATTTATTAAATGGATTTCTATTATCATTTAAATAAAAATATTTATTATTTGAATAAAAGCTTTAATAATTATTAAATGTATTCATATTATCATTTAAATTAAAGCTTTAATAAATATTAAATGAATTTCTATTATCATTTAATAAAAGCCTTACTAATTATTAAATGGATTTCTATTATCATTTAAATAAAAGCCTTACTAATTATTAAATGTATTTCTATTATCACTTAAATACAAGCCTTACTAATTATTAAATGGATTTATATTATCATTTAAATAAAAGCCTTATTGAAAGTCCAGAGGAAAGAAATGTCCTCCATGCCAATATCCAGAGAGGGTTGGTTCCCAAACTAATTCTAAAACTAGTTGAAGACTAGAGATGCAGGAAAGAAATTACAAACTACGAAAAGAAATGGGAAATATGGCCACATTCTGAAGTGTAGGATTTGGGGTAGGCTAATAGCAGGAAAAAACTCAAGCACATAATAGCATTCACACAAGAAATAACTACAGAATAAATTCCTGATCTTACAGAAATAACTCTCAAGGGATCACTTCGACATTCACTCTCTTATTAGCAATATTCAAATACAATCTCAGAATTTAAATTTAACAGTGAACAAGACGAATGAATGTGAAAAAGAAGTGCATAATACAGAAATCAACTATATGCAAAACCACTTATAAATTCAGAAGTTTGATGCCTTGTATTAATGCAGAGAGCTTGGAGATATCTCTTGCAAATTGTCCAACCTCTTTTACAATGGAAATTTGATTAGTATTTATAGAGGTTTTCGCCTCTTTCATTTAATGTGCCTAGAAACAACATATCGGTTGGTCAAAGATCAACAACAACAATTATCTCCCTTGGTAATAGAGATGCTTGAATCATATTATTATTCAAGAGACAACGATCTAGTTTTTATGCAACGCGCTTGGGAAATCGGTAAAAATGGACGATTGAGAGAGTGTCCCAAGCGTTGGTGCATTGATACTCAGCAATGTGATGCGACAATTGATAGTTTGAACATTAAATCATGGGTGCCATCACATTCTCTCCTTCTTACCTAGGAATATTACCCTTATGGATTGAAATTCGTGAAATATAATTTTGCTTTCAAAAAGAATAAAGTCCACATAAGGTGCTTTGAAAATCATCAGGATCACACTAGATTGGAGGATTTAGCATTTAATTCTTGTAAAAATCCTAGATCATGGCTCTTGTTGCCCCAAGCATTCAAGTATTTGTTTTAGGTGAAAATGTTTTGATAACTCCATCATTTCCTTTTAAATTGACAATCGCCTTTAGAAGGAGCAAAACTAAGTTTTGCTTTCCCTTCTAGGTGATCATAATTGCATTCAACCCTTAACCTTTAAAAATTTTCACCTCTTAAATGGGCAATTTTACCTTCAAAAATGCTTTCGCCCATCATTTTTGCCCCTAAAAATAGTTTCACCCCTAAAATGCAGTTGCACCCTTTAGTTTCACCCCTGAAATGTAGTTTGGCCCTTCAGGTTTGCCCCTGAGAATAGTTTTGCCCCATCAGGTTCACCCCTCAGGTTCGCCCCATCAGGTTTTCCCCTTAGGTTCGCCCTTCATATGGGCAAAAATGATGTTCTCCCCTCCTTAGGGGTGACTTTGATTTTTGCCCCACCTTAGGAGCGACTTTGATTTTCACCCCACCTTAGGGGCGACTTTGATTTTTGCCTTGAATATTGATTTCTGGTGATAAATCTTCCTGGAGCCATAACTTTTGATTCGCTCACCCAATTGGCTATTGTAATATATCATTGGAAAGCTTGAGAAAATATCTATCACAATAAAATATATAAATATCATTTAATGTTATTCATTTCACCATAGGATGTACTTTATTTGATGAATTTAAAAAAATATATTTTTTAGTGTGGCAAAAATGCCAACACTTTTGGCGGCTTGTGGGTTATTCAGCTTATCTAGATGCAATCAATCCCAAGCCCTTTATCCATTGGGAAACGAAGTCACAACTGCCTGCTACATCAAACTATTTACTGCTTGCATCAGCTTCTTCCTACATTGTCTGATATTGTTCAGTCGTCTGTTTGTATTTTTCATCCCATACGAGGCACTTCATCGAGCTCAGTTGATTTTCTTCGCTTCAGGGTGCTCTAGAAAGACTTTGATTTCTAATGTCAATGGCTCCTATAATACAAAAACAAAATAGAGACAAAAAAATGTAAATAGATGCTACTAAGGGTTTGGCTTAATGGAAGGAGCAGGAATGGATGGGGGTTACAGTTACACTAACCCTTGACAAAGTTGGTATGCTCACAATGACAATGGAATTAACGGGGGCAAAAGATGAGGCAGATGAGGGTGGAATGAAAAATGAGTTGGGGGCAGAGGCAAATAAACTAGAAGATGAAGGAATGGAGGAAATGGGAATGGCGGAAGGAGCAACGATGACTGGTGACTATGAAATGGGTAGAGGAACAAAAGTGGTGGGTACGACGAATGAAAGCATCAAGGGAAGTGAAAATGCATACCTTTGGGCTCCGATACCATTTGAGCCAGTGACATATATATATATATATATATATATATATATATATATATATATATTTAGATCACACAATTTAGTGCCCTTAGCACTTTATTTATTATCCGACCTATTTACAATATTTACACAAAAATTTATGACATGATTGACATGGCACCACCACAAACCTGGCTTTGGGTGCTCATCCAGTGAATCTGCAATGTCCGAACGAGATATGATTGTACTTCAGACAATATTTGAAATTTGACTATACTTTTCCCAAAGTTTTCTAGGTTGCAAGCTAGATACAATGTGGCAGGTTATCATGCATACCAGCTCTTATACAATTATTGAATAATATGGTAAAAATATTTACCATATGGGAGCCTTCTTTGAGTTTTGATTACGGTGATAGCTGGAACCAATGCTGCCATGTTTGAGAGTCTACTGGTTGCGGGATCTCAGGTGCGTGCTCCTCTAACCCCTTGGTGTGACAGCAAGATTTTTTCGATGATAACCCTTCTATCAAGATCTCCTCAGGATCAACCTCCTTATGAGGCATGCTTATTGGGACACAAAAAGGGTGTAAAATTGTGTCTTCTTTGCTCTCAAAATCAGCCTCTTGAGTTTGTTCATCTTCTTCTCGATCCTTCTCTTGAAAAAAGTTGCAAGCTACCATATTTTTTATTATTGGGGTAATGCTTGTGTATTTTTTTTATCGGTGTTGGGAGATATTCACCCTTTCTTGCTTCATATTTTGATGGAAACTGCAAGCAACCATATTTTTCATTGTTCGAGTAGTGCTTGCATATTCCCTTTGTTGGCCATGGATGAGATTCACCTCTTGTGCTCCACACAGTTGTGTTCTAGGTCTTTACACAGTTTGAGGGATCTGCCATTGTGAATATTGTGCAAGACATATGGGAGCAACAACTGTCGGAGAGAGTGATGGAAAGGCAATTTCTCTCCACTATATTTTTCTCGATTGGAGCAAGAGTTGCTCTGCTTGTACTGCTTCCTAAAATATTTGAGGGAATATTTGTTCCCTATATTACAGTAGGAGGAGGCTTATGTCCAGGTTTAAAGCCCAAATATAGTAGAGGTGGGCTTGGGTGGGTGTCGGTTGGATATTTTCTAGAATTATCCTCCAACTCCTCCAAAATTGGACATTGAAGTCTATGATGCTCTCTAGAGGTGCTCTCATGATGGTGGAGAGGTGTATCAAGAGTTGAAATGGGTCTTGAGAGCCATCAAATGTGTTAACTAGTGCTCCCACTAGGTCTACCCATTAGCAGATGCTCTTACACCCAAGAATTTTGTACCATTGTAGCACCCTTCCTTCTAGAGATAGGACCAAAAGTCTGATCATGAAATATTCATGGGTTATGCCATGGAGGGTCGCTAGAGCAACAACATCTTTGAGGTGCTCTCGGGACATTCCATCAGTTACATTGTATTTTGTTAGGGTCTTTAGGGCACTTTTAGGAATCTCATGCTGAATTTGGAGATTTAGAGGGTCAAGATCATCCCAGCTGGGATAGTATACCTGTGCCATTATAGGAGTGGTCCTCAGAGATCATGATCCTTGCCACTGAGTCAGAGTTGTGAGGTGAACATTTTTTCTTCGCTTGTGAGGTCAAGGTTGCTCACCAAACCTTGATTCCTCTTGGGTATCTTCTCTCAGTATAAAATATGTCCACGATCAAGAGATCTGGATCTTCAGCTCAAAAAAGTCACTAGGTGATTTTGATAGATGAAAGCAAGCCAAAGATTCACCAAACTTGGGCTCCTTTAAAATATGGAGACTGTGAGTCCCACCGGGCATGCCAAAAATTGTTGGTTAAATATATGCTTAATTGATAAACACTATGTTTATGCACCCTGGATACGACCAACATTGAAATGTTAGAGGAAAGAAATGTCCTCCATGCCAATATCTAGAGAGAGTTGGTTCCCGAACTAATTCTAAAACTTGTTTAATACTAAAGATGCAGGAAATGAATTACAAACTATGAAAAGAAATGGGAAATATGGCCATAGGCCGAAGTGTAGGATTTGGGGTAGGCTAATAGCAGGAAAACACTCAAGCACATAATAGCATTCACACAAGAAAGAACTGTAGAATAAATTCGTGATCTTACAGAAATAACTCTCAAAGGATCACTCCGACATTCACTCTCTTACTAGCAATATTCAAATCCAATCTCAGAATTTAAATTTAACAGCGAACAAGAAGAACAAATGTGAAAAAGAAGTGCATAATACAGAAAGCAACTATATGCAAAACCACTTATAAATTCAGAAGTTTGATGCCTTGTATTAATGCAGAGAGCTTGGAGATATCTCTTGCAAATTGTCCAACCTATTTTACAATGGAAATTTGATTAGTATTTATAGATTTTTTCGTCTCTTTCATTTAATGTGCTTACAAACAACATATCGGTTGGTCAAATATCAGTAACAACAATTATCTCCCTCGGTAATGGCGATGCTCAAATCATATTATTATTCAAGGGACAACGATCCAGTTTTTATGGGACACGCTTGGGAAATTGGCAAAAATGGACAATAGAGAGAGTGTCCCAAGCGTTGGTGCATTGATACTCAACAATGTCATGTGGCAATTGATAGCTTGAACATTAAATCATGGGTGCCATCACATTCTCTCCTTCTTACCTAGGAATCTTACCCTTGTTGATTAAAATTCGTGAAATATAATTTTGCTTTGAAAAAGACCGAAGTCCATAGAAGGTGCTTTGAAAATCATCAGGATCACATCGAATTGGAGGATTTAGCATTTAATTCTTGTAAAAATTTTAGATCGTGGCTCTTGTTGCCCCAAGCATTCAAGTAATTTTTTTGGGTGAAAATGTTTTGATAACTACGTCATTCCATTTTAAATTGACAATCACCTTTAGAAGGGGCAAAACTGAGTTTTGCTTTCCCTTCTAGGTGATCATAATTGCATTCACCCCTTAACCTTAAAACACTTTCACCTCTTAACTAGGCAATTTTACCTTGGAAAATGCTTTTGCCCATCAGTTTCGCCCCTAAAAGGCAGTTTCCCCCTTCAGTTTTGCCCCTGAAAATAGTTTCATCCCTAAAATGCAGTTTGACCCTTCAGGTTCACCCATGAGAATAGTTTTGCCCCATCAGGTTCACCCCTCAAGTTTTCCCCATCAGGTTCGCCCCTCAGGTTCGCCCTTTAGGTTCACCCTTCATATGGGCGAAAATGATGTTCGCCCCTCCTTAGGGGAAACTTTGATTTTTGCCCCACCTTAGGGGTGACTTTTATTTTTGACCCACCTTAGGGACGACTTTTCTTTTCACCCCACCTTAGGGACGACTTTGATTTTCACCCTGAATATTGATTTTTGGTGATAAATCTTCCCGGAGCCATAACTTTGGATTCGTTCACCCGATTGGATATTGTAATATATCGTTGGAAAGCTTGAGAAAATATCTATCACAATAAAATATCTAAAGATAATTTAATCCAATTCATCTCACCATAGGATGTACTTTACTTGATGAATTTTAAAAAAATATTTTTTAGTGTGGCAAAAATGCCAACACTTACTAATTATTAAATGGATTTCTATTATCATTTAAATAAAATATTTACTAATTATTTTTTGGATTTCTATTATCATGTAAATAAAATATTTACTAAGTATAAAATGGATTTCTATTAACATGTAAATAAAGCTTTACTAATTATTAAATGGATTTCTATTATCATTAAATAAAAGCTTTACTGATTGTTAAATGAATTTTTATTATCATTTAAATAAAAGCTTTACTAACTACTAAATTAATTTATATTATCATTAAATATAAGCTTTACTGATTGTTAAATGAATTTCCATTATCATTTAAATAAAATATTTACTAACTATTAAATGAATTTCTATTATCATTTAATTAAAATATTTATTATATATATATATATACTAAAAAGCGTAAGAAGGGTTCTTTGATCAAATACTAACATCATGCTACTTTATCCCTTTTTTAACAACACAAGGAATTTTAAAGGCAATCAGTTTATGCACATTTTCACAAAACCAGTGATGCAACAAGTGATGAAGTAAAAGATAATAATACATATTAAACAAGCAAAGAGAAAGCCTTTTCATCAATCTAGTCACCCGTCTCAGTCGAATAATTTATGATAGCTACTAGGCTATCAACTAAGTCTTAATGTGGCTAGCTATTGACGATTATCCTTAAACTGATAATGCATATCTATATGAGGGTAGCCATACATGTTACTCCTGATTTACCTTAGTCATCACTTCCCCAACCTCAAGTACCCCATTTATAATGGATGATTCTACCTCTTCCACTCACAAGCATACACGATTCTACACATTAACAATATGTCAGTAGTACCATGTCCTTTCAAAATATTAAACTAAGCATCACATAGTTTGTTCATTTGCATAAACTAAGCATCAAAGCATCATAAATCAATACATAGTTTTCATGCCAAAAATCCTACTAGGGAGGGTCATGGCATCCTACCATCCTAGGGCTAAACACAGTCCTAGGTGTTGTTAGTTTTACAAAAATAAATTATTACATTATATTGTCAAACAATAAAGGAAAATGTTTTTGCATATCCTTCACTTTTTCCCAAGTGGTATTCCTTTTTGAAAAATGGTCCCACTAGACCCTTCATTGTTCAAGAGTCTAGTTCCACATGTTTAGACTTAGAAACATATTTCCTTAGTAGCGATATGTGGAAGGTATCATGGATCTTTAATATATTAGGTTGTAAAGCAAATTTGTATGCAATCAGACTAATTTTCTCGGTCATATCAAAGGGTCTCACATACCACAAATCCAACTTTATGGATGTGATAGCACTATTATTTGGCTTAACACTTAAGAAAACTTTATCTCCTACAAAGTACTCTCTTGGAGTCCTTTTTAGATCAACATAACTATTTTGTCGATCAATGACTTCTTTCATCCTTTTCCTGATTACCTTCAACTGATCCTCCATTTCTATGACCATATCTAGCCCAATTACAACTCGAAATTCTAGGTTGTCCCAATACAATGGTGTTCTACACTTTCATCCATACAAGGAATCAAAGGAAGTCATTCCTAAAGAGGAGTGAAGTCCATTATTGTAGGTGAAATCCACAAGGTGAAGATAATATTCCCAACGAGATTTTTTATGCATGTATTACATGCAAAGTATGTCCTTAAGTACTTGATTTACCATTTCTATTTGACCATTTATCTCAATGTGGTATTTTGAGATCATATTCAATTGTGTGCCTATTTCATGATGCAAGGCTTTCCAAAATTTAGAAGTAAATCTAGAATCCCTATATGAAATGATTATTTCAAAAAACCCATGCAATCAAAATGCCTCCTTAATAAATATTTTAGCCACTACATAAGCATCATCCTTGATGTTACTTGGTATTAAATATGTAACCTTAGTCAATCTATCGACTATTACAAGGATTGCATCATTTTGATACCTAGTCTTGGGTAAACCTACTATAAAATCCATTGATATAACCTATCATTTGTGCTTAGGTATATCATGTGGATACAATTGTCCTACACGATGCCTAGGTTTAGCCTTAACCTTCTGACATTCAAGAAATCAAACAAAAAAATCGGTGATATCCTTCTTCATTCCTATATAGAAGAAGGTTATTTTCATGTTTTCTCTCATTTTGACCCCTCTAGGGTGAGCAAAATAAGGAGATCTATGAGCTTCTTGCATTATTAATTTTTTTAAATCATTCATTTTTGGTATGATTATTCTAACTTTGTAGCAAAAAAGGTCATCATTCATGCTAAATTCCTTATTACCCTTAGGGTGCTTGCCCAACTTAGATCTAATTTCCTTGTAATAATCATCTTGATATTGCTCTTCCCTCACCTAATCCATTAGATCCATGTGACTTCTGGTTATGGTTACTATGTGCTTCCTTCTTCTTAAGGCATCAACAACCTTATTTTTTTTCCCTTTATATACTCAATCTCAAAGTTATATTCAATGAGAAACTCAACCCATCTTCTCTATATCACATTGAGAATAGGATAGGTGAATATATACCTCAAAATTTGATGGTCATATTTCAACTCAAAGGGCCTTCCTACATAGTAATGGTGTCAATTATTTAGAGTGTGTACTACTACAATGAGCTCTAAATAATGCATATCATAATTAACTTCATGATTCTTAAATATTCCTTGAGGTGTATGCTAATATTGACTCTTATTGTGAGAGTACTTGTCCTAATCCTTCTAGTGATGCATCTATGCATATTGAAAATTTTCCTTGAGGATATAGAATATTAAATATTGGTGTTGTAGTGAGTTTATATTTTAGCAATGCAAATGCAACTTCACACTTTTCTAACCACTTAATTTCCTTCCCCTTCTTCTATAGTTTAGTTATTGCTACTACAATCTTGGATCAATACTTTATATAATTTCTATAGTAGCATGTCAAACCCATCAAGATTCACACCTCTATCACATTGGTAGGGGGTGGCCAATTCATAATTACTTCAAATTTCTCTATATATATAGCAATTCTTGTTGTTGATATGATATGCCCAATATATCATACCTCTAAGACATAGAAATCACTTTTGCTATATTTCCATAGAGTTGGTTCTCCCTTAGTAACTCTAATATGATCTTGAGATGTTTATCATGTTCCTCCTTATCTCAAGAGTAGATTAAGATATCATCCAAAAATATGAGGATAAATTAATCTAGATACCTCATGAACACATTGTTCATTAAATTTATGAATGCAATTGGAGTGTTAATTAGTCCAAAGGGTAGGACTGTAAACGCATAATGCTCATACCTAGTTTTGAATGTCATTTTGTGAGTGCCCTCCTCAAGTATTCTTAATTGATGATACCCTGATCTTAGATCAATATTTGTGAATATTGTTGCATCTCTCAATTGGTCAAATAAATATTTGATTCTAGGTAGAGGATACCAATTCTTGATTGTAGCCTTGTTAAGCATTCTATAACTGATACATGATCTCAAGTAATCATCTTTATTTTTCAAAAATAAAATCGATGCACCCTAAGATGATACACTTGGTTTTATCAATCCCTTTTCTAATAGCCCCTGTAGTTGCACTTTTAATTCCTACATCTCAATAAGATTCATCCTATATAGGGATCTATGGATTGTAACTGCTCCTAGCATAAGGTCAATAATAAAATCAAATTCCCACATAGGAGGAAGTCTAGGTAGATCCTAAAGAAACATATCCTTAAAGTCCTATAAAATTAGGTGTTTCTTCATTACTTCTCTTTTTCATCTTCAACTTCATTGATTTTTATGACATAGACTATCTCTCCCTTCCTAAGGACTTTCTTCAACTGCATAGTTGATAGCATCTGGGGTTTGAATACCCCCTGCTTTTTATGAATCCTTATTATTTCCTTGATCTTTTCTGAATACTCAATCCATTTATATTGAAAATTGATCAAGGCTTTATGGTCTTGTAACCAATCCATCCCTAGGATCACATTAAAATAATGAAGTGGAGCTACATACAAACAACCTTTAGTGGTACCACTAGTTATAGTAAATTCAACCATTGGAAAACATTGGTTTACTAAGTATGTTTTCCTAGAACCACACTCGACCTTCCATACATGAGCTAAATATCCTAGCCTTTCTAACATATACCTTGCAAAACTAGAAGAAATAAAGCTATCTATGACCCCACTATCAACCAAAAGACTTACTTGCTTGTTAAAAATCCTACCTTTCACAAGCAATGGTGTAACTTGCCCATCTAGCTTTTAAGTCTTGGTTACAACATAAATATGGTGTATGTTCCTTTTCCTTGGAACTATATGTACTCAACCCTAGTTGATATGGACACTGACTAGCATAGTGAGGGCTTCTACAATTATAACACCCATCCTTGGGTCCCTCTCGCTCTTCAAGTTTTTGTTACCTTGTCTTACTTACTAGGACTAAAGTTAGCAATTTTTGAGACTAATTTTTTGCATTGTTTGAAGAACACAAGCTTATACTGATGGGGGGGTGAACAATATAAGACCACTTTTTACTTTTCTTTACTCAAACAATATTATCCAATATATAAATGCAATTTCAATACCAATAATAAAAGTAATGCATAAATAACCACACATAATAGAGACACCAATTTAACATGGTTCACCCAATGTGGGCAACTCCACAGTGAAAATATTTCACTAAAACTTTCTCAAAAAATATCTTGGGAATCCTTTCCTATTAAAATTTTTATGGACCTCTATCCAAAGGAGACACCAATACCCTAATCTATTTTATGGGAACCAACCCATAGGAGACACCAATCCCCTCATCTGGTTCGTGGATCCCTATTCAGTAGAGAAATCCTTCTCCTCTACTCTGGTTGGTGATCCTCTAGAATACTATTACCTCTACTGCTCTAGGTTGTAGATCTCTCTCCACTAAAGACCTCTATCCTCTCTAACCTAGCTAATGGATCTCTATCCACTAGACACTATTGTCCTCTACTCTATCACCTTCAAATATTGCTCTCAACTCTGTCTCAAATTTGTACTAAACACAGTCCTTTGGTTTAGCATAAATATTCTCAATCTCTATCTCTATTTTGCATTAAACATAGTCCTTTGGTCTAGCACAAATATACTCAATCTCTATCTTTGATATGCACTAAACACAATTATTTTATATAGAACAAATCTGCCCAGTCTCTATCTCTGATATGCACTAAACACAATCCATCATTCTAGCACAAATATCCTCAATCTATGTCTTTGATCTACACTAAATGCAATCCTTATATCTAGCAAACATATTCTCAATATCTATCTTTGGTCTAGCAAAAACTTGTCCTCAAATGTGAACCAAACTTTATCCTTAAATTTGTCCTCAAGCCTTAACACAAAGTTTGATCCAATCACAAATAAACTCTGCTAAATCTACCCCAAAACTTAACTCAAGGTTTGAATAAATCAATCAAACAACTCTACTCACAAGTCTTCTCAAAGACTTGCCTCAAATATACATTGTAATCTTCCACAGAAGCTCACACTAATATTTCCAAAAGTCTTCATCAAGACTTACCTCAAATCTACTCTACAAGTCCTTACTATAACTTGTCCAATATACTCAACAAGTCTTCATCAAGACTTACCTTAAATATGCTCTACAAGTCTTCACTAGAAATTTTCTAATCTGCTCAACATGTCTTCACTAAAACTTATCTCAAATCTACTTTGTAAGCTTCCACAAAAGTTTACTCAACTCAATCTATCGTAGAAAACCTCTTCCAATCACACAAACAAGTTTCACACAGAATATTGTTCTAATATCACAGAAACATATAGAGGATGGTTAGAGAGTCAATATGTTTCAATAATTCTCAATCAATTTCAATGTCTCTAGCTTTACAATAGAAACATATAGATAATGGTTAGAGACTGAATATGTTTCAACAATGCTTAATAACTTTCAATCTCTCTTGCTTTACCATAGAAACATATAGATAATGGTTAGAGACTCAATATATTTCAACAATGCTCAATCACTTTCAATCTCTCTTTCAACTCACTCCAAAAATAAAGAACAATTTATTTCACATAACTTGAACTATCACTCCAACACTTTCAATCAACTCAAACAACTTTACTCAACCAATCACTCAATGAAACACAACTTGCTTTCAAACCCTAAACAAGTGTTTCACAATGCTTTCAACAACTCACACTATGGAACTCAACCCTTGACTCAATATGATTCTAAAATCACATAACAATGATACTCAAGTTCTTTCACTAACCTTAATTATGCATATGAAGACTCACTCAACATTTCCAACAATTCTTATCAAACAAGGTTTCTAGCACCAACCTTCATTCCAGAAAACCTTCATCAATCAATATTGGATATCTCAAAACCAAACTCAACAATGCTTATCAAACAATTCTTTTCACTCCAACTTAGCATTCACAACATCCAATCCAACAATATTTTACTCACAAGAAACATGTACCCATACCTTTTGTTTTGATGGAGATATATCTTCAAAACCTGTCTTAATCACAATCAAATTTTCTTTGCTAATACTAGGGTTAGGTAGCCACTACCTATCTCAAGATCTCCATAAAATAATTTTCAATAATTATTTTTTACCATACAAAATATCAAATCTCTTAGTATGCCTTATAATCTCCAAACTTACATAATAAAATTCAACATTTTCATTATAACAAAATGCACAACAATTTCCTTTATACACCTTATCACTCAAACTTTATAAAATAAATTTCAATCATAAAATATTAAATTAAACATATTTTAATTTACTTAAGCTTATAACTCCCTCAAAAACCTTACAGATTTTAGCTTACAAAACCCTTTGAGCAATTTTTGAAATTCAAAACCTTTGGATAAATAAAGATGTGTTTAGCATACTTTTCAATTTTTCTGCCCACAAAACGTCCTTAGTGAAAATTTAACCCACAACTTAGATTTTCCAACACCCTAGCCTCAAGCTAGGCTACCAAGTGGGCTATGTGCCCACATGAAACCTTGGGTGCATGTTTCCCTCTTTATTCTCCTCACAAAAGTGCTCAACAAAAAATGAAAGCCTCTCCACAAGCAAAATGTCAATTGCGTGGATCGAACCAACGATTCCTTCCTTACAAGCCTTAGCACTATCTCAACTGCCACCTACGCTACTATTTCTGGTGGATTTATCCATCCACGTTATTGGCATTACACCTTAGTCTACCTCTAATCACTTTGAAACACAAACTTCTCTTTCTCCAACAAATGCAGTGCTCAATGTCTTTTCTCATTCCAAGGTGTATATTTTTGAAGGACATAGGAAATAAAATTTATTTCCTATATTAATACACATGCTTCTTGTATTTTACACGTTGACAAATTTTGAATTTAAAATTTGAAATAGATTTTAAATATTTTAAATTTAAAACCTTTGCACCCATTATTAATTTAAATTAAAATTTTAATCAAAGATTAAAATATTTTAATTTAAATTAAATATTTTGTAAACTACTCATGGGTCTTTTTAACTTGAACCTTGTTTTTCTTCACCCTGTTATGTGGCCCAAAATATTATAATAATATAATATTATTATTTAATTTAAACTTGCTTCTCATTCCTTGGGTATTCATCCTTTGGGCCTTTTAGGCATATAATATTAAAAATAAATATTATATCCTATTCCTTTTCAAGACCTTCTTGCTTTTGGAAAAACCACTTGATGTCCTTAATGATGACGAAATTGAACGAATATGCTTTTAACAATGACAACAAAACTACTCAAAATTTTCAATAATATCCCCCTTTTTCATTGATGTCAACCCATTTATTTTTACCATTCATTTTTCCTTTTCAAAAGCTGCTTTCCCTGAGAAATTGCTTCTCATTACTGAATGCTCTCCCCTTTTATCATCAATGGCAAAGGGCTACCTTTGGGGCTCGAGGATAATAATGAGACTCTTAGCCTAGCCCCTCCTCCACCTTCTCTTGAGGTGGTTAATTCTAGGGTGGGAGTATCTCTACTCCCTGCATGCACTAATATTTACCTTTGTCCACTTTCTTCCTCAATCGATCCTTTTGATTCCTCTTACTATTCCCGTTCTTGCTTGTATCTGGAAATTCTGCTATACACTAATTAGCTATGTGCCCAACATTATGGCACTTATAGAACTTATTGGTGTGATTCCTTAAAGGTACAAATTTCTTGTAGTTCCTCTTGATGAAGCCATA
Organism: Wollemia nobilis; assembly: GCA_028583015.1. NCBI lineage: Eukaryota > Viridiplantae > Streptophyta > Pinopsida > Araucariales > Araucariaceae > Wollemia > Wollemia nobilis. The sequence goes on along the minus strand of JAQPPZ010017226.1, from coordinate 16,777,569 downwards.
TCCATTCTTCTTATGAACCCTGCAATTTACTGCCTTATGACAAAATTAATTACAAGAGTAGCAATACCCTTGAAAGAGCATGTTTCTAAAATTCCCATATTCCTATATTTCATGTGTCCTGCACTATGTAGCCTTGTGCCCAAACCTATGATATGAGAAGCATCGTACATTGCAACTACCTCGCCTTGACCCCATTTGTCTCTTAGTCTCTTTTGCCCTGTGTTGTTTCTTGTTCCATATGTTCCTCATTTAAGCATTGTTCCTTTCTTTGTTAAACTTTCTATTATCCAACTTATCCTCATAAGTCTCACTTTCTCCTACACTTTCTTATTTTTAAACTTCTTCTTCTTCCGATATTGAGATTGATATTGTTCCTTTTTAAGTTCTTTCACTAGCCTTAATTATACATATGAAGACTCACTCAACATTTCCAAAAATTCTTATCAAATAAAGTTTCTAGCACCAACCTTCATTCCAGAAAAAACCTTCATCAATCAATATTGGATATCTCAAAACCAAAATCAACAATTCTTATCAAAAAACCCTTTTCACTCCAAATTAGCATTCACAACATCCAATATAACAATATTTTACTCACATGGAATGCGTACCCATACCTTTTATTTTGATGGAGATATATCTTCAAAACCTGTCTTAACCACAATCAAATTTTCTTTGTCAATACTAGGTTTAGATAGCCACTACCTATCTCAATATCTCCACAAGATAATTTTCAATATTTATTTTTATCATACAAACTGTCAAATCTCTTAACATACCTTATAATCTCCAAACTTACATAATATAAATCAACATTTTCATTATAACAAAATACACAACAATTTCCTTTATACACCTTATCACTCCAACTTTATAAAATAAATTTCAATCACCAAAAATTAAAATTAAAATATTTTAATTTACTTTACCTTATAACTCCCTCAAAAACCTTATAGCTTTCAGCTTACAAAACCCTCTAAGCAATTTCTAAAATTCAAAACCTTTGGAGAAATAAAAATATGTTTAGCATACCTTTCAACTATTTTGCCCATAAAACATCCTCAACAAAAATTGAACACCGACTTAGCTTCTCCAACATCCTAGCCTCAAGATAGGCTACCAAGTGGGATACGTACCCACATGAAACCTTGGGTGCATATTTCCCTCTTTATTCTCCTCATCAAAGTGCTCAATAAAAAAAAAAAGCCTTTCCACAAGAAAAACGCCAATCGCGTGGATCGAACCTGTGATCCCTTCCTTGTAAGCCTTAGCACTATTTCAACTGCTGCCTACACTACCACCATCGGTGGATTTATCTATCCACATTAATGGCCTTACACCTTAGTCTACCTCCAATCACTTTGAAACATGAACTTCTCTTCCTCCAACAAATGCAATGCTCGATGTCTTTTTTCATTCTAATGTGTATATTTTCTAAGGACATAGGAAATAAAATTTATTTCCTATATTAATACACATGCTTCTTGTCTTTTGCATGTCGATTAATTTTGAATTTAAAATTTGAAATATATTTTAAATATTTTAAATTTAAAATCTTTGCACCCATTATTAATTTAAATTAAAATTTTAATCAAAGATTAAAATATTTTAATTTAAATTAAATCTTTTGTAAACTACTCATGGGTCTTTTTAACTTGAATCTTGTTTTTCTTCACCTTGTTATTTGGCCTAAAATATTATAATAATATAATATTATTATTTAATTTAAACTTTATTCTCCTTCCTTGGGTCTTCATCCTTTGGGTCTTTTTAGGCATATAATATTAAAAATAAATATTATATCCTATTCCTTTTCAAGAACTTCTTGCTTTTGAAAAAACCACTTGATGTCCTTAATGATGATGAAATTGAACAAATATACTTTTGACATCAATGACAACAAAACTACTCAAAATTTCCAACATTGTTGGGATTATTGTTGGTTTTCTTTTGGAAGTTCTTCTTGAACTTCCCCCATTTCCCATTGTTTCCTTCTCAAATTTCAAATGGTTATTGGCCTTTTTCTCATGTTCATATTTCTATTTTACAAACCCATGACTATTCCTCTTCCTAAGTGCTTGTTAATTTTTCTTAGACAAGACAGAATAGATAAATTGTAAGTGAGACTTTACCTTCTTTTCCAGGTCATAAGACTTCTACAGTGACCTAGGCTCATTCATATTTTCATCATGTCTCACTCTTGATTCCAACTATAGAATGAACGTATGAAGCCTCATCTTCTCATCATAAGTGGGCACATACTTTAGTAATTATACCAATTTTTTGTAAAATATCTCCAACGTCTTGGTTTATTACCGAAGGTTGGCAAACTCCTCAAACATTAATGCATAAAAGTATTTTGTGAGGAATCTCTTTTTGAATATATCAAAAAAATATTTCCATTTAATGTTGATATATTCGATATTAGTCTTCTCATAGTACATCTCCTTCCAATAAAAAGAAGCCCTTTCTAGGTAGATTGTGGCCCAAAATATTTGAGTTCTTGTGGAATAACCCTTTTTTTTTTTTTTTTGTGGAAAACATCCCAAAAGGGATGCCACTTTCGGGTAAGACCCAAGGAGGCAGGGGTATCCATTCCGCCAAAAACGCCCAGGACTCGGACTTGGACTACCACCTTTGACATACTCAAGGAGCAAACAAACACACAAAACCAAATTTAAAAAAAATTAAATAACAACAAAAATAATAAAATAAAATAAAAAACATGCTCCTTGAGTGTGTCAAAACCAAAAGCACAACCAAACATGCACAATAATATAAAATAAACTATAACACAAACCATATAGAAAAACACAAGAACCACATAAAAAAACACAAACAAGACAAAAACAATAGAACACTACAAAGACATAACCCAAAAAAACATGAAAAATAAACACAACCAAAACCTAAAAAATAAAATAAATAAAATAAAAATAAAAACAACCAACAACAGACAATAAACAAAAACAAAAAACATAGAAAACACTCACACATAAAAAAATGAAATTACACAAACAAAGAGAAACACAAGAACAAGAACGAAAAAAAACACAAGAACAATAACAAAAAACATAAAAAAAAAAACAAAACAACAAAAACACAAGAACAACAAAAAAAACAAAAGAACCCACCCACCTTAAAAAACTAAACAAAAAAACAAAGAAGACAAAAGAAAAAAAAAATGAACAAAACAATGACCTATCTAGACCAGAAGACTATTAATGCAAGAATCAATAGAGGAAACAAAATAAAGAATAGAATGAGCTAGGGAACTAAAAAAATTGAATGAACCAAAGAGAAACAAAAAAAAAAAAAACAAGAAGAAACTAGGTACCTTCAGAACTGGAGCCATCCAAAGAAATGATAGAATGAAGAGCTTCCCTAATTTGAGAAGCCCACCATATAGGAGGGTGGGCATAACAAGTAAGATCACCTTTGTCCAAAGCCCAATTAGCTAAAGCATCAACACTCTTGTTTTGATCTCTGACCACATGATTGTAATCAACTTTCAAAAATCCCATCTGGATTAACTTGAATCTTCTCAATAATTCTTTTTATTCTCCAATCCACCTTATGATTCTTAGAAGGAGTCTTCAAGAGATTAATCATAAGTTGAGAGTTAGACTCAACTAACACCTTTTCCCATCCAACCTTAGTAGCCTCCTGAAGGCCTCTAAGGATACCATACCCCTCAGCAAGGTTATTGGAAAGAATACCCAAATTCTCAAGCAAAAGTAAAAACCATGGAGCCATCCGAAAGTCTACCAATTCCTCCCACACTGGCTTTTCCAGGGTTCCCTCTAGAGGCTCCATCAGTATTGAATTTTCCAAAATCCTTAGGAGGAGGTTGCCAATTTCTAATCCTATCCATCTTACTAATACTCACATTCCCTTTAAGTTGGTTTCCCTTAGAAGGTTTAATCTTCAATATTTGCATCACTTGATCCCATATTTGGTGGGAGTTTTGGGGGTGATTAAGGAGTTGATGGACTGATTCAACTAATTTGACTATGGTATTTTGCCAAATATAGTGAATATCCTTCCTCTCTTTATTAAAAATTTGGTTGTTCCTTTCATTCCAAATATTCCAAAGAAGAATGGTAGAACCCATCCAAACTAACTGCCTAATAAAATGATCAACACCCTCTTGATTAGGCCAATCCCTCCAAAGTTGTTCAAAAGTGAAAAAATTGGACCACTGTAAGCCAATTAAAGTTGCCATTCTCCTCCATAGCTCAGAGGCTAAAGTACACTCAATAAAAATATGGTTGATATTTTCTACATTCTCTTCACACATTTCACATCTAAAAGGGCCATGAAAACCACGCTTCATAAGTTGCTCACTAGTAAGAACCCTACGATGCAATAAAAGCAAATTAAAGAACCTCACCTTAGGTCAGAGCTTTTGAGCCCATAATTGAGAAAATATGTCAAAAGAATGGTTGGGATTATTATGGCATAAGGTCAAATAACCTTGAGCAACTGAATACTCACCCTTAGTAGTGTTGTTCCATCCAAAACAATCTTTTTCATGGGACCAAGAGACGGATCTCATATGAAGGATGCCTTGGATATCTTGTCTTTGCCTTTCTAGGATTTGAATAGGCCAGTCCTCAATAGGGATCCAATATCTACCAACCTTTGAATTACCATTATGGTACCGACAGTAATTAGCCACCTTTATCCAATTAGCTCGGTGAAGCTCCTCCATCCAAGGCATCCAATCGGAAACTGAGTTATCAAATGCTTGTGACCATCCCAAGAATCTGTCCAAAAATTTGCATGTTGACCATTATGAATGATCCAAAATAATTTTTTCTTTATCAAATCCTCACCAGTCTTAAGAACTGCTAAAATGGGAGAACCTTTGGTAGGAAGTTGATAGCGAACAAGGTCTTTAGGACTTTTATTCTCGGCATATTTAGCACAAATATTATTGGCCCAAAGAGCATTGGGGTTATGCAACATCCTTCCAATATAATTTAGCAGCTAAAGCTTTGTTGTTATTAATTGAAGACCGGAATCCTAACCCCCCTTCACTCTTAGGAAGACATAAAGTATCCCATTTCACCAAGGCCCATTTTATTTTCTCCTTAGTACCATTCCAAAGGAAATGATGACTGATTTGGTCCAATTCTTGAAGAACAACCTTTGGGATATTAAAAATGGAAGAAACATAAATAAGAATAGCTTGAAGGACTGATTTTACCAAGGTGATTCTACCCCCAGAAGAAAGCCACTTGTTGGTCCACTTTCCAATTTTCTTGATTTTGCCCAACAATCAATTCCAATATTTATTTTTTTTCCTTTGAATATTTATGGGAATACCTAAATAAGTGATTGGAAGAGAGGTATTCTTATATCTTAATTTATCCAAGACCATGGATTCCTATCTAGCAGAGCAATGAAAGAAAATAACTTTAGATTTGTCTTCATTGATCAACTGCCCAGTAGCCTTAGAAAAATAGCTAATGATTTGTTTAATATTAGAAGCTTCCTTAATTGTAGCTTTGTCTAAAAGGGTAGAGTCATCCACAAATTTTATTTCCCATCACTGTAAAATAAACTTCTAATTTCCCTAACCAGGTTTTAGTTTCATCCCCATCCCATTTTCATAGAACTTATTGATTCAAATATTTTTCAAATCCCTAGCCACTTATTTTTCCAAAGGAGCTCTAGCTTTCAATTGTTCCATAGTTAGTCCATCACCCTAGCTAACTTCTAAACCTCTAGCTCATAAATTCTAATTTGAAAGGGTTTCCAACATTTGATTCATCTAATCCTGCATGGTAGTAATCGTAGAAGTGATGTTTTCTACCTTTGTTGGAATTTTTAGGGTTCTCATATTTAATCTCTTATTTGAAATTATTCTATCGAGTTAATCTAAATGAAGGTCTAGGTCTCTATTTTCTAACCTTAGGTGTCATATATCCTATGACAACAAATAAGATAAGGTTAGTTTACAATTCCATCTTCAAACTACATTGCTAACTCTAGCTAAATATAGAGTTTTCTTGCTAAAATATCAATAATCAAATTAGGGTATTATTCCAAAGTTATGATGTATCTTCAATTCCAAAGTCCATACTTAATTATAAGTAAGGTGTCATAATATTCTAATCACCCCTTGGGGTTAATCCCTATTAGATTTTAACAAGTAGGGTATTCTAGGTCTTCCCAAATTTAGCGTGAAACTTAAGTAAGTCTTCATAGAAAGACATACAAATTCCTAAAACATATTAAGAAGCTCTATACCCTCATACATAGAGCTCTCATACCAAATGTAATAACCGCAAATCTAGCTACAAGAAAACACATGAAAATAAAAGAATTTTTTTTTAACTATGGTGAGAGATTCATAAACCCCTAACCAATATTTTTCTCATCTATAGTTTATTTCACTAAGTTCCTCAAAATTTCTATTGAGTTACATCTCACTCAATACCCTACACAAGTTTTTTTGTGTAGGCATATTATGTGATACCTAAAATAATCTTATCTATCTCATCATTATTGATGATCTAAACTTATCACCTTTAGTACAGTTGAATGTATACGCCAATAACCATACCATACACAAGTCCCTTTATGTAGGTATGCTACGCGTATTGCGAGTTAAGCTATCCATCTCATCTTCATGACAAGCTATCTTAACTCAGATGTAATCAATTAGTTTACTTAGCTTGAATTCTCCCTAAGGGGTCTTAATCCTTTAGTTCCTTTCTATGTTCACCCTAATATCTTAGTTTCTTAGGTTATTTTCTAGGTTCTTCCTAAGGTTTCATATTCTTAGGTTAATTCTATCTACTTAATCAATCAAGAACAAAATCTATAAGCATACAAGAGGTACTTAGAAAAGAGACAACATTTCAATGAAAGTAAGCATTTAAATAGAAGAGAAAGCTAAATAATAAAACATAGACAACTCATAATGATAAATTGGAGATACAATTCCCACTCATTCAACCATTTATTACATGTATCCAAGTATGGAAAAACCTCCATACTTTTAAAGAATAAAGTAATACATCAATCATCTAGGGATATCTCCCTATAATTCTATTCTATTTGAGCATAAGTAAAATAAACTCATGCATAGGTTCCAACTGCCTATTTGGTCCTGCTTATCCTTCCCTCATTTGTTTGAGGGTAGTAGGGGATCAAAGCACTCAAGGTTCCATGATAGGCATACCTCTAAATGCATCTACTAGTTACATGAAAACTAGTGCATTCATTGTTTACTTTTCCAAATTGTAACTATACAAATTTAATTAAAGTTTCCAACCATCTACTATTTAGTTGATATCACAAAAATCTCCTCATTTTTATTTTCACCTCTCATTAGTTCAAGAGATTCATTTCAACATAAAATAACTAGATCACAAGTCATACTTTAATCAAACATTTCCAAAACCATTATTCAACATAATCAAAGTCTCACACATTTAATTATGTAAATAAACTAGGTCTCCTTTATTCAACATTTTTAAAGTCCCATAACTTTAACTATTTGAATAAACTATGCTTCCTCTATTTAACATAATTAAAATCCCATACCTTTAACTATGTAAATAAACTATGTTTCCTTTAATCAACATAATTAAAGTCCCATACCTTTAACTATTTGAATAAACTATACTTCCTTTTCATTTGTGTTAATCAAATTACATCTTATCTAATTAATAAACCATTGTTGGAAATTCTGAGTAGTTTTGTTATCATTGATGTCAAAAGAATATTGGTTTAATTTCACCGTAATTAAGGACATCAAGTGGTTTTTCCAAAAGCAAGAAAGTCCTAGAAAGGAATAGGATATGATATTTATTATTAATATTATATGCCTAAAAAGGGCCCAAAGGATGAAGACCCGAGGAAGGAGAAACAAGTTTAAATTAAATAATAATATTATATTATTATAATATTTCCAGCCAAATAACAAGGTGAAGAAAAACAAGGTTCAAGTTAAAAAGACCCATGAGAAGATTACAAAATATTTAATTTAAATTAAATTATTTTAATCTTTGATTAAAAGTTTAATTTAAATTAATAATGGAGGCAAAGGTTTTTAAATTTAATATTTAAAAACTAAATTCAAATTTTTAAATTCAAAATGGGCCGATGTGAGCAGTTAAAGAATAATGTGCATATTTATAGGAAATTAATTCCATTTCCAAAAGTCAAACTTAAACCTTCGAATTCAAGAGGAGGAAATTCGAGCATTGCACCCTAGGAAGAGGAAGATTCACATTTCAAATATATTAGAGGGAAATGGGGTAAGAAAGATAGCGAAGTGATTTGACATTCCACTGATAGTGGTAGTGTAGGTAGAAGTTGGTAAAGTGCCATGGCTTGCAAGGAGGAGATCACAATTCAATCTACACAATCAACGTTTTGCTAGAGCAATAGGCATTCATTTGATTTGCTTGATGGTTTTTGTGAGGTATTCTTTTAGGGCAGTGTGCATCGTTTGTCTCATGTGGGCACGTAGCCCACTTGATGGCCTATATTGAGCTAGGGTGTTAGGAAGTGCAAGGTCACATGGTCAAATTCTCTGAAGATAGTTTTTAGTAGGCAGAATGAATTAAAGATATGATATTCAATGTTTTATTGTCCAAGGTGTTTAAAATTGAAATTGCCTAAATATTATCATGAGTTCTAAGTGATTGGGGAGTTATAAGGTAAAATAAAAATTTAAAATATTTTATTTTAATTTTTGGTGATTGAAATTTATTTTATAAAGTGTGGAGATTATAAGGTGTATAAGGGAAATTATTGTGTGTTTTGTAATAATAAAATTATTGAGTTAGATATTGTGAGTTTGGATATTATAAGGTGTACAAAAGGATTTGATATTTTGTATGAAAAAAAAATTTTTGAGAAAATTATTTTGTGGAGATCTTGAGATAGGTTGTGGCTACCTAACCCTAGCATTGGCAAAGAAAATTTGATTGTGGTTAAGATAGGTTTTGAAGACATATCTCCATCAAAATAAAAGGAATGGGTATATCTTCCTTGTGAGTAAAATATTATTGGATTGGATGTTGTGAATGCTAAGTTGGAGTGAAAATGATTTTTTGATAAGCATTGTTGGAAATATTGAGTGAGCCTTCATGTGCATGATTAAGGTTTGTGAAATATCATGAGTATCATTGTTATGTGAGGTTTGTTTGATAAGAATTGTTGAATAAGATTTCATTGAGTGATTGGTTGAGTTGAGTTGATTGATATTAGTTAATTGGAAATGTTAGAGTGATAGTTAAAATTTTGTGAAACACATTGTTCTTTATTTCTATATTGAGTTGAAGGAAATATTTAAAGTGATTAAGCATTGTTGTGAGTGAAACATATTGAGTCTCTAACAATTATCTATATGTTTCTATGGTAAATCAAGAGATATTAAAAGTGATTGAGTATTTTTGTAAGTGTGAAGCACATTGAGTCTCTAACCATTCTCTATATGTTTCTGTGAGATTAAAAAATAATCTGTGTGAAGCTTGTTTGTGTGATTGAAGAATTTTTTTGTGATAGATTGAGTTGAGTTGAATAAGCTTTTGTGAAAGCTTGTGAGTTGATTTGAGTAAGTCCTAGAGTGGACTTAAGGAATGAGTTGAGTAAGATTTTATGGAAGCTTACAAATCAGATTTGAGGTAAGTCTTGATGAAGACTTGTAGAGCAAATTGGACAAGTTCTAGTGGGGACTTGTTGAGCAGATTTGAGGTAAGTCTTAGAGAAGACTTGAGAGTAGATTTGATTGATTGATTTGTTCAAACCTTGAGCTAAGGTTTGGGGAAAATCTAGCAGAGTTGATTTGTGATTGAGTCAAGCTTTGTGTTAAGGCTTGAGGATAGATTTGAGGAAATATTTGTGCTAGATTAGAGGACTATTTTTAGTACAGATCAGAGATAGAGATTGATAAAATATGTGCTAGATCGAAGGACTGTATTTAGTGTAGATTTGAGATAGATATTAAGCATATTTGTGCTAGATCCAAGGACTGTGTTTAGTGCAGATTTGACCAGAGTTGAGAGTAAGCTTTGGAGGTGACAGAGTAGAGGACAGTAGTCTCCAGTGGATATAGATCCATTAGCTAGGGTAGTGAGGATAGAGATATTCTGATTGAGGATATATTCTTCTATGGAGAGATATTCACAAGCCAATGCAGTACAGGTAGTAGTCTTCTAGAGGATCACCAGCCAAAGCAGAGGAGAAGGATTTCACCTGTGGATAGATATCCATGAACTAGTTGAGGGGATTGGTGTCTCCTATGGATAGATATCCATGAACTTGATTAAGGTATTGTTGTCTCTTTTGAACAGAGGTCCATAAACATTGTAATAGGGAAAATATTACCAAGATATTTGTTGAGAAAATTTTAGTGAAATATTTTCTTCGTGGAGTAGCCCACATTAGGTGAACCATGTTAAATTGGTGTCTCTATTATGTGTGGTGATTTATTCATTACTTTTATTACTTATGCTAATATTTCCATTGATATATTGCATATTATTGTTTGGGAAAGAAAAGTAAAAAGTGGTATTATACTATTCACCCCCCATCTTAGTATAAGCTTGTGTTCATCAATTGGTATCACAGTGGGTTCCTTTGAAATATTTTAATAGCTTGAAGGAAAATATCTCAAGAACACAAATGGATTCTTAGACTAGATCTTCAGGGAATTCAGTACCATTGTTCAACAGGAATAATTATGTACTATGGATCACAAGGATGAAGTTTCATCTAATGGCACATGGAAATGAAATATGGGAACCAGTTGAGAATGGATACATACCACCAGCAACTCCACCTATAGATAAATATGGTAATCTTCTACATCATCAAAATTCAAAGGCAATGAATGGAATCTTGAGAGGTTTACATGAAACAAATTTTATAAAGGTTATGCATTTCACATCAGCAAAGGAAATTTGGGATAAGTTGAAAGGCATATATGAGGGAGACAAAAATATCAAAAGGGTAAAGTTGCAAAACTTCAAGAGAACATTTTAAGACCTAAATATGAAGGATGAGGAAAATATTATTGCATATCTACTTCGTGTGGATGAGGTTGTTAACTCCATGTAAGGACTTGGACTTAAAGTTGAGAAAATAGATGTTTGTGATAAGATTTTAAGGTCACTTCCAAAAAGGTTTAGTGAAAATATTTCAGCTATAGAATAGGTAAAATATGGAAAATCATTTAGATGTTTCAATTATGGAAAATATGGTCACTATGAATCTGATTGTCCAAATGTTGTAAATAGCAATGATGAAGAAAAATATGATCATAAGAACAAGGAAATAGGAAAACATAGCTACCAAAAGAAAAAAAGGGATGGACAAAGCAAGAAAGGAAAGAAGTTTTTACAAATACATAAGAAGAGTTTTTTTGCAGACAAGGCAAGTAAGAATTCAAGTGATAGTGATGGAAGCCCTTCAAGTAATGAAGAAGAAGAAACCCTATTTATGATAGTAGAAAAAAAAATATTAGAAAGAGAAGTCCAATTATTCTCAAGTGTTTTAGATGTGGTAACTTTGGTCATCTTGAAGATAGTTGTACAAGGAATGGATTCATTTTTAGTGATGATGAATATGAAGATACACTTGAAGGACCAAAAGAAATTTTACTTTTGTCAATAGAAGAAGGAGGAGATCCTATTGAAGATAAATCATAAAGGAATGAATTTGATCCCAAAAGCAAAAAAATAGAGGAAGAATAAGAGAAAGGAGAAGTTGATATTGAGGGTGATATTATTTATGCCCTTGATGCATTAAGAGAGGTAAGAAAGCAAAACTTAAAACTCAAGATCAAATTTCAATAATGTGATGAAGAGAAAGGAAAGCTTATAGAGGATCTAACTAACTCAATAGCTAAGAGAAGGAGATTCAAAGAGAAGTTAGAAGCAAAGGTTTTAGAATGGTAAAGGTTAGAGTATGAGGTAGCTTCAATAAGGAAGTAAGTAAGAGAGTCTAAGAAAAAGTTACACAAGTTTAGGAGAAGCTCAAAGAAATTGGATAAGATTATCAAGACATAAAAAACTGCATCAAACAAGACATGTATTGGTTTTGAAAAAGTATAAAGAAAACAAGGAGAGGAGTCAATATCAAGCTTTGAATAAGATGAATCTTTATAAGAAGAAAGTGTAAGAGAAAGTGAGACTTCTGAGGATGAGTTGGACAACAAAAAGTTCAATAGGAAAAGGAACAATTCACAAAAGAGGAAAAGATGGAACATGAACCAACACAAGGTAGAAGAGACTAAGAGACCAATTGGGTCAAGGTAATATAATTTCAATGGATGATGATTCTCATGTCACAAGTTTGGGTACAAGGCTACACAATGCATGACACATGAAAGACAGGAATATGGGAATTTCATAAACATACATATTTTTCAAGGGTATTACTACTCTTGTAATCATTTTGGTCACAAGGCAGTAAATTGCAAGGTTCATGATAGGAATGGATATGGCTTCACCAGGAGAAACCCCAAGACATTTGCACATTTAAGGAATAAAAACATTAAGTGTTATAAGTACAATAATTATGGGCATACAACAAAGTGGTGTAGAGCAAAAATTCTAGAAACAAGCAAAAATAGGAATAGTCAGAGGAATCAAAAGGATCGGTTGAGGAAGAAAGTAGACAAAGGCAAAGATCAGTGCATGCTGGGAGTAGAAATACTCCCACCCCATAATTAACCACCTCAAGAGGAGGTGGGGGAGAATCTAATATAAGAGTCTAATTCTTAGCCTCGAGACCCAAAATGTGACCCTTTGCCATTGATGACAAAGGGGGAGATATTTGAGTTAGGGGGAGAGCATTCAGTCTGGGGAAGCAACTTCTCAAGGAAAGCAACTTTAAAAAAAAATTAATGGTAAAAATAAATGGGTTGCCATAAATGACAAAGGGGGATATTATTTAAAATTTTGAGTAGTTTTGTTGTCATTGATGTCAAAAGAATATTGGTTTAATTTCGTCGTCATTAACGACATCAAGTGATTTTTCCAAAAGTAAGAAGGTCTTGGAAAGGAATAGGATATAATATTTATTTTCAATATTATATCCCTAAAAAGGGCCCAAAGGATGAAAACCCAAGGAAGGAGAAGCAAATTTAAATTAAATGATAGTATTATATTATTATAATATTTCGAGTCAAATAACAAGGTGAAGAAAAACAACGTTCAAGTTAAAAAGACTCATGAGCAGATTACAAAAGATTTAATTTAAATTAAAATATTTTAATCTTTGATTAAAAGTTTAATTTAAAATAATAATGAAGGAAAAGATTTTTAAATTTAATATTTAAAAACTAAATTCAAATTTTTAAATTCAAAATGGTCCAACGTGAGAAGTTAAAGAATAATGTGCATATATATATATATATATATATATATATAGGAAATTAATTCCATTTCAAAAATTTGAACTTACACCTTCGAATGCAAGAGGAGGAAATTCAAGCATTGCACCCTAGGAAGAGGAAGATTCATATTTCAAAGATATTGGAGGGAAACGAGGCAATAAAGGGAAAGAAGTGATTTGACATTCCATTGATGATGGTAGTGCAGACGATAGTTGGTAAATTGCTAAGGCTTGCAAGGAGGAGATCGCAGTTCGATGCAAGTGATCAAAATTTTTCTATAGGAAGACACTTTCATTTGATTTGCTCGACTGTTTTCATGAGGCAGTCTTTTAGGGTAGTGTGTGTCATTTGTCTCATGTGGGCATGCAACCCACTTGGTTGCCTAGCTTGATCTGGGGTGTTGGGAAGTGCAAGGTCATGTGGTTGAATTCACAAAATATAGTTTTTAGTGGGTAGAATGAATTAAAGGTATGCTATTTAATTTTTTATTCTCCAAGGTGTTGAAAATTGAAATTGCCTAGAGATTGTCATGAGTTCTAAGTGCTTGGGGGAGTTATAAGGTAAAAATTTTAATATTTTATTTTGATTTTTGGTGATTGAAATTTATTTTATAAAGTGTGGATATTATAAGGTGTATAAGGGAAATTGTTGTGTGTTTTGTAATAATGAAATTATTGAGTTAGATATTGTGAGTTTGGAGATTATAAGGTGTACAAAAGGATTTGATATTTTGTATGAATTTTTTTTTTTGAGAAAACTATTTTGTGGAGATCTTGAGATAGGTTGTGGATACCTAACCCTAGTGTTGGCAAAGAAAATTTTATTGTGGTTAAGACAGGTTTTGAAGATATATATTCATCAAAATAAAAGGTATGGGTACATCTTCCTTGTGAGTAAAATATTATTGGATTGGATGTTGTGAATGCTAAGTTGGAGTGAAAAGGATTGTTTGATAAGTATTGTTGGAAATATTGAGTGAGCCTTCATGTGCATGATTAAGGTTTGTGAAAGATCATGAGTATCATTGTTATGTGAGGTTTGTTTGATAAGCATTGTTGAATAATCTTTCATTGAGTGATTGGTTGAGTGGAGTTGATTGAGCTTTAGTTAATTGGAAATGTTGGAGTGATAGTTCAATTTCTATGAAAAAAATTGTTCTTTATTTCTAGATTGAGTTGAAGGAAATATTGAAAGTGATTAAGCATTATTGTGAGTGAAACATATTGAGTCTCTAACAATTCTCTATATGTTTTTGTGGTAAAACAAGAGAGATTGAAAGTGATTGAGCATTGTTGTAAGTGTGAAGCATATTGAGTCTCTAACCATTCTCTATATGTTTCTATGAGATTAAACAAGAATTTGTATGAAGCATTTTTATGTGATTGTTAAGAACACAAGCTTATACTGAGAGGGGGGTGAACAGTATAATACCACTTTTTACTTTTCTTTCCCAATCAATATTATCCAATGTATAGATAGAAATATCAATAGTAGTTTTCAAAGAAATGCAAAAATCACCACACACAATAGAGATGCCAAATTTATGTGGTTCACCCAATGTGGGCTACTCCACGGAGAAAAGTTTTTACTAAAAACTTTCTCAATAAATCTCTTGGTAATCCTTTCCCTATTACAATGTTTATGGACCTCTGACAAAATGATATACCAATCCCATAATCAATTTTGTGGATCTCTATCCACAGGAGAACTCCTTCTCCTCTACTTTGGCTGGTGATCTTCTAGAAGAATTGTTACCTCCACTGCACTAGCTTATGGATCTCTATCCACTGAAGACTCCTGCCCTCACTCAAAAGACCTATCCTCACTACCTTGGCTAATGGACCTATGCCCACTAGAGATTTTCATTCTCTGTACTCTGTCACCTCCAAATATCTGTCTCAAATATATACTAAACTTAGTCCTTTAGTCTAGCACAAATTTGCTCAATCTTTGTCTCTGGTCTAGTACAAACCTGTCCTCAAATCTGCACCAAAATTTGTCCTCAAATATGTACTAAACACAATCCTTCGGTCTAGCACAAATCTGCTCAATCTCTTTTCCTCAAGATTTAACTCAAAGCTTGAATAAATATCAAATAAACTTTTTTGGATCCATCCCAAACCTTAACTCAAGGTTTGAAAAAATCAATCAATTGAAGACTTTTATCTCAAATCTGCCTTGCAAGATTCCAAAAAATCTCACACTAATTTGTCCACAAGTCCTATCTATAACTTGTCCAAATATGCTCAATAAGTTCTCACAAGAACTTATCCAAATATGCTCTCAATCTATATCGTAAGATTCCACAAAATCTTACCAAAATTTTTCCACAAGTCTTCTCAAAGACTTACCTCAAATCTGCTCAACAAGTCCACACTAGAACTTGTCCAATTTCATAGAAACATAAAGACAATTTGTAGAGACTCAATATTCTCTATACTCATCACAATGCTCAATCACTTTCAATCAA
Source organism: Wollemia nobilis (assembly GCA_028583015.1). Lineage (NCBI taxonomy): Eukaryota > Viridiplantae > Streptophyta > Pinopsida > Araucariales > Araucariaceae > Wollemia > Wollemia nobilis. Next base: position 16,761,733 of record JAQPPZ010017226.1, on the reverse strand, counting down.
TATTTTAGAAACATACAGAGAATTGTTAGAGACTCAATATACTTCACATTCACCTCAATGCTCAATCACTTTCAATCACTCTTTTAGAAACATATAGAGAATTGTTAGAGACTCAATATGCTTCACATTCACCTCAATTCTCAATCACTTTCTCAAATCAATTTAGAATATAGAATAGTTTATTTTATAGAACTTGAACAATCACTTCACACATCCACTTGACTAGGCTCAACCAACTCTACTCAACCAATCACTCAATGAAACAATCCTTGCTTACAAACACTATTCAAAGCATATAAACTCTCACTCAAAATATTTCCAACAATGCTTATCAATCAATCTCACATAAAAATGATACTCATTTTCTTCTCAAACCCTAGTTCAAATTCTTCACTTATCCAATGGCTTCAACAACAATGCTTATCAAACATGGTTTTAACAAAAACTCTTTATTCCATAAAACATTGAAGCATTAACTCAACACATTCAATAAGGAAACCTAATTAAGTCTTTTTCACTCCAAACTTGTTTTCCAGAAAACCAACCAATCAACTCATCTATGGAAGAATGTGCCCATACCTTTTTCTTGTTGATGAAGGAACCTCAAAAATTTTCCACAACCACAAACACTTCTTTGCCAAACTCAAAGAATTTATAAGATGATAAAATCTCTTAAAAATACAATGTAAATATCAAAACATACATACACCTTATCACTCCATATTTAGGAAAGCATTCATCAACATATACAAAAATAATTGATCAAATACACCTTATAATCTCCCAATTAATATAATTTCCAATACCAGAAATAATGTCAATAAAATCACCTTCTCAAAATAACTCAATGGCAAGAAGTCCACTTCAAAATTTAACCAACACTTTAATATTCAATAACCAATATGTCACAAATACTTCATTAAAAATAAAGCTAACTCCTTATTCCTCTAAAGGGAATCCTGGGCCCTCTGGAGCGGGCGGGGTCATCAAAGACTATCATGGGGCCCTGATCGTGGCGTATGCTGCACTGCATGGCATCCAGACTAACAACTTCATCGAAGCAGCAGCTCTCCTCAGTGGGGTGACCACCCTCAGGGAGTCCTCAAAATTCATCATCGAGGGTGATTCCCAAGTTATTATCAAAGCTGCCCGTAGCCTGAGAAATCGCTCTTGGCGCATTCATAACTCCATCTGGGAAGTCCTCATCATTCTCCAAAGACTCCCTGACTACACATTTTGGCATGTGTATAGATAAGGCAACAGGGATATCGATTTCATTACAAATCAAGCCATCTCAGCTGAATACTTCACCACCTGGACCACAAACTTCCCTGAAGCTCTGATCCAAATAGCTTCGCAAGACTATCCTAGCAACGATGAGGGCCCTGGTGGTTAGCCTTCCCTGAGTCAGGGCCCCAAAGTTTTGTTGTCGTGCATCTCCTATCTGCTCTGCCACATCAACTGGCCCTTGTCCTCCTCTTGCTCATGAGTCGATCATCAAGATCCCCCTCACGGTGCCAAGTGTCATCAGCCATGTCAGATGTTTGGTTCATCCCCACCTATATTTGTGAAGCTCCACTGGTAGATTTGGCAAGTACAAGTTAGAGTGTGCATTGGACCATTCTGACCTTCTTGCCTTGGATGCCACACCATTGGATTCCCATTCTACATCATTTCATCCGTGGCTCTATCCCATGAGGTCCCCTCAAGTTGATCCCCCACTCATATTGCGCCATCTGGAGCACTTGCATTGGCCCTTCTCTCCTGACCCATGTGGCAGCCACCAACCGTGCCCCCTCAGCCCCTCCCTCCTCATGTCACCCCCTGCCCCTAGCACTCCTTCCCAAATCCGATGGCCCTTCCCCTCCTCTGCGCCCCCCTACAAGTTTTTAAACCTGTCACACATAGATTTCTCCCGCATTCTTGTCTGCTTCCCCCTCCCCCTATCCCCGTGTCTCTGGTTAGGCCACCCCTGTTTCCCCTGCCCCTGGGCTGTCAGTTCACTCCTCATGGTTGCCAAAGTCATCTTCATTGAGCCTTCCTCACTTGAATTGAGCGAGTCGACCATGTTATTTTCTAATGCCAAGAAATATACCCTTCTTCAGCAAAATTGCAGGGGCCGACGAAGATATTACCCAAAGTTTTTTGGACACCTAGAATTATGGCGAGGTCAAAGTGAAGGGTATCCACTTCAAAATGACCAAAGATTTTTTGACGAAGGTTACAAGCCTGCATCATGAGGAGAAAATTAGAGTCGTAAGACGGGATAAGCATAATTGGGAGGAGGAGTTGTCCCAATTCCTGAAGCAGCAGTGGGATAAGGCCAATATTTTCCACACCAACCTCCTGGCCCCCTTCGATGAGGCCATCATCCCGATGATGTAGGACATCACCTACGATGATACGAACTAGCAACTATATAGTTTCCACCTTAGCTACTTCAACCACCTTCATGGAGCCACGTTGGTCAGCACTCCTTAGTTCCTTCTGTACTCCTTGAGCCTTTCCATAAATTGAGCTTGCAGGAGCCACTTCCAGCCCTCCCACCAAGGCCTCATGGTTGTCATGTATAGGCATGCCCTAGCTAACCAGCCGTAGCTTCACTGCATCTCTCACCTATCCACTTTCCCCCCAGAAGTAGCTCATTCCCCCGGTGCTTATCCTATAGCTTCTAAATCCAAGGAGACCCCCTCCCTCGAAGGCTCCCCTTCCTCGAAGTGGTGTAGGCCCACCTGAAAGTGTAGAACTTCGGTCCAGGGTCCAGGCGGGGCCCCGCATCTTGGTGCCAGTCATAAATGCCTGACCCCAAGTAGCAGCAGGGATGCTGGCAGCACTAAGAAGGTCAAGGTGGAGGCACTGAAGCCCACTGAAGTCAGCTCTGACTTCGAAAATAGGCTGCAAATCTTGGCAATTAGGGCCCTTCTTGACACTACGATTGGCTCCCTAACCGTGTCTGCCAAAGCAGATTCCTCAGCGGCAAATGCCCTGGATGAACTTTGGTGCAGGCTGGGCGATGGCCCTGATAGGGAGTGGAGTTGATCTGACAGGGTGGTCCCCATCCAACCTAGGCCCGGTTGCAGGGCCTCCCGGAGTGACAGCGTGCAGTTTTTGCTATATTGGCATTTTTCGTTTTATGGCTTTTCCCTATTTTGGTGGCCCTAGGCCAAATTTTGTTGTTTTGTTTCTTAGTTGGCCTAATTTTTGTAGGCACTAGGGCCCCGGGCCCTGGATCGTTGCCCAAGGGGCGTAGCTCCAGTTTTTAATCTTAATTTTAGCCTCGACTTTCTATGTAACTAAGGTTTTGGGATCCTTCTTCAAAAACCCGTTGTAAATATATTGCTACTTATCAAAAAAAAATACTTTTTATCTACCCCTTTTAACTCCCTAGGACCTCATGTCAAAACCTTAGGCATCACAAAATATATTAAAAATTTATTACCTTTGCCTTGGTGAGACTCGAACTCACGATGCCACCTCTACCAGTGCCCTAGCCATGGCTCCAACCACCACGTGAGCTAGGCGCTCACCTTGGGAGGGAAGAGCACCACGTGCTCTATCTTCTCCCTCTTGGCACCTCACCCAAAAATATTTGCACCGCTTCCTTTGGCGCTTAACCAAATCCACTCAAAACGCTGCCTACCACGATTCGAACGTGGGTCCTCCCACTCACAAGCACCCTAGCTCACTCCAACTTGCCACCAGACCACCACGCTGGATGGTTATAAGGGTTAGGGCTTCGTTCATCTTATTTCTTCACTGGCGCACTTTAAGACAAAAACTTTTGTCTTCTACCTTGCACGAAATCGCATGAAACACACAACTCATAGTCCTTTTTCAATCGAGCAAGGGATGAATCATTTGCCACTTTGGCATATGGTTTTTATACCAATATGCCACCATACTTTCAAACATCGGTGGATTCCTTTTTCTCTTAGACGTCGGCGCCTTTAAATAATTAATTTATAAATTATTTAAATTCTTTAGAATTTAAATATTATAAATTAATATTTAAATCCTTTTGGATTTATTAAGGATTAAAGCCTTCTTAGGTTTTACCACTTTGTATAAATAATATTTATTTATAAAATTTAAATTCAATTTGAATTTAAATATTTTATAAAATAAATATTAAAACTTCCTTGGGATTTTAACATGAATTTAAAGCGCCTTGGGCTTTTATGAAAAACCTTTTATTTTTGCTCATCCATGGTTTTAATAAAAACCCTTCTACTTATGCTTCCACATAATATTAAAAATATTATGAAGCTCTTTTGCCATTAACCTTTGCATTATTCCTTTTGACCTTTTGACATCAATGGTAGCTTATTCCTTGACATCAATGACAACTTCGTTCCTTGACATCAATGACAACTTTGACTCAAAATGTCCAACAATCTCCCCCTTTGTCATTGATGGCAACCCAAATTCTTTTTACCAAAAACTTAACCTTTTCTTTGTTCTGCTCCCCCTGGCTCAATGCTCTCTTCAAATCTCTCCTCTTTACTCAAATACCAAATCTCTCCCCCTTACTCAAATCTCTCCCCCTTTGACATCAATGGCAAAGGGTCACCTTTGGGGCTCGGGGCTAAGAATGAGTCTCTTAGCTTAGCCCCTCCCCCACCTCCTCTTGAGGTGGTTAATTCTGGGGTGGGAGTATTTCTACTCCCAGAAAGCATTGGTCTTTACCTTTATCCTCTTTTCTTCTTATCTGATCCTTCTGATTCCTTTGATTGTTCCTTTCCATGTCCATATTCCTGTTTCTATTCATGTTCCTATTTTTGTTCATGTTTATATCCATATTCCTGTTCCTATTCCTGTTCATATCCATATCCCTTTTCCTGTTCCTATTCATACTTGATTCTGGAATGTCTGCTCTACACCACTTTGTTGTGTGTCCATCATTATTGCACTTATAACACTTAATGTTATTATTCCTTGGAGGTGCAAATGTCTTAGGATTTCTCCTAGTGAAGCCATATCCTTTTCTATCATGAACCCTACAATTCATTGCCTTGTGACCAAACTGATTACATGAGTAGCAATACCCATGGAAAAGTTGCCTGTTTCTGAAATTCCCATTTTCCTTTCTTTCATGTGTCCTGCATTGTGAAGCCATGTGCCCAAACCTATGACATGAAAAACATCTTCCATTGAAGTTTCCTTGTCTTGACCTCATTGGTCTCTTAGTCTCTTTTAACCTATTCTGATTGTTGTTCCATATGTTTCTTCTTTGTGCATTGTTCCTTTCCTTGTTGAAATTTCTGTTGTCCAACTCATCCTCAGATGTCTCACTTTCTCTTACATTATCTTCTTCTGAAGTTTCTTATTCTAAATTCTTCTCCTTCAGAACTTGAGGTTGACTTCTCTTCTTGTTTCTTTTGAGTCTGTTCAAAACCAAGACCTATTTTGTTTGTTGACCTTCTTTGTACCTTGATCATCTTATCCACAATATTTGAGCTCTTTCCAAACTTTTGTAGCTTACTCTTGGAATTTTCTAAATCTTCCTTTAGTAGGGCTACTTCTTGTTCTAACCTTTCACATTCTAAGACCTTTACTTCTAACTTATCCTTGAACTTCTTTGTCTTAGCCTTTGATTTGTCTAGATCCTCTATAAGCATTCTTCTCTCTTCATCACATTCTTGAAACTGAAACTCAAGTTTAGAGTTTTGCTTTCTTACCTTCTTTACTATTTCAAGAGCATAAATAAGTTCTCCCTTGAGATCATATCCTTCTTTATCTGATTCTTCCTCTATTTTTTTGCCTTTGTCTACATATTTATTTTATTTTGACTTATCTTCTGTAGGATCACCTTCTTCTTCTTCTAGTGCCATTAGAATATTCTCTTCTGGTCCTTCAAGTGTATCCTCATATTCATCATCACTAAAACTATAACCATTCCTTGTACAACTATCTTCAAGATGTCCAAAGTTACCACATCTAAAACACTTGAGAATTATTGGTGACCTTTTCTTGACCTCTTTTTCTTCAATCATAAATAGGACTTCATATTTATCATTTTCTGAGAAACTATTATCACTATCACTTGAGTACTTACTTGCCTTATCTGCATAGTAGCTCCTCTTTTGCCTTTGAAAGAACTTCTTTCCTTGTCTGCTTTGTCCATCCTTGCTTTTATTTTGGTGTCTGTATCTTTTTGATTCCCTGCTCCTGTGATCCTTTTCTTCATCATTGTTATTTTTAGCTTCTTGATAATCAGTTGCATAGTGACCATACTTTCCACAATTGAAACATTTAACAGATTTTGTATCTTTAAATCTTCTTGAATCCTTATTCCTTCTACCATAATTTGCTTCTTCATCACTTGGATGACTCATTGCTTGATTCTGACTTCTTACCCTTTGTCTTCTTGATTGCTTTGAAGGTTGCTTCCTTCTGGGGATTAGGTTCTTTTGTTCTTAACTCAAAAGTTGTAAGAATACCAAGCAACATATCTCTTGTCAAAGAATCACCATCCTTTGATTCTTCTATAGCAGAAATATTTTCACTAAATATTTTTGGAAGAGATCTTAAGATCTTATCACAAACATCTGATTCTTCAACCTTAAGTCCAAGTCCTTGCATAGCATTAACAACCTCATCAACTCGAAGTAGATAAGTACTAATGTTTTCCTCATCCTTCATTCTTAACTCTTCAAGTTGTCCTTTGAGATTTCATATCTTTGCTTTCTTGACACCTTTATCTCCTTCATATATACTTTGCAACTTATCCCACATTCCTTTTGCATCTTGATAATGCATAACTTTTATGGACTCTGTTCTATGCAAACCTCTCAAAATTGCATTCATTGCTTTTGAATTGTAATGTTGTAGAAGCTTACCTTCCTTATCTGTAGGTGGATCAACTGAGGGGTTGTATCCATTTTCAACTGCTTCCCAAATTTCATTGCCAAGTGCCATCAGGTAAATCTTCATTCTCATACTCCAATATATATAATCACTTCCATCAAATACTGGTGCTGAATTATCTGATGATCCATTCTTAGAATCCATTGTGTTCTTGTAAGATTTTCCTTCAAGTTGTTAAACTCTTCCGAAGGAACCCACTCTGATACCAATTGAAGAACACAAGCTTATACTGAGAGGGGGGTGAACAATATAAGACCACTTTTTACTTTTCTTTCCCAATCAATATTATGCAATGTATAGATAGCAATATCAATAGAAGTAATCAAAGAAATGCACAAATCACCACACACAATAGAGACACCAAATTTATGTGGTTCACCCAATGTGGGCTACTCCATGGAGAAAATATTTTACTAAAAACTTTCTCAATCAATCTCTTGGGAATCCTTTCCCTATTACAATGTTTATGGATCTCTATCCAAAGGAGACACCAATCCCCTTAATCAAGTTTATGGATCTCTATCCATAGGAGAACTCCTTTCTCCTCTTGCTTTGGTTGGTGATCTTCTAGAAGAACTGTTACCCCCACTATACTGGCTAATGGATCTCTATCCACTAAAGACACTTATCCTCACTGCCCTAGCTAATGGATCTCTATCCACTAGAGACTATCATCCTCTATACTCTATCACCTCCAAATATCTATCTCAAATATATACTAAACATAGTCCTTCGATCTAGCACAAATATGCTCAATATCTATCTCTGGTCTAGCACAAACCTATCCTCAAATCTGCACCAAAATCTATCCTCTAATCTATACTAAACATAGTCCTTCGATCTAGCACAAATCTATCCTCAATATCTTTTCCTCAAGCCTTAACTCAAAGCTTGACTCAATCTCAAATCAACTCTATTGGATCTACCCCAAACCTTAACTCAAGGTTTGAAAAAATCAATCAATTCTTCTCTCAAGTCTTCTCAAAGACTTATCTCAAATATGCCTTGTAAGCTTCCATAAAATCTCACACTAATCTATCCACAAGTCCTCTCTAGAACTTGTCCAAATCTGCTCAATAAGTCCTCACAAGAACTTATCCAAATCTTCTCTCAATATGTATTGTAAGCTTCCACAAAAGCTTACCCAAATCTGTCCACAAGTCTTCTCAAATACTTACCTCAAATCTTCTCAACAAGTCCACACTAGAACTTGTCCAATATCATAGAAACATAAAGAGAATTTTTAGAGACTCAATATGCTCTATACTCATCACAATGCTCAATCACTTTCAATCACTCTTTTAGAAACATATAGAGAATTGTTAGAGACTCAATATGCTTCACATTCACCTCAATGCTCAATCACTTTCAATCACTCTTTTAGAAACATATAGAGAATTGTTAGAGACTCAATATGCTTCACATTCACCTCAATGCTCAATCACTTTCTCAAATCAATTCAGAATATAGAATAATTTGTTTTATAGAACTTGAACAATCACTTCACACATCCACTTGACTAGGCTCAACCAACTCTACTCAACCAATCACTCAATGAAATAATCCTTGCTTACAAACCCTAGTCCAAGCATATGAACACTCACTCAAAATGTTTCCAACAATGCTTATCAATCAATCTCACATAACAATGATACTCATGTTCTTTTCAAACCCTAGTTCAAGTTCTTCACTTAACCAATGGCTTCAACAACAATGCTTATAAAACAAGGTTTTAACAACTCTTTATTCTAGAAAACCTTGAAGCATTAACTCAACACACTCAATAAGGAAACCTAATTAAGTCCTTTTCACTCCAAACTTGTTTTCCAGAAAACAATCAATCAACTCAACTATGGAAGAATGTGCCCATACCTTTTTCTTGATGATGAAGGAACCTCAAAAATCTGCCACAACCACAAACACTTCTTTGCCAATCTCAAGGAAGTTATAAGATGATAAACTCTCTCAAAAATACAATGTAAATATCAAAACATACATACACCTTATCACTCCATCTTGAAGAAAGCATCCATCAACATATACAAAAATAATTGACCAAATACACCTTATAATCTCCCAATTAAAATAATATTCAATACCATAAATAATGTCAATAAAATCACCTTCTCAAAATAACTCAATGGCAAGAAGTCCTCTCAAAATTTAACCAACACTTTAATCTCCAATAAACCAATATGTCATAAATACTTTATTTAAAAATAAATCTAACTCCTTATTCCTCCAATTAACCAAAATAATGATTAATTAAAAATACTTTTTATCTACCCCTTTTAACTCCCTAGGACCTTATGTCAAAACCTTAGGCATCACAAAATATATTAAAAAATTTATTACCTTTGCCTTGGTGAGATTCGAACTCATGACACCATCTCTACCAATGCCCTAGCCATGGCTCCAACCATCGCGTGAGCTAGGCACTCACCTTGGGAGGGAAGAGCACCACATGCTCTATCTTCTCCCTCTTGGTACCTCACCCAAAAAGGATTTGCACCGCTTCCTTTGGTGCCTAACCAAGTCCACTCAAAATGTTGTCTTCCAAGATTCGAACGTGGGTCCTCCCACTCACAAGCACCCTAGCTCACTCCAACTTGCCACCAGACCACCATGTTGGATGGTTATGAGGTTTAGGGCTTCTTTCATCTTATTTCTTCATTGATGCACTTTAAGACAAAAACTTGTCTTCTTCCTTGCATGAAATCGCATGAAACACACAACTCATAGTCCTTTGGTAAATCGAGCAAGGGATGATCATTTTCCACTTTGGCATATGGTTTTTATACCAATATGCCACCATACTTTCAAACGTCATGGATTCCTTTTTCTCTTAGACTTTGATGCCTTAAATAATTAATTTATAAATTATTTAAATTCTTTAGAATTTAAATATTATAAATTAATATTTAAATCCTTTTGGCTTTATTAAGGATTAAAGCCTTCTTAGGTTTTACCACTTTGTATAAATAATATTTATTTATAAAATTTAAATTCAATTTGAATTTAAATATTTTATAAAATAAATATTAAAATTTCCTTGGGCTTTTAAGATAAAAGCCTTGGGTTTTTATGAAAAACCTTTTATTTTTTCTCATCCATGGTTTTAATAAAAACCCTTCTACTTATGCTTCCACATAATATTAAAAATATTATGAAGCTCTTTTGCCATTAACCTTTGCATTGTTCCTTTTGACCTTTTGACATCAATGGTAGCTTATTCCTTGACATCAATGACAACTTCGTTCCTTGACATCAATGACAACTTTGACTCAAAATGTCCAACAATCTCCCCCTTTGTCATTGATGGCAACCCAAATTATTTTTACCAAAAACTTAACCTTTTCTTTGTTCTGCTCCCCTTGGGACATTGCTCCCCCTGGCTCAATGCTCTCTTCAAATCTCTCCTCTTTACTCAAATACCAAATCTCTCCCCCTTACTCAAATCTCTCCCCCTTTGACATCAATGGCAAAGGGTCACCTTTGGGGCTCGGGGCTAAGAATGAGTCTCTTAGCTTAGCCCCTCCCCCACCTCCTCTTGAGGTGGTTAATTCTGGGGTGGGAGTATTTCTACTCCCAACAAGCACTAGTCTTTACCTTTATCCTCTTTTCTTCTTATCTGATCCTTCTGATTCCTTTGACTGTTCCTTTCCATGTCCATATTCCTGTTCTTGTTCCTATTCCTATTCTTGTTCATGTTTATATCCATGTTCCTATTCCTGTTCCTGTTCATATCCATATCCCTTTTCCTATTCCTGTTCCTGTTTATACTTGATTCTGGAATGTCTGCTCTACACCACTTTGTTGTGTGTCCATCATTATTGCACTTATAACACTTAATGTTATTATTCCTTGGAGGTGCAAATATCTTAGGATTTCTCCTAGTGAAGCCATATCCTTTTCTATCATGAACCCTGCAATTCATTGCCTTGTGACCAAACTGATTACATGAGTAGCAATACCCATGGAAAAGTTTTCTGTTTTTAAAATTTCCATTTTCCTATCTTTCATGTGTCCTACACTATGAAGCCATGTGCCCAAATCTGTGACATGAAAAACATCTTCCATTGAAGTTTCCTTGTCTTGACCTCATTGGTCTCTTAGTCTCTCTTAACCTATTCTGATTGTTGTTCCATCTGTTTCTTCTTTGTGCATTGTTCTTGTCCTTGTTGAAATTTCTATTGTCCAACTCATCCTCAGATGTCTCACTTTCTCTTACATTATCTTCTTCTGAAGTTTCTTCTTCTAAAGTTTCTTCTCCTTCAGAACTTGAGGTTGACTTCTCTTCTTGTTTCTTTTGAGTCTGTTCAAAACCAAGACCTATTTTGTTTGTTGACCTTCTTTGTACCTTGATCATCTTATCCATAATATTTGAGCTCTTTCCAAACTTTTGTAGCTTACTCTTGGACTTTTCTAAATCTTCCCTTAGTAGGGCTACTTCTTGTTCTAACCTTTCACATTCTAAGACCTTTGCTTCTAACTTATCCTTGAACTTCTTTGTCTTAGCCTTTGATTTGTCTAGATCCTCTATAAGCATTCTTCTCTCTTCATCACATTCTTGAAACTGAAACTCAAGTTTAGAGTTTTGCTTTCTTACCTTCTTTACTATGTCAAGAGCATAAATAAGTTCTCCCTTGAGATCATATCCTTCTTTATCTGATTCTTCCTCTATTTGTTTGCCTTTGTCTACATATTTATTTTCTTTTGACTTGTCTTCTGTAGGATCACCTTCTTCTTCTTCTAGTGCCATTAGAATATTCTCTTCTGGTCCTTCAAGTGTATCCTCATATTCATCATCACTAAAACTATAACCATTCCTTGTACAACTATCTTCAAGATGTCCAAAGTTACCACATCTAAAACACTTGAGAATTATTGGTGACCTTTTCTTGACCTCTTTTTCTTCAATCATAAATAGGACTTCATCTTTATCATTTTCTAAGAAACTATTATCACTATCACTTGAGTACTTACTTGCCTTATCTGCATAGTAGCTCCTCTTTTGCCTTTGAAAGAACTTCTTTCCTTGTCTGCTTTGTCCATCCTTGCTTTTATTTTTGTGTCTGTATCTTTCTGATTCCCTGCTCCTGTGATCCTTTTCTTCATCATTGTTATTTTTAGCTTCTTGAAAATCAGTTGCATAGTGACCATACTTTCCACAATTGAAATATTTAATATATTTTGTATCTTTAAATCTTCTTGAATCCTTATTCCTTCTGCCATAATTTGCTTCTTCATCATTGGATGACTCATTGCTTGATTCTGACTTCTTACCCTTTGTCTTCTTGATTGCTTTGAAGGTTGCTTCCTTCTGGGGATTAGGTTCTTTTGTTCTTAACTCAAAAGTTGTAAGAATACCAAGCAACATATCTCTTGTCAAAGAATCACCATCCTTTGATTCTTCTATAGCAGAAATCTTTTCACTAAATATTTTTGGAAGAGATCTTAAGATCTTATCACAAACATCTGATTCTTCAACCTTAAGTCCAAGTCCTTGCATAGCATTAACAACCTCATCAACTCGAAGTAGATAAGTACTAATGTTTTCCTCATCCTTCATTCTTAACTCTTCAAGTTGTCCTTTGAGATTTCATATCTTTGCTTTCTTGACACCTTTATCTCCTTCATATATACTTTGCAACTTATCCCACATTCCTTTTGCATCTTGACAATGCATAACTTTTATGGACTCTGTTCTATGCAAACCTCTCAAAATTGCATTCATTGCTTTTGAATTGTAATGTTGTAGAAGCTTACCTTCCTTATCTGTAGGTGGATCAACTGAGTGGTCGTATCCATTTTCAACTACTTCCCAAATTTCATTGCCAAGTGCCATCAGGTAAATCTTCATTCTCATACTCCAATATATATAATCACTTCCATCAAATACTAGTGCTGAATTATCTGATGATCCATTCTTAGAATCCATTGTGTTCTTGTAAGCTTTTCCTTCAAGTTGTTAAACTCTTTCGAAGGAACCCACTCTGATACCAATTGAAGAACACAAGCTTATATTGAGAGGGGGGGTGAATAGTATAAGACCACTTTTTACTTTTCTTTCCCAATCAATATTATGCAATGTATAGATAGCAATATCAATAGTAGTAATCAAAGCAATGCATAAATCACCACACACAATAGAGACACCAAATTTACGTGGTTCACCCAATGTGGGCTACTCCACGGAGAAAATATTTTACTAAAAAATTTCTCAATCAATATCTTGGGAATCCTTTCCCTATTACAATGTTTATGGATCTCTATCCAAAGGAGACACCAATCCCCTTAATCAAGTTTATGGATCTCTATCCATAGGAGAACTCCTTTCTCCTCTTGCTCTGGCTAGTGATCTTCTAGAAGAACTGTTACCCCCACTACTCTAGCTAATGGATCTCTATCCACTAAAGACACTTACACCTATCCTCACTACCCTGGCTAATGGATCTCTATCCACTAGAGACTATCATCCTTTGTACTCTATCACCTCCAAAGATCTATCTCAAATCTATACTAAACACAGTCCTTCGGTCTAGCACAAATATCCTCAATCTCTATCTCTGGTCTGGCACAAACCTATCCTCAAATCTGCACCAAAATCTATCCTTGAATCTGTACTAAACATAGTCCTTCGGTCTAGCACAAATCTATCTCAATATCTTTTATCCTCAAGCCTTAACTCAAAGCTTGACTCAATCTCAAATCAACTCTTTAGATCTACCCCAAACCTTAACTCAAGGTTTGAACAAATCAATCAATTCTGCTCTCAAGTCTTCTCAAAGACTTATCTCAAATCTGCCTTGCAAGCTTCCATAAAATCTCACACTAATCTATCCACAAGTCCTCTCTAGAACTTGTCCAAATCTTCTCAATAAGTCCTCACAAGAACTTATCCAAATCTGCTCTCAATCTGTATTGTAAGCTTCCACAAAAGCTTACCCAAATCTATCCACAAGTCTTCTCAAAGACTTACCTCAAATCTGCTCAACAAGTCCACACTAGAACTTGTCCAATCTCATAGAAACATAAAGAGAATTTTTAGAGACTCAATATGCTCTATACTCATCACAATGCTCAATCACTTTCAATCACTCTTTTAGAAACATATAGAGAATTGTTAGAGACTCAATATGCTTCACATTCACCTCAATGCTCAATCACTTTCAATCACTCTTTTAGAAACATATAGAGAATTGTTAGAGACTCAATATGCTTCACATTCACCTCAATGCTCAATCACTTTCTCAAATCAATTTAGAATATAGAATAATTTGTTTTATAGAACTTGAACAATCACTTCACACATCCACTTGACTAGGCTCAACCAACTCTACTCAACCAATCACTCAATGAAATAATCCTTGCTTACAAACCCTAGTCCAAGCATATGAACACTCACTCAAAATATTTCCAACAATGCTTATCAATCAATCTCACATAACAATGATACTCATGTTCTTTTCAAACCCTAGTTCAAGTTCTTCACTTAACCAATGGCTTCAACAACAATGCTTATCAAACAAGGTTTTAACAACAACTCTTTATTCCAGAAAACCTTGAAGCATATAACTCAACACACTCAATAAGGAAACCTAATTAAGTCCTTTTCACTCCAAACTTGTTTTCCAGAAAACAATCAATCAACTCAACTATGGAAGAATGTGCCCATACCTTTTTCTTGATGATGAAGGAACCTCAAAAATCTGCCACAACCACAAACACTTCTTTGCCAAGCTCAAGGAAGTTATAAGATGATAAACTCTCTCAAAAATACAATGTAAATATCAAAACATACATACACCTTATCACTCCATCTTGAAGAAAGCATCCATCAACATATACAAAAATAATTGACCAAATACACCTTATAATCTCCCAATTAAAATAATATCCAATACCAGAAATAATGTCAATAAAATCACCTTCTCAAAATAACTCAATGGCAAGAAGTCCTCTCAAAATTTAACCAACACTTTAATCCCTCCAATAAACCAATATGTCATAAATACTTTATTTAAAAATAAATCTAACTCCTTATTCCTCCAATTAACCAAAATAATGATTAATTAAAAATACTTTTTATCTACCCCTTTTAACTCCCTAGGACCTTATGTCAAAACCTTAGGCATCACAAAATATATTAAAAAATTTATTACCTTTGCCTTGGTGAGACTCGAACTCATGACGCCATCTCTACCAACGCCCTAGCCATGGCTCCAACCATCACGTGAGCTAGGTGCTCACCTTGGGAGGGAAGAGCACCATGTGCTCTATCTTCTCCCTCTTGGCGCCTCACCCAAAAAGGATTTGCATCGCTTCCTTTGGCGCCTAACCAAATCCACTCAAAATGTTGCCTACCAAGATTCGAACGTGGGTCCTCCCACTCACAAGCACCCTAGCTCACTCCAACTTGCCACCAGACCACCACGCTGGATGGTTATGAGGGTTAGGGCTTCTTTCATCTTATTTCTTCATCGCGCACTTTAAGACAAAAACTTTGTCTTCTTCCTTGCACGAAATCGCACGAAACACACAACTCGCAGACCTTTGGTAAATCGAGCAAGGGATAAATCATTTGCCACTTTGGCATATGGTTTTTATACCAATATGCCACCATAATTTCAAACGTCGATGGATTCCTTTTTCTCTTAGACGTCGGCGCCTTTAAATAATTAATTTATAAATTATTTAAATTCTTTAGAATTTAAATATTATAAATTAATATTTAAATCCTTTTGGCTTTATTAAGGATTAAAGCCTTCTTAGGTTTTACCACTTTGTATAAATAATATTTATTTATAAAATTTAAATTCAATTTGAATTTAAATATTTTATAAAATAAATATTAAAACTTCCTTGGGCTTTTTAACATGAATTTAAAAGCCTCCTTGGGTTTTTATGAAAAACCTTTTATTTTTGCTCATCCATGGTTTTAATAAAAACCCTTCTACTTATGCTTCCACATAATATTAAAAATATTATGAAGCTCTTTTGCCATTAACCTTTGCATTGTTCCTTTTGACCTTTTGACATCAACGGTAGCTTATTCCTTGACATCAATGACAACTTCGTTCCTTGACATCAATGACAACTTTGTTCCTTGACATCAATGACAACTTTGACTCAAAATGTCCAACAGATTGAAGAAGTTTTTTTTGATAGATTGAGTTGAGTTGAATCATATTTTGTGAAATCTTGTGAGCTGATTTAAGTTCTAGAGTGGACTTAAGGACTAAGTTGAGTAAGCTTTCGTGGAAGCTTACAAAGCATATTTTAGGTAAGTCTTGGTGAAGACTTGTAGAGCATATTAGACAAGTTCTAGTGAGGACTTGTTGAGCAAATTTTAGGTAAGTCTTAGAGAAGACTTGAGAGTAGAGTTGATTAATTGATTTGTTCAAACCTTGAGTTAAGGTTTGGGGCAGATCTAGCAGAGTTGATTTGTGATTGAGTCAAGCTTTGTGTTAAGAATTGAGGATATATTTGAGGACATCTTTATGCTAGACCGAAGGACTGTGTTTAGTGCAAATCAAATATAGAGATTGAGAAGATATGTTCTAGAACAAAAGGACTATTTTTAGTGCATATTTGAGATAGAGATTGAGCATATTTGTGCTAGACCGAAGGACTATGTTTAGTGTAGATTTGAGAAAAGCTGAGAGCAAGCTTTGGAGGTGATATATTAGAGGACAATAGTCTCCAGTTGATATATATCCATTATCCAGGGTAGTGAGGATAGAGATCTTCTAGTGAGGACAAATTATTCTATGGAGATAGATCCACAAGCTAGTGCAATGGAGGGAGTAGTCTTCTAGAGGATCACCAGCCAAAGCAAAGGAGAAAGAGTTCACCTATGGATAGATATCCATGAACCAGATGAGGGTATTGGTGTCTCCTATGGATAGATATCCATGAACTTGATTAGGTGATTGGTGTCTCCTTTGAATAGAGGTCCATAATTATTGTAATAGGGAAAGAATTTCCAAGATATTTGTTGAGAAATTTTTAGTGAAATATTTTCTTAGTGGAGTAGCCCACATTGGGTGAACCACATTAAATTGGTGTCTCTATTGTATGTGGTGATTTGTGGATTTATTTTGTTACTTCTATTGATATTTCCATTGATATTTTATAATATTGTTTGGGAAAGAAAAGTAGAAAGTGATCTTATACTGTTCACCCCCCTCTCATTATAATCTTGTGTTCTTCAACCATAACTCCTTTTCATTTATATTAAAAAAATAATATCTTATTTTTTTAATAAAAAATAATTCCTTTTCATTCATATTAATCAAATAAAATCTTATTTAATTAACAATCCATAATTCCTTTTCATTTATATTAATCAAATAACATCTTATTTAATTAATAAACCATAATTTCTTTTCATTTATATTAATCAAATAATATATTATTTAATTATTAAACCATAATTCCTTTTCATTTATAGTAATAAAACTTAAAGGTATAAAGCTTTAACCTTAAATAAAATTAGGACATCTTTTAACAGATGTCAGATCCAAAACTCCCAAAGGATGGATCAACCTTAATGGTGGATAAAGGTTTAACAGTTGAAACCTGAGCTTTAAGAACCTGATGATGTTGGAGAATGCGGTGAACCTAGCGATCAGTCGGTCAAGGAAGTGAAGTTGGGCACTACTACCCACATGGCGTTCATAGGGGTTCATCAACAATGGTCTCCACCACCACCACTGATCCTCTATTATTCCTACAAGAATATAGTCACCTTGAAGAGAGGTGGGACAAAGCTCTTAGGTTTTTAAAAGAGGATCATCTAGCCAAATAGACCCGACTATGACACACATAACATCAAACATATAAGATAGAATGATTATGGTATCTTGGATGTTTATTAATTCTATGATGTCATAGGGAATATGAGGGAGTATTGCACAACCCAATAAATATAGATATTCCACATATAACTCATTGTTTTTTCTCCACTTCAGGAAGTTGATGACTAGCTACAGGTTATGGGGAAAATAACCCAGCACATAGTGCTAATAAAATATGATCCCAGTCATCACGGTGATACCATATCATCCACTAAAATATGGGGTTTTGTTTTAATCCATCACATATAAGTTCACGAAGTCCTATCTAAGAGTGCAGTCACTCAAAACCGATGACCACAACCAAGTAAAGAATAACATAACAAAACAACCATACTGGATGGAGGGAATGGTGAAGTCTAAACACAACCAACAATACAAGTGGTTAGAAGAACACCCCAACTCAAGCTGAGGTAAAAATACATCATAAAGAAACTTAAAAACCAAAAAAAGAATCCAACAGTAAGGCAACATTTGCTATAATCTATAAAATAAGATAAACATTCACAAGAAAATAGCTAGATAATTTAATATCGAAGAAGAATAGGTTTTTTGTACAATACCAACCTGTAAATTCCAATAAGCCTTGTTTCTTTCCCTTTTTCACTTGGCAAGATGTTTTCTTTTCGTCTCCTTTTCTTCCTTTATTTTGTTCTTTCTTTCAGATCTCCCTCCTTCTCCCTGGAGATGAGTCTCCTCATAAATACTTAGAGCCCAAAAATCCTTTTTCCAAGTAACCAGTATTATCTCACATTAAAATCCATATGCTATCATCAATACCTTCTCATCCTTTTCATGACTACAGGATACTTTGGGTTTAAATAAATCATTTTTCTCTTTTTTCGAAACTCCACCATCAATGAGGCTATCCTCCTTTTTTTGGTTAGACGCTTCTTCTCACAAGTGTGACCTTAGCACTTTGAAATAGGTGGTTCTTTAAATAAAATATTGCAATTTCCTATTTTAAAATGTTCTACCCAATAATAAAAGAGGTTTCTAACACTTAAATGAAATTCTATTATCATAAGCGTGAATTTTCTTTCATTTCAATGAAATTTTATTATTGCTTAAATAAAATATTTAATAACTTATTAAATGAAATCTTTACTATTTATTAAATGATTTTATATTATCATTTAAATAAAATCTTTACTAAATATTAAATGAATTTCTATTATCATTTAAATAAAAGCTTTACTTAAATGAATTTCTATTATCACTTAAATAAAAGCTTTACTAACTATTAAATGAATTTCTATTATCATTTAAATAAAAGCTTTACTAACTATTAAATGAATTTCTATTATCATTTAAATAAAAGCTTTACTAACTATTAAATGAATTTCTATTATCATTTAAATAAAAGCTTTACTAACTATTAAATGAATTTCTATTATCATTTAAATAAAATATTTACTAACTATTAAATGAATTTCTATTATAATTTAAATAAAAGCTTTACTAACTATTAAATGAATTTCTATTATCATTTAAATAAAATCTTTATTATATATATAAATATATATACTAAAAAAATATATATATACTAAAAAGTGTAAGAAGGGTTCTTTGATCAAATACTAACATCATGCTACTTTATTTCTCTTTCAAAAACACAAAGAATTTTAAAGGTAATCCATTTATGTGCATTTTCACAAAACCAGTGATGTAGCAAGTGATGAAGTAAAAGACAATTAGACATATGAAACAAGAAAATATGGAGTCTTTCCATCAATCTAGTCACCCATCTTAGTCAAAGAATTTATGATAGCTACTAGGATACCAACTAAGGCTCTGGGTGGTTAGCTATTTACGAATATACCTAAACTGGTAATGCATACCTATATGAGGGTAGTCATCCATGTTACCCCTAAATTGCCTTAATTATCACTTCCCCAACCTCATGTACCTCATTTCTAGTGGATTATTCTACCTCTTCCACCTATGAGCGTACCTAATTCTTCACATTAACAATATGATAGTATTACCATATCTTTTCAAAAGGTTAAACTAAGCATCGCATAGTTTTTTCATTTGCATAAACGAAGCATAAAAGCAGCATAAATCGATGCATAGTTTTCATGCCAAAATGCCTTCTAGGGAGTGTCATGACAATCTAGTCCTTCTAAGATCTATTTTAGTTTATTGTTCCCCCTTGAAAAGTAATGGATCCTATTGCTTCTAAACATTAGATTATGTGAGAAAATTTCTACTTAATCTAACTATGAGTATGTCATCTCCTTTGGTGAACACGATGATAGATCTGATGACATGAAAGAGAAAAATTCAATAAGTCTTTGGTTGATTGACTTGAGTATCAACAATATAATCTATGGCTACTAGAGAGGTGCAATAAAGATTCAAATTTAAATGCTGAAGTTTCTTGATAACATAAAAATATGCAATGAAGGAGGATAGTATGGATGAAGGAGCTCCACATTTGAAAACTAGATGAAGATCCAATTATGGAGGAAGATGTAGCACTAAGGCATTATTTTTAACCTAATTGGTAATAGTGTATGGTCCATATGAATATTTCAAAGCTTATGATTGATATGTCTAAGTTGTTCTTTCTAAAGATAAAGTTGTATTTTGTCTCCCACATGGTACTAATGTCATATGCAACACTTTTCATGGTGCTCTTTGTACTTAGAGTTAACCTTCTAATGGATATGACAGGGTTAGAGTTGAATTTACTGAATTATTTAACAAACCTACTTAGTACTTCATTAATCCAAATCTATGCATAGAATGTGTCTTATTATGTTTAAAGGTAAAGTAAAGTTGATTATCACTAATGAGGCACACAAGAAATATGTGAAAAATGTTATTTCCTATAAATTTATGAAGATCACTATTGTAGCTATGTCAAAAATAGGGTAGGTTCTCATTATAATTCTATAGATGTTTGATTTTATACGTGAAGTAGATGCACTATCATTCAATTCGCCAGGTTTGTGTCTGCATATTTCTAAGGATGAAATAAAATTGATCAAATAAGTTTCATATCTATATAGTACTATATACTTGACTCAAAGAATGTAAGAAATATGGTGTCCTTGTCTAACATAATTGTCCATGGAAATAAAAAATAAATGCAAATATGCTTAAAAAAAAGACTGGTTATTTATTCCTATGATATGATTTTTTTACAATGAATTAAGATAGTCATTGTATAGAATGCATTGGTTACAACATATATGCAATCATTCCCAGTGAGGCTAATTGTTAGTACTAACATGAAATCTATTATGATAGATTTGCAAGTTTTGCAAAATGTAGGTATAATAATGTATAATCATGTCTTCGTATTGGATAACTTACAAAATTTATATGTTGTACATGATCTAATATATTTGTAGACATTATAGGAAATATTACATGTTGCAACCTGTCATGATTCTTTTATCCTTAAAAGTTGAGAGTTTTTTAACATATAATTAACTCTAAGAAAGCCTGAGCCTAATACTAGTCCATCAACTAGATGATAGTGAAACCAATAAGAATTTTTTTTAGAAAGGTTTACTACAACACTATCATAAATGAAAACAGATCTCAAGGACCCTATCTTTATCTTTCTACAAGGATTTCATAATCATGGGTCCTAGGGAAATACCTGACTCAAGTTAACTTTCACTAGTAACTATTCTACTCATTTCAATCTATTGAAAGGGTTGTCCTTCTTCGGTCCATCGAGAAGGTCACTCCTTTTATTCCATCGAAATGGAATTCCTTTACGGTCCTTCAAAATGTTACTCACTTTTTAGTCCATCAAAAAGGAAAATTTCAATCCCCACACAACCACACAAGTCCATCTATGTGGGTGCATTTAGCACAAATTCATTCTTTAGCATCCCCAATCACTTATACTTTAGTGAAATTAACATGACAAACCTCCTACACCCTAGACACGCTTACTGCACTTCGGTATCTAATAAGGTATGCTTTTAATCCTTTAATAAGGTCAAAGTATTTCTACCTGAAAGGTGAAAGAGTCACAAAAGGCAACTACCCTAATGTTATGCAAATCCCTATTTTCATAGTAGTAGATTACAACCAATTAGCTTACTCCTACATTTGCTTTAGTCGTCAATAAATGTGGAGTTACACATTCTGAGTTAACTCCTAGGGATGGATAGTCCATTACGTTACCTGACTCCCCAAGCCAATCTATAGGTCCTTCCGGTAATAGAACTTTATTTTAACACATAGAGACTTAACTAAACGAATGTTTTTCCTCGAGTGAAAATATCCATTGAATCCCACTCACAATTGAATGAAAACCATATATTAATTCATCGTAACTCACACAGATTAAACAATATCATAGGTATAGAGATAGATAATAATAATATGATAATAAGGTGTGACTCAAGAGAACTACCACAACTATTGTAGATATTATAAATTATACACCTTCATCAATTACAAATCTCATAAAAAAAATCAAGAGTCACTACTCTATCTGATAGACATTCATTCACTTAAACAATAGTCTCACTTCTCCAACATATATTTACAGAGAAGGAATTCATAATTACACAATCGGATATAAATATTCTTTAATATAATAGATTGATTCAAAATGTGATATCTAGTCATAATCTTTGTATAAGACCAGCTTCTTCAGCATCATCATTGTAGTGTCAAGTAGTCTTTTAAAGCTCCCAACAACCATGTACAACATTTGTCATTCACTTCATCCATGATCTTCATAGATTAACCAATTGAGAATAATTATTTCCATATAATGGGGATCAGAGATGACTCCAAGAAAATTTATATGCGACATTCAAATTCCCACTTTCCCCTCTTTTATGCTTTCTAATTGCATATAACAAAATTTCTAGGAAGCAAGATATTTTGCACACTTACAATGTAAATCAATTCACACACAAGAGAATTCCAAAACATATTCATTTATATTTTATCCATTTCAAAGTCATTCCACAAAATAGAGATTCAAAAATACTTTAAATATCATCTAATTTAAGCAATCATGCTAATCACACTCGATATAATTATTTCATCAAGATCACACATAAATCCGTAGAATTCCAACGAACTCTACTAATTTCTAATATGAAATACAAACAACAATAAAAACCATGAAATAACATCAATTTCTCATAATCGTTCCATCAATTCCTCACAACAATTTCAAGTTTATTCCTTCATTTATCAATTCATATATCAAAAGCTCCATATAATATGTAAACATACATTTCAACAAAATATTACAAGTAACCCATATTTCATGAAATTCTACTCCAATAAAATATAAATGAAGATCCAACCCAAACATGCTTAATATATTCATAACTAATCTCCCAAAATTCTCTACATCTCGAAAAGGTTACCCGCAAGTATTTCCAGGATTTACACTATCCTTAACTAAGCATCCCATAAAAGGTATATTTGACATGGAATTATAATTAATAACTAACAGTAAATCAAGTTTCATTCTCATCTAAATAAATATGGTTATTCATCTGAGGTACTCTTGGTGAATCTATGTTCATCTCTAAGAAAAATCTTTATGAACTCTACCTCAAGTCATTCGACACTGTAAGAGTTTCTACAATATTCATCAATGAACTATGGTTTCACAAACATGAACCCCAAATAACTCATCAAATAAAATGGAATACACCATGCAACAATGCTTCAACTACACATATCGGAAGATAAAAACAATAGCTTTAGATTCTATGCAGCAAATACAAGACTTACTTACCTTTACAACCACGAATGAGATCAGTACTCCATGTACATTCTCTAGTATTACTTATCTTCTTTCAGCCAAGCATTCTCTCCTATTATTTCTCACCTCTTCTAGTCAAAAACATCACACACCACCCAAAAACACTCACTTCTCTCATGCATATAAAGTTGTCATCCTCCATCAAACATCCCTGAATTTTTCAAAAAATGTTTTACCATGTAGTCTCCAACAACCGTTGCTTTATAAATTCCACATTGTTCTACTATATCCATGAGCCATTATCGTAAGAGCACTTTCGTTCCATTAATGCCTATCTACTAGATTATGCTTACACATCATTCACTTTCAAGGTGGTATTACCAAGTAAAATAGATCTTTTATAACTATTAATTTCTTTTAGGGAAAGCAATGAAATCATGCATATAACATATATCCAAGATATTATCCTTAATATTTCATTCATAATGCAAATATTATAAAATCATGCAAGCAATCACAAGTCTGGAATTTCTTTATCATGTGTAAACTATGAAAAGTATCATCATCAAGGGTGAAGCATTCATCCATGTTGCTTCCCCAATTATTTTGAAAACATAACCCATCACATCATTTCCTCTAGGAATTCCTATTCTTGGTGGTTTATTATTTTTCCACCCATAAGAAATCTATTTTTCTGCACAAGCACATAGTCTATTAGCGGTATCATATTCTTTCATAAAAACACTTCCTTGAAGCGATGATCCATTAATTATCAAGCATTTATTCATTAAAATATTGCATCCTACAAACCATCCATACTAGCTAAAAAAAATCCATCAAGCTCAAATTCTACCAAGGGTAGGTCATGACATACTCCCCTCCTTAGCCTTTACATAGTCCTATGTGTTCATAAAAGTACCTTAGTTTAAAAATAATCAAAGCAAACATTACAATGCATTTTTAAAGAAACAAAGAAAATGCTTTTGCATATCGGCTACTTTCTTCCATGTAGAACTTCTTTCAGAGTATCGATCCCACTAGACCTTACACTACTCCAAAGTTCCTTTCCTCATCGATTTAGATTATAACTCAAGGATTATAAGTGGTTGAACCTCTATAGCCTTTGTATTCACCATATGTAATTTAGAAAAATCCCATACATGCTCAGGGTTAGCAACATACTTTTTAAGCAAAGAAACATGAAAGGTGTTGTGAATCTTGGATAGATTAAATGGTAAGGCAAGTCAATATGACTGATCCTTTCTATGATTTCAAAGGGTCCCACAAAACAAGAATTAGGCTTTGTGGACTTGATAGCACTCTTATTTGGTCTCACCCTCAAGAATACTCTATCTCCAATAGAAAAATATTTGGATGATCTCTTAATATCGGCACAACTTTTATGATGGTCAGCATCTTCCTTCAATATTTATTTGATAACCTTTAATTTTTACTCCATCTCTTTAACCATGTCTGGTCTAATAACAATACAATCCTCTATATTACCCCATGATAATGGTATTTTGTACTTTTTGCCATACAAAGCTTTGAACAGAGTCATGGCTTATGTTGAATGATGACGATTATTATAGGTAAATTTTACTAGATGTAAGTAATCCTCCCAGTGGGTTTTTTGATCCATACAGTACATGCAAAGCATTTCCTCTAACACTTGGTTCATCCTTTTAGTTTGTCCATCATTTTATTAGTGATAAGTTGAACTGGTGTTCAACCTAGTGCCAATGACTCGGTGTAAGGCTTGCCAAAACTCAAATGTGAACCTTGAGTCCCTATCCGATATAATTACCTCTGGAAAACCATGAAGCTGAAATATTTCCTTAGAAAATATATTTTCCACAATTACGACATCTTCCTTGGTACTTCCAGGTATATAGTGTGTAACCTTGGTTAGTATGTTGACCACTACTAGGATTGTGGCATGTTGGAACTTGGTATTAGGTAGCCCTAGTATGAAATCCATCAAAATAACTTGCCATTTTTGCATAGGAACATCATGAGGGTATAACAAACCAACAATATGTCTATGTTCCACTTTTACCTTTTGTAAATTGAGGCATTGAGTGATAAATTCAGTTATGTCCCTCTTCATTTCGGGCCAAAAGAATATCTTTTTCATATTCTCCCTCATTTTTGCTCCTCTTGGATAAGCAGATGAGGGGGATCTATGAGATTCATTCATGCTCATATTCCTCATATCACTACTCTTAGGAATTACTATCCTATCCTTAAAGCATAGGAATCTATCCTTGATGCTAAAATATTTATTTTTGTTTGGTTTCCTTTCCATATTTTCTTGGATTTGACAGTAGTAAGCATCCTGAATTTACATTTTCTTTACTTGGTCCATCAAATCAACATGAATATGATATAATACTGCTATGTGTATCCTTCTACTTAGAGCATCAATGATATTATTCTCCTTTCCTTTAATGTACTCAGTACCAAAATCATATTTTATGATAAATTCCATTCATCTTCTTTGTCTAGCATTAAGAAAGGGTTAGGTGAACATGTATTGAATATTCAGTGATACATATTTAGCTCAAAGGGTCTACCAACTAGATAGTTTCACAAACTCTTCAGAGCAAATACCACAATTGCTAAGTCTAAATAATGAGTTGCATAATTAACCTCATGCTTTTTCAGCTTCCTTGATCCATAGGCTAGTACTTCTTCTTCTTACAAGAGAACTCCTCCAATTCCTTAAAGCGATGCATATGTACACATAAAAAATTTCCTTGTGGATCAGATATATTTACTATATGAGGTGTAGTAAGCTTCTGCTTAAGTAAATCAAAGTTTATCTCACATTTTTTTATCCACTTGAATTCCCTTTCTTTGCTTTGAAGGTTGGTATTCAGTGAGGTGATCTTGGTGTAGTCCTTTACATATCGTATATAGTACCCAGTTAAGCCCATGAAACTTTGGAGCTTAGTCACATTTATTGGCAGTGGCCAATTCATGATGGTTTCAATTTTCTTAGGATCTATAGTGATTCCTTCAACCAAAACAATGTGTTCTAAATATTGTACCTCTATCATATAGAATTCACACTTGGACAAGTTCCCATACAACTAATTTTTCCTTAGCAATTATAACACTAATCTGAGGTGTTTATCATGCTCTATCTTGTTTTGGAAATATATCAAAATGTCATCCAAAAACACCAAAATGAATCTATCCAAATACTTCCTGAAGATACTATTCATTAGGTTCATGAATATTGTTGGAGCATTCATCATACCAAAAGGTAATAGAGTAAAATAATAATGTCCATATCTAGTTTTAAAAGTTATATTATGAGTATCCTCCTCTTGGATTCTCAATTAGTGATATCCAGACTTCAAATCGATATTTGAAAATATTGTGGCATCCTTGAGTTGATCAAAGAGTTCTTTGATTCTAGACAAAGGATATTTATTTTTGACTATTACCTTATTTAACATCTGGTAGTCAATACACAATATTAAGGATCCATCATTCTTATTTATAAATAAAATTGGTGCATCACAGGGTGACATGCTTGGTCTAATTAGTCCTTTTGTCAATCAGCAATGTAGTTGTACCTTTAGTTCTTTCATTTCTATGGGATTAATTCTATAAGGATCCGTATGGATAGGCTTTGTTCTAGGTTCAATTTCGATAGAGAAATTAAATTCCCTTTTAGGTGGTAATACAGGTAAATTTTTTGGAAATACATCTTTATACTCTTGAATAATAGGGTGTTTCCCAAATACCTCTTCCTTTTTCCTTCCTCTATCTCATTTATCTTAACAAATATACCATTACTCTCTTTTTTATGGCTTTCTTGAGTTGCATAGCCAAAAGTATTTGATTTTGGAAAGATCCTTGCTTTAGCATCTGTATATTCATACCATCAATCCTAGAAATTAATCACTGCTTTATGCTCTTGCAGCTAATCCATTCCTATTACTATGTCAAAAGTATGCAATGGTGCAACATATAAAAATCCTAAGGTCATTCCACTAGGCAAGGCAATTTTTTCCATAGGATAACACTTGTTCATAGAGTAGGTTTATCTTGAACCATACTCAACCTTCCACCTATGTGCCAAGATTCCTTGCATTTTTGTCATATCTTTAACTAAACTAGTGGAAATAAAATTGTTTTTTGCTCCACTATCAAATAATATTTTAACATTTTTACCAAAAATCATACCTTTTATCACCAGTGGTGTAGCCTGACCTTCTAGATTCTAGTTTCTTGTTGCTATGTAAATCCTATGCACTAGTTCCTTAGGTGCAATTTCCTTTTACATTGATTCCTTTCCTTTTGAACCCACCCCTATTTTATGTGGATAGTTGGTCACATAATGCAATCAATTACAAATATAACATCCTTATTTTGGTCCTAGATGTTCTTTTCATATCATATTCCTTGTTGCTCCTTATTTTGGTAGGTTAGTCTATCTTTGTGGTGATCTATTACAACTGTTGCCATGATTATAGCGTCTATGATTCATTCCTCATAATATTCTTCTAAATTTTTCTTGCTTCTTATATTCTAACACATCTTGTCCTCTAATGCTTTTAACAGATTGATCACATTTTAACTTCATGAAACCTAAGTTTTTTCTCTTCCTTAGTGCCTCCTTGCCTTGTTCATTAACACCTCATAGTCAAAATAGGGTTTGAGATATTTTTTAGCTTTCCTTCCTAACTTATAAGCCTTTTGCAATGTTTTAGATTCTCGCATGTCCACTTCATATCCTATCCTAGGATCTACTCCAAGTATGAACTTATCGACCTTAATTTTCTTATTGTAAGTGGGTACATACTTCACCAATTTAACAAATTTCTTATAATATATCTCCACTATTCTAATTCCCTAAAATTTTTTAGTAAATTCATCAAATTTTTGGAAATATAAGTATTCAATGAGAAATATTTCTTTGAAAACTTTTACAAACTCTTCCCATTTTAAGTCAACTGTAGCTACCAGCTTTCACGCTTCACTAAGGGCTTCCCACAAAGATATATGATCTCCTTGCAAATGTAATGTAGCATAAGATGTTCAAGTGCTTGAGGATAAGTTCTTCATGTTACAATATATCTCTATATACTTCAACCAAGCCTCAGCCTTATCCCCATATTCCTCTCTATGAAACTTGGAATATTTTAGATATTTAATCTCCTTTCCTAGCTCAGCCTCTAGTCGAACTCTTTCCATTTGCACCTCTGTAAGAGGTTCATTGACTTGTTTCCTCTCAAGTTACCAGCTTGTGTTTCTCGACTTAACACAACATCCAAAAACTAATTTTGGATTTCCACTTGCTCACAAAGTAGAGCCACTATTTCAGTAAGATTTTATCTTTCATTGGGGCTTTTTGAACCAACATCAGGTGTTTTGTTCTCTATATTGGTTCCTCGTGTCTACCTTGTTTTTTGGGTAGCAATTCCTCTTCTTATTTATGGTGGTATTTTCCCTGGCCACACAAAAGAGATAGTAGTAATTCAATAGTATTTAACCTTTTGAATTGCTACTCCTACTAATATTTGTTTACCCATAACATCCAAATTAGTTCAAGTAGATTTTCTTCTATTAGTTTCCTTTATTCACTAATGTCTAGTATGTTTCCCATCACATACTAAAAACTAATTCATGCACAATGAACCTATTCTACTACAAACCATGCTCTGATACCAGATGTCACAAACCATCATGATTCTTCTATCCTTAAAAGTTGAGAGAGTTATTTTTAACATTTAATTAACTCTAAGCAAGCCTGAGTCTAAAAATAGCTTCTAAACTAGATGATAGTGAAACCAATAAGACCATTTTTTACAAAGGTCAACTACAACACTATCATAAACAATTATGGAAAAAAATATCAAGGATCCTATCCTTATATTTCTATAAGTATTTCCTAATCACCAATCCTAAGGAAATACCCAACTCAAGTTAACTTTCACTAGTAACTATTCTACTCCTTTCAATCTATCAAAAGGGTTTTCCTTCAGTCCATCAAGAAGGTCACTCCTTTCAATCCTTCGAAAGGGTATTCCTTTATGGTCCTTCAAAAGGTTACTCACTTTTTAGTCCGTTGAAAAGGAAAATGTCAATCCTCGCACAACCGCACAATTCCATCTATGTGGGTGTGTTTAGCACCAAGTCTTTCTTTAGCATTCTCAATCGCTCATCCTTATGTGAAGTTAACATGACAAACCTCCTACACCATAGACATGTTGACCACACTTCGTCATCTAAGGTAACACTTTTCCACCTTTAATAAGGTCAAAGGATGTCAACTTGAAATGTATAAGAGCCATAAAATAAAACTACCCTACTGTTATGGAGAGACCTACTTTCATAATAGTATATTACAACCAATTGGCTTACTCTAACTCCCCAAGACAATCTAGAGGTCCTTCTGGTAACAAAAATTTATTTTAACACAAAGAGAATTAACTGATTCCATTGAATCCCACTCACAACTGAATGAAAACCATACAATAATTCATCACAACTCACACAGACTAAATAATCTTGCAAGCAGAGAGCTAGATAATGATAAGACGATAATAATGCGTAACTCAAGAGAACTACCACAACTATTGTAGAGATTAGAAATTATAAACCTGTTGGAACAAAATCTGCCTATGGTTGTTATTTGCGCCTTGATTTTGTCAACATGGAGTAGACGGACTTGATCTTGGGATCTTCCGTCTAATCTCTAGAGGAGGCTGGTTCCTTAATGGTTTTTATGGGGAAAGGGAAAAGAGCATTACTGAAAGAGAGGGAAATATAGCCGAGGCTAGAGCTTGCTTATGGTACAGATTAGACAACAACTAAGATGAACGTATATACTTTACTTGTTAAAGCATTTATTATATCTCCACGCAGAAATCATGGATTTCTCAATGTGATTTAGATGTCTATCTAACACATGCATATATCAAATTTCAACTCCAGCAATATGATTTATGTTTTGCATAAGTCCAGATTTTAGAACAAACACAATCTATATTTCAATAATGTGAATAGAAGTGAGAAATGTTAATACATACACTTGCACACTGTGAACCAGAAGCCAATAGAAGCGTAATTTTATTGCTTGTATTCAAAGTACATACATCCAGTCTTGTAAATGCCCAAGAGCCGACCTCTTTTCAAGGTGCGTTTACTATTATATATACCCTATGGTGAGTATCTTTATAATTAGTACATTCTGACATAAAATCAATTACAAGCAATCAAACTACAATCATGCTTCCATATGTTTTGCATGGCTTCTAACAAACAAAATCTGATAGCAAAAATCTAGGAATTGATATTTTCTACTGTCTACTTCCGATTACTGACACGAGCTTTTGGAGGCATCTTATTTATTACTAATTATATCCATGTCGGCAAAAACTCGTCATGTCACGAAATCGTGACACTCTTTCCTTTCTGGCTCCTTCGGGCTGCTCACGGGCGAAAACCCGCCATGTCACGAAATCATGACATTTTCTCACTTTCTAGCTTCTTCAGGCTTCTTACGAGCGAAAACTCATCATGTCACGAAATCGTGACACTCTTTCCTTTCTGGCTCCTTCGGGCTACTCACGGGAAAAAACCCGCCATGTCGCGAAATCATGACGTTCTCCTATTTTCTGGCCTCTTCGAGCTACATACTGGTGAAAACCTGTCATGTCATGAAATCGTGACCTTCTTCATGCCTTAGTCAATTTTCTGCCTCATGTCTCAAAAATGAAACGTTGGTCTTTCTATGCAAAAATCTGCTATCTATCAAGGTAGTCTTTTTAGACTAACATTCTTGGCACCTTCCGGGGAAATTTTGCTAGCAAAAATATTAGAATCCAGGACCTTCATCCATTGGGAAACGGAGTTAAAAAATAATACAAGAGAGGAGATTTTGGAAAAGAATATTCAAGAAGAAATGCATTTAGACAAATAAAGCATTACCTTTTCAGGATACCTTTTACGGCTTATGGATGTTTTACTAAAAATACATTAACAACTTAAAATAGTCTCAAACAGGTTTCATGGTTGGCTACTAGTCCCTCCTTCTGTTAGCTGCTTTTGGTTATCATGCTTGGATTTCTTCAGTTTTTCTATCATAGCAACCACTTCATTGTAGGTAAGGCAAACTTACTTCCAGTCTTCATCCTCAAGGTCTGAAGAATCCATAAACAACTGATATATATATTGCAACTCTTCTACTTTATCATGGGACACTATCTTATTCCTCAGAATCAATTCCTGCAAGCAAGACTTAATCTGTGTGAGGTTCTACACCATAGCGAATATTAGCATTTCCTCTACAGGTTCTCCCCAATTCTCTATCTCTGACTCATCTTCTATGAAAGCTTTTAGGGATAGTGTTAGTGCATCCTCACTTAAAACTTTTGAACTTTCATCCCACAAATATGGAAGTCCACATTTGTTTGCCAGATTTAAATGCTTCACTAATCCCTTGGCCTCAACTTCCAATTCTTGAAGGAGTTTGTCACCTTGAGTTACAAGTTTAAGCCTCCTAAAGAAACTCTTAGCTGCAATCTTAGCTTGAGACCATGCTTCACTATGGATTTTAGCAGTAATGCTCTCTGGCATTTTTTTGATAAGACTTGAATCTTTGTTGCCGCATCTGATCTTTCTTGAAGGAAGTTTACTGAAGCTTTTAGTTCCTCATTGACTACTTCAATCACCTCCTTCACTTTGGCTAGGTACAATAACATAGGCCTTGCTCTAAGGCTTAATGTCAATATATCTTCGAGCATTTCTTTTCTTACTGCCTTGGCCCGTTCTTTCGAGAGACCAGATGGTGTGTTCTGCTTTTCTATTATCTGTTGTTGGAGTTGTTGAACCTATAGATTCAGGGATTGAATCTGTGCATCTACCTCTTCCAATTTTTCTTTGTATTTGGCTACTTCATTAGCAGCTTCACCAAACTTATCTTCCCACTTTTTTGCTTCTAGCTTCAGGGCCTTTTCTGTCAATTTTTGTTCCTGCAGGATTGACTCTAATTCTTTCCTGGCCTCTTGCTCTTTAACAAACTTTTCTTTGAAAAATTCTCCATGTAAGTAAATAGTTCCAAAATGGGCCTGAGCCTTCCCCCACTCATCTGACATATGTAGTTGAGTAATGTCTTCAGTTGTATCTTCCGCTTGATAATATTCAATGGTCATATCTCCTTTAGACTTCCTTGAAACAGGTGTCAATTTTACTTTCTTCCTCTGCATTGTGGTGGGATCAAGAGAAATTATCTCTTGAATATGAGCTGGAGTTTTGGAATCTCCAGTAGAATGAGATGTCCACTAGTCTAAGGTATTTTTGTTTGCCTTCCTCAAATATTTTAATTTCGAAAGAGTGGGATGACTCTCAACATCTGGAGTAGACATTGATTTAATGGTTGGGACGCAAATGCTAGGGAGAAATGGATTTGGAACTAACTCAACATTAACTTCAGATTGGAACTAGGGGGATAATGCTGGTTCTGAGGAAGAAAACCATGAATTCAAAGGAAACATTACATCTTTCTTTGAACAAGAAAAGGAAGGAAAATCACTTTGGGGATGAGTAGAGAGAAAAGAGTGAGAGAAAAGGGAAAACATACCTTTTTCTGTTTGAAGCGCTTGTTGATCTCCATCTTCTCCTTCGCGATCTTGATTGTCTTCATTCATGATAGAATTTCGACTTTCATCTTGTGTAGGAACTCCTACATTTTCTCTGTTATCAACCATATTTTCACCATCTATATCTTCTTCAAGATTTATAATTTCAACATTTTGGGGAATTTCCCCAGGTTGTTTTCTTCTATGTTCCACATTTTCCTTTTTTACAATAATTTCTTTAAAAATAGATACATTTTGATCCTCCTGAGCAAGGTCATTTGGATCATCAATAGTCCCAATCTGGACATTTTCTTGTTCAGTAAGCTCTGGATTTAGAACGTTATTCTCACTATCCTGAACAATTTGCTCGCCATCTGGAGCAGTTCCAATATTATTAACATCATCATTTTGAGCGATTTGCTCATGAACTGGGATTTCTTCAACATTTTGTTTATTTTTTGTTTGAACTTCTGCTACAGACTTTAGCCTCTTCCTCTTAATACAAAGAGGTTCTTCGTCATATTCTGTAGCTGAGTTTGATGGGGGAACAAACTTAACAGTTTTAGAAGTTGCAACTTTACCTCTTGATGAATCAGCTCCTAGGGCCAGGCGTTTTCCTCTTCTTTCAGCCTACAAGGGTTCAGTGATCCCTTGTCCTTCTTTTCCTAGGCCTTTGCCTTCATATCCCATATTTAACATCATTTGAGCAGCTTTCCCATATGTTTTTCCCTGCTCTTCTATGAAGACTTCTTCAGTGGCCCTTTTATTCGAAGTTCTAAGCTTGGTCTGTGCTTGAGCCAATGGTTGCTCAACTGCAATTTTCTTACCTTTACCCTGGTCAACATTCTATTTTTTAGCAGCTTCGGGACTTGTCTCTTTGCTGCCACCAATGCTACGAGGTATCTTCACAGGAAAAACTCCTGACCAGGATTTCTGATAATGGTCATATCGTACCAAAAATTCAAGATCATTTTTTATAGGGTACCTTGAATCAATCATGTCTGTTTGCACTCTCATAGTCCACCATTCATGAATCTTCCCTATCGTCCAATCTGCACCTTTCTTTTGCATTCTAGAAATAGTGTTCTCATTTAACACATGTTTTAAATTATTCTCAGGGTCATAATACATCACATGTTCATAAAAATCATGCCAAGGAGGCAACGGTTGCATTCTTTCTACATGCCATTCCAGTGCATCTTCTTCATTATTGTTTCTACAGGCTTCAATATCCGGTCTGATGGATGCATGATAAATTTTCATTGGAATTCTATTCAAAATTGCCTGTCTTTCTACAAATCTATTTATAGGATCATATTTCCATCTCTGAGGGATCTCTACTAACCCCAAATCTCTCAGAGCTTGAGCAATTTGCTCATTTTGACCTCTTTTAGAAACAATAATACCTTCAAACTAAAAAGGCATAGTACAGGTACCAGTTTTACCTATACCTGTGCCATATTTTACATTAATGTGTTCAATTTGTCTTACATACTCTAATGCAAACAATTTATCAGTAACATAATGAGGGAGTAAGAAGGGTTTTCCAGCAAACCCATACAACCTGATGACAACCCCCTGGGTGAGAATAAACCAGTCACCCTCTTCAGCGTGTTTATTCTGTAAAACTTTTTCATTTTTTTTTAACCTTCTTATTTCCATAAATTTTTTTTTTTTTTGAGACATAAATTCTTTATAAAAATATAATATTATTTTTTTTTTTACAAAACATTGGTCCACTAATAAAACCTTTGGTAGGTCCTCCCTTTTTCATTTTTATCTTTAATAGAAATTAATTCTAACTCCTTAGCCATAAAGAAAAATAATAGCCACACCAAATATGAAGAAAAACAAAAAAAAAAAGACCCCCTTCTTAATTGGGGGATAACCCTTCGTGGATTTCTCTAAATAGATACTTTGGCCAGTCAAAAAACAAAGGTCTAACATTCTTATCCATAACTACAGAGTCATAATTTTTTGGATTTGACAGGCAATTGACTAAGGCAATCTGCCACCCATGAAATTTCTCATCAGTCTTCAGTCCGGCTACCATGGCTAATATAGAAAATAACTCCGGATTTTTGAACTCAGCTAGGGGAATGGGGGTTTCAGGCATTTTTCCTCCGGTAGGTGGATTTTTCAACTGTGTATAGAGGAAATTCTTTATCTTTTTAGAAGGAACAAAATATTTCGCTTGATCTTCTGGGTTAAAAGCTTTAGGCTCAAGAGTGGGTACATATCCAATGGCAAAAGCAGAAATAAAAGCATCTGTGCTCAAAGTGAAAAGCAATCTCCCTCTCTGATTTCTAACAACTTTCTTTTTTCATCGTAACAATTTGTGATTGCTTTAACCAATTCGGGACAAGGGTGCACAGGAATATAAACATACCAGTATAGCAATGAATGAAAAGCATAAGTGGTAGGAGAAGACACAGTAATCCCAGTAGCCATTCTGTCTTCAATATCCTTTCGAATTCTTGTTGGGTCTTTCCATGTTACCACCGTATCACCGATTCTAGCATCCCGATCGATGAATTTTTCACTCATGTCTTCTCCACGTCTTGCTGCTGAAGGTGTAGAAGATGGGCCCGCCATTGTTGTTTTTTGGGTATTCTTTTTTGGAGCCATGAGAAATTTGTCACACTGAGCTTTTTTCTGAACTGAACTCGAACTAGGAAAAGCAGGAATAGAAAGTGACACAACGGATTTTACTCAGGAGTAAAATTAGGGTTTTACATCAATTAGAAACATATGCATGATTTGCATTAATTACGGTTGGTGGGCTAGATCTTCTCGAATCCCTCTGTGCCTTGTTTCTGCCACCTTTTCGAATGTTTCAAAAAATCAAACCAATGATTATTTTCTACAGACAAATAAATATTACGCTTACCAAAGCTTTTCCCATTTGCAAAGGTGGTTCCTTTCTTTCGATCATCGAAAAGCCACGTGGCAAATTTTGAATTTCTTTCAGCAACTGACCATCAACCTTATTTAATGAAAATAATGCTTATCAAGGCTCCTTCTAGAAAATGGTTTTCTCCCACCAATAATTGGAAAGCTGCATGGCAATTTCAAATTTAAACCGCTATATCCGACAATATAGCACTTTTTGATTTCGTATCTCTCTTGCTGGCAGCCTCTGGTTGGTTGCGGGATGACGACAAAACTTTAATGAACTAGAAATAACTTAGGAAATATTTACAAACTTATCATAATGTACATATTATACATAAGATTTTTTTCCCCTTTTTTATTTGAAATAGAGCTTTAAGTGAAAAGCATTCACTGTTATGGGTAAAGTCATACCCTGCTGATCCTTCAGTTGAAAAGAATTAAATTACCTTTCAACGACTATCTCGAAAGGGCCCTCCCAAAAAGCATCAAATTTATCATGGTTACCTGGCTTAGCCTTTTTCACATTCCATTTTAAAACTAGGTCTCCCACTTTAAATTTCCTGCAGGTTGTCTTTTTATTAAACCATCCTTCTGTATCTGCCATATGTTTCTGGTGATGATTATAAGCTTGTTCTCTCTGTTCCTCTAGTTGTAGAAGTTGCATTAATCGGGCATCCATTGGTTGACCTCCTTCTTCATTCATTTTATTGAGTAATTTTAGTGCTGGTATTTCCATATGTATAGGCAAAATGGCCTCTTTACCATAGACTAAGGAATAGGGTGATGTATCAATAGATTTCTTGATTGAAATCCTGTCAGCCCATAGTGCTTGATTGATCAAGGAATGCCAGTTTCTCTTGTTATCTTCTAGTGTTCTTTTCAGGATTCTGAGGAGATTTTTATTTGTAGACTCGGCTAGACCATTACCCTGTGGATAATAGTTGGAAGAAGTCTTCAAATATATGCCATATCTGCTAGTAAACTCAATCATTTTAGCTCCAATGAAAGTTGATCCATTATCTATAATTAGTGAATCTGGTACACCAAACCTTGTAATCAAGCTTTCCACAAACTCAATTACCACCTCTTGATCAACCTTCTTAGTAGGGATAGCTTCAGCCCATTTGGTGAAATAGTCTATGGTAGTAAGTATGTACTTATGGCCAGTTGATGAATTGGGTTCTATTATCCCAACAAAGTCTAACCCCCATTGTTGGAAAGGTTCTTCAACTTGGATAGGCTTTAAGGGCATAGGGGCATTTCTATTTCTCCCTACATATCTCTGGAACTGCTCACAACTCTTAGTGACTTTGTAAGTGTCTAAAAAAATAGAAGGCCAGTAACAACCTGCTCGGAGTATTTTCAAAGTAGTGGATCTTCCTGAATAATGTCCTCTAGAGAGACCCCCATGAAATTCTTTTAACACTTTTTGTTTCTCATCCTCTCTTATGCACTTTAAAAGTACACCATCTATATTTTTTCTGTACAACCCTTCTGATTGAAGGGTGTACTTCAATGCTTGTGCTCTATACCTTCTTCTTTGTGAAGCATTCAGATTCTCAGGACACATTCCAGTCTGAAAGTACTTCACAAGATCATCAATCCAATCAGTGTTTTCTGGACTTGGATCTGATTCTGTATTTGCCATTACACCTTGGTGCTCCACATGATCATTTGTAGCTTGCTTGGCTAATTCTTGACACAGGGCTCTACCTCTTACTATTTTTGTTGGATGTATTTCCACATCATATTCCTGTATCTTAGTCACCCAACCAACTCTTTTTTCGCCAAGTTCTCCTTGTATTATAAAATTCTTGACATCAGGATGAATCACATAAACAATGATTCTACTTTGTGATAAAAAATATTTGAATTTGTTCAAGGATTTCATGACAGCATACACTTGCTTCTCGATAAAGTTGTATCTCTCTTCATGATCATGCATGGTGGAACTGAGAAAAGCTATGGGTCTTTCTTCATTGTCTGCCCCCTTCTATGTGAGGACTGCAACATAACTTTCTTGTTCACCAACAACATATAGGATAAAACCTCGGGAGTAATCAGGATTAATCAGCATAGGTGCTTGAGCTATTTCTTCTAGGATCTTTTTGAAAGCATTCTTCCTTAGATCTGTCCATTTGAAAGGTGCATCTTTTTTCAATAGTTCAGTCATTGGCTTAACAATCTGTGCAAAATCTACAATAAATTTTTGCACAAAATTTATTTTTCCAAAGAAATATTGCAAACCTTTCTTATTAACTGGTAGGGGAAGCTCCAAAAGTGCTTTCACTCTATCAGGATCAATAGCTAATCCAACTTTAGAGATGACATGACCAAGTAGGATACCTTCTTCTATAGCAAATATGGATTTCTTTGGGTTCAAAGATATTCCAAATTCTCTACATCTTTCAAATACTTGTTCAAGGTGTTTTATATGATCTTGCTTATGATGAGAAAATATAGTCATATCATCTAAATAGATGACTATAATTTTGTTAGCAAGTTCACCAAAAGCTACATCCATTGCTCTTTGGAAAGTTGCTCCAGCATTAGACAAGCCGAAAGGCATCCTTTGATAGGTAAATGTTCCCCATTTTGTGGTAAAGGTAGTCTTGAATTGATCTTCATCTCTAACCCATACCTGATTATACCCTGAAAAACCATCTAGTAAAGAGAACCTTTCTACCCCTGCAACTGTGTGTAAAATTTGGTCAATCTGAGGGAGGGGATAATGGTCCTTGAGTGATGCTCTGTTCAGATTCCTGAAATCCACACATAATCTAATGTCTCCATTTTTCTTCCTGATTGGAACCAAGTTTGCCACCCAGGTAGAATGTTTAATAGGATACACTATTTTAGCTTGAAGAAGTTTTAGCAACTCCTGTTTCATCAAAGCCTCTATCTTTGGATTTACCGGTCTTTGCTTTTGCCTAAAAGGCTTGGCTCATTCTTCTAATTCAATGGTGTGTTGAATAATCTCTTTCTTATACACTTTTAGATCACTGTACACCCAAGCTATAATATCAAGAAATTTTTTGCATAATTCCCTGATTTGGTTCAACTCTTCTTCTGTACAACTAACCCCGACTTTAATCATTTTTCCTGGTTCTAACTCCACTTATTTATACCGATGCTTATCAACTTTTATTTTGTGGCCTATAGCCCTATCATTATTATCAAATAGACTTTCAAGGGTGATAAGTCCCTTGGGGATATGATTATTCTTCAACTGAATCACATCTTCTTCTTCTTCATCTTGCAACGTCCTGCCACTCGAGCAGTTCATTTCATAGATTAAAAAATCTAATATTTGCTCGTCGTTCTCAAAAACTTGCTAGAAGATATTCTTTTCTGGCACTGAGGGTCTATATATGAGTCTAACTATCTTGGATTTCTATATGACATTGCTAACAGGACATAAATTAGCTCCCACTGATGCCAATAAATCTGCATGGGTATTCTGTTCTCTAGGGATAGACTTCATATTTAGAGCCTCAAAGGCTTCTAAAAGGTCCCACACTTTATTTCTATAAGCCTTTAAATAGTGTTGCTTACTGATACATTTTCTCGTGACTTGATTCACGATAAGTTCTGAATCTCCATAAATGAGTAGTTGTTTTACTCCCAGTTTTTTAGCTTTCCTCAGTCCCAAGCAAAGTGCTTCATACTCTATCACGTTATTGGTGCAACTCCATGTCAACCTGTAAGAGAAAATTCTTTCCTTCCCTATGGGGGAAATCAAAACTATCCCAGCACCAGCTCCATTTTTACACCTAGCTCCATCGAAGAATAGCTTCCAAAGCTGACTAGTAGAATTATTTTCCTCGGGAGCAGGTGTCAATTGCTTTTTTGGTTTTTCAATGGAATAACTTCCCATTTCTGTTTCTATCATGGCATTGAAATCCTTCAGAGAAAATTGATCTTCTGCTTGAAGATCTTCTAAGGTCTCTTCCATTAGGTCCACTTCTCCAATTTCTTCAGTCATCATATTCACAGTGTCATCTTCCCCTATCTTTTCTACATGAAAAGTAGATGGTTTCTCATTAAAGATCTTAATCCTCCTACCTTTGAAAGGTATTTCTAAATGTGAGTAATCCAGGGATAGGTATCCTCCTATTTTTATCATGAATTCTCTAGATAAGCACATACCGAAGTATGGTGCCAAATCTACCACTACTACTTCTTGTATAACCACCATTTGGGGCATCCTATGGAGTTGTATGGGAATGTCCTTAATCACTCCTACAGTTTTAACTGGAGTACCATCCAACTGTAGGACTCCTGGATTGCTCCTAGTGTACTCCATCCCCATAATATCACATACTTCTTTGGGTATCACGGTAGTAGCAACACCTGAATCTATCATGCAGTTGTGAACAACCCACCCTTCCATTTGAAGAGATAAATAAAAAGGAGGTGGTCTATTTTTCTAGTAGCAGATGTTAGATTTGCCTGGACTGTATTTGAAGAGGATATGTTTTTACCTTTATTTTTCATCGTCTTTAGAGATTCCTGCAGGAGATCAATCTGACCAAGGAACTGAAGAGCGTCATACATACTCGCCTTTGAGGGAGTCTTTTTCATTTCTTCAACTATGTTAAATGCAGGTGATTCAACAATTTTTTCTCTTTCTTTGGTGAAAGTATCATACCTATTTCTGTATCCCTGGGTCACTTCAGTTCTTTGCCTCTTAGTCAATGAAGGAAATCTCAACCTTTCCTTAGCTTGGTCTTGAGTCTCAGTTTCCTTCCATGGAGTAAATTCTTTATGTATTTCTGGCCCTTGGCTTTGGGCTAGAACTTGAGGTCTTTTCTCATAGGATGAATTTCCTTTGGGTGTTGCTTTGGGAGCTAGGGGAAAACTTAGAGGTTGAAGCTCTTGAGGATCTACTTGTAGAGGTTTTTTACCTGATCTAGTTAGAATCGCAACTTGTTCTACTATAGGCATCATGAAATTATGGTCCATTTCTCTAATCATATTTACATGACCTTTCATGTTTTTCTCTACTTTCTCAATAGCTATATTTTGTACATAATGTTGATGGATCATACATGAACTCTCTCCATGTGGATCATTACATGTGGTGCACCAATAATCGGAATTCATAGAAGGCACTGTGGCCTCCTCTATTTCATTTGCATAAACGACATTTGATCTTTCCTACCCTCTATTACTCGACTGCATCACATATCTAGTTATCTAGGGAAACCTTCTTGGTTGAAAGTTTCTCTCAGCTTCTCTTTTCTTCATTGAAGTCATATCATTTGCTAGATTCTTCATCGTATCTAGTATAATAGTGAGTTGATTTTCGGGGACTGGCTGAGGCGGTGGTGCGGGTAATGCGGGAATTGTAGGAATAGGAGGTAATGTCGGAGGATTCTGAGGCATCTGTATTGTAGGGATGGAAGGTGGCCCATTCCATTTTGGGAGATCTACGCTCAAAAAATGAGAAGAGCTGGAAGAAGTAGCATTGGGAGCTTGGGGGATATCAGGAAAAATAGGCATTATTGCTTTAGGTGGATATCTCCCGATAGCAATGAGATCTCTTTCTGCTTTAGATGCTTCTTGATAAATAGTAGGGAAAGTGAATATTCATGATTTTCGTATTATCATGCTGATATCTGTATCAAAAGCTCTTAAATAATAATATACTGCTTGCTCTGTGGTTGGTTTTAATCCGGTAGGCACTCTTTCCCAGGTGCGGCTAAATCGAATATTAAAATCAACAATTTCCTCTTGAGGATGCTTCCTTATAATGTTGAACTGGCTGAGTAGAGAGAATGGATCTGCATGCTGATTGAACTCATCTACCAGCCTGCCAGCAAGTTCTACCCAAGTCGCAATGGATTGAGGAGGAAGCGCTCTGTACCAATAGAGCATTTTTCCTTTCAAGGAAATAACTAGCAACCTGATCATCACATCTTCTTGAGTGATGTTGTAAATTGCAGCCAAGGCTACAACATATAAGCAATGCTCATACACCATTTTACCCGTCCATCATATGAATACAATGCCTTCAAAGCTACCGTAGGGATTGGGTTCTGGGCCACCAGGTTCAGTGGACCCGTGTGGTTCCATGTAAGATAAGTTGGTGGAGGAGCGGCCATTGTAGCAACTGTACTTGCCTGAACTATAGAACTATTGGTAGTCATCATCGAAGATGTATTGACAATAGGACTAGGCAAAACAATGGGTACAAGGGTAGTAATACTGGTAGCAGGTGGGTTTGATCTAGCAGATAAAACTGGATGCACTCTTAGGCTACCAAGATGTAACTCAAAGAACTCAATGGGTTCTTTCGAGTTTCTTGCTTTAGATCTGGTTATCATATAGGTAAATAATCATAAGTTTTAACCAGATAAATAGATAAGGTATTTCTTGGGTCTATACCTTCGGATGGAGTCGCCAGGTGATTTGATTTAGATTTTAAAAGATCAAAGACAAACACCAAACCTTATAGAATACTGTGGGATTTAGGGTCCCACTAGGCGTGCCAAAAACTGTTGGAACAAAATCTACCTATGGTTGTTATTTGCACCTTGATTTTGTCAACATTGAGTAGACGGACTTGATCTTGGGATCTTCCGTCTAATCTCCAGAGGAGGTTGGTTCCTTAATGGTTTTTATGAGAAAAGGGAAAAGAGCATTACTGAAAGAGAGGGAAATATAGTCGAGGCTAGAGCTTGCTTATGGTACAGATTAGACAACAACTAAGATGAATGTATATACTTTACTATTAAAGCATTTATTATATCTCCATGCGAAATCATGGATTTCTCAATGTGATTTAGATGTCTATCTAACACATGCATATATCAAATTTCAACTCCAGAAATATGATTTATGTTTTGCATAAGTCTAGATTTTAGAACAAACACAATCTATATTTCAATAATGTGAATAGAAGTGAGAAATGTTAATACATACACTTGCACACTGTGAACTAGAAGCCAATAGAAGCGTAATTTTATTGCTTGTATTCAAAGTACATACATCCAATCTTGTAAATGCCCAAGAGCTGACCTCTTTTCAAGGTGTGTTTACTATTATATATACCCTATGGTGAGTATCTTTATAATTAGTACATTCTGACATAAAATCAATTACAAGCAATCAGACTACAATCATGCTTCCATATGTTTTGCATGGCTTCTAACAAACAAAATCTGATAGCAAAAATCTAGGAATTGATATTTTCTACTGTCTACTTCCAGTTACTGACACGAGCTTTTGGAGGCATCTTATTTATTACTGATTATATCCATGTCGATGAAAACTCGTCATGTCATGAAATCGCGACACTCTTTCCTTTCTGGCTCCTTCAGGCTGCTCACGGGAGAAAACCCACCATGTCACGAAATCGTGATGTTTTCTTACTTTCTAGCTTCTTCGGGCTTCTTACAAGCGAAAACTCGTCATGTCACGAAATCGTGACACTCTTTCCTTCTTGGCTCCTTCGGGCTGCTCACGGGCAAAAACCCGTCATGTCACGAAATCGCGATGTTCTCCTATTTTCTGGCCTCTCCGAGCTACATACTGGCGAAAACTTGACATGTCATGAAATCACGACCTTCTTCATGCCTTAGTCAATTTTTTGCCTCATGTCTCAAAAATGAAACGTGCTGGTCTTTCTATGCAAAAATCTGCTATCTATCAAGGTAGTCTTTTTAGACTAACAACACCTTCATCAATAAAAAATCTCATAATAAAATTCAAGAGTCACTACTGTATCTAATAGACGTTCATTCACATAAAAAATAGTATCACTTCTCCAATACATCTTTACAGAGAAGGAATTCATAATTACACAATCAAATATAAAGATTCTTTAATACAATAGATTGATTCACAATGTGATATTTAATCATAATCTTTGGACAAGACCAACTTCTTTAGCATCACTATTGCAGTGTCAAGTAGTCTTCTAAATATCCCAACAACCATGTACAATATTCATCGTTCACTTCCTCCATGATCTCCAGATAAATTAGTCAAGAACATTTATTGTCATCTAATGGGGATCAAATATGGCTCCAATAAAATTCATATGCGACATTCAAATGCACACTTCACCTCTTTGATGCTTTCCAATTGCACATAACAATATTTCTAGGAAGTAAGATATTTTGCATGCTTACAATGTAAATCAATTTACACGCAAGAGAATTCAAAAACATATTCATTTATGTTTTATCCATTCCAAATTCATTCCATAAAATAGA
Organism: Wollemia nobilis; assembly: GCA_028583015.1. Classification (NCBI taxonomy): domain Eukaryota; kingdom Viridiplantae; phylum Streptophyta; class Pinopsida; order Araucariales; family Araucariaceae; genus Wollemia; species Wollemia nobilis. Next base: position 16,717,587 of record JAQPPZ010017226.1, on the reverse strand, counting down.
TATTCAAGTTTAAATCTCATATAATTCAAGCAATCACGATAATCACACTCGATAGAAGCATGTTATCAGGATCACACATCAATCCACGGAATTCCAATGAACTCTATGAATTTTTAAGATGAAATACAAACAACAATCAAAACCATGAAATAACATCAATTTATCATAATCATTCCATAGATTCCTCAACGAAATTTCAGGTTTATTCCTTCATTTATCAATTTGTATATCAAAAGCTCCATATAATACATAAATATACATTTCAACCATAACATTACAAGTAACCCATATTCTATGAAATGCTACTCCAATAAAATAAAAATGAAGATCCAACCCAAACACGTTTAATATATTCATAACTAATCTCCCCATCATTCTCTACATCTCAAAAAGGTTAACCGTAAGTATTTCCATAATTTACACTATCCTTAACTAAGAATACCATAAAATATATGTTTCAAGTGGAATTTCAATTAATAATTGATAGGAAATCAGTCATCATTCTCGTCCAAAGGAAAGTAGTTATTCATATTAGGTACTCTTGGTGAATCTACGTTCATCTCTAAGAAAACTCATAATAAACTCTACCTCAAGTCGTTCTACACTCCAATAATTTCTACAATATTCATCAATGAACTATTACTTCATAGACCAAAATCCCAGAGAACTCATAAAATTAAATGGATTACACCATTTAGCAGTGCTTCAACTACACATATTGGAAGATAAAAACAATAGCTTTAAATTATGCATAGCAAATACAATATGTACTTACCTTTACAACCACGAATGAGCTCACTAATCCATGCATATTCTCGAGTCTTCCTTATCTTCCTTTATCCAAGCGTTCTCTCCTATTTGTTCCCATCTCTTCTTTCCAAAAATATCACACACCACCCAAAAACACTCCCTTCTCTCATGCGCAGAAAGTTCTCATTCTCCATCAACCATCCTTGAATTTTTGGAAAGAATTTTACCATGTAGTCTCCAATGACTGTTGCTTCATAAATTCCATGTCATTCTACTATATCCATGAGGAGTTTAGTTATCATCCAATTCCAATATGCAAGTTATCATCACAAGAGCACTTCCATTCTATTAGCGTATAGCTACTAGATTATGCTTACACATCATTCACTTTCAAGGTAGTATTACCAAGTAAAATATATCTTTTATAACTATTTATTTATTTTAGGGAAATCGATGAAATTATGCATATAACATATATCCAAGATATTATCCTTAACATTTCATTAATAATGTAAACATCTTAAAATCATGCAAGCAATCACAATTATGAAATTTCTTTATCAAGTGCAAACTATGAAAAGCATCATCATCAAGGGTGAAGAATTCATCTATGTTGCTTCCCTAAATATTCTGACAACATAACCCATCATATCATTTCCCCTAGGTATTCCTGTTCTCGGTGGTTTATTATTTATCCACCCATAAGGAACCTATTTTTTTACACAAGCACACATTCTATTAGCAGCATAATATTCTTTCATAAAAACACTTCCTTGAAGCAATGATCCATTAATTGTCAAGCATTTCTTTATTAAAATATTTTATTTCCTACAAACCATTCATACTTGTAGAAATAAAGCGTAGCATCTCAATTGTTACTTGAAACAAAACATATTAGCTAAAAAAAATCCATCTATTGGGTACCCCTGTCTCTTTGGGTCTTACCCGAAAGTGGCATCCCTTTTGGGATGTTTTCCACAAATTAATAACAAAAAAAAAATCCATCAAGTTCAAAGTCTGTCGAGGGTGGGTCATGACATTACAACACTAAAAATACTTCTATAGAATAACCAACATATTTGAAACATTAAAGTTCCCTACTATTTGACTCTAATGTGTTTTCTAGATGATTTTACACTTTTAACATTTTGATATGCAAATGTGTTTTCAATGCAAAAGGAGATTGTTTTAAAGATGTAGATAAAAAATGGATTTACCTAAGAGTAGCAGTTAATGAAGTCTAGGAAAATCAATATTAACTCATATAGATAATAATATATGGAAATATTATGATTATAGGTGTGAAGTATAGTGGTAATTATAGTAATATATGACACATATATGTAGTTCATATAAAGGATAATGCTTTCCTTCCCATACTTGATGTTGAAAAAAAATTGTTAAATGAATTTTGACAACTTTTGGTGGTGATCATTTTGTAACACTCTCTATATATACATGAAGTAAATGGTTTGTCATATATATGTATGATGGTATCCTTTCCCAATATGTAATGTTACTAATTATAATATTTCTATAAAATGGTGTAGATCTCATGATCATATGCAGGGTATCTCCAAATTACATATTGAAAGTCTTATTATAGTAAACAATTAAATTTCCATTATGAGTGAGAATAGAACAAAGTGCATAGTATAAGGCATCTATCTCAATCTCAAAAATATACTATAGTTATGGCCATATAAGGACTAATGTAATATAATATCTCTACTTCAACTATTCAAACACCTTTGGTTGTACTTGTGTCCAAGTGAACTTATCTTTAATGACTCATTAATTACCTAATTTAGTGGCCATATGTGGTGGATAGTCCTAACATAAATATACAATATCCAAGAAGCTATTAAGCTCTATTAGAGTCTTGAAGGTAGGCTAAACTTGAATGAGCTAGACCTTCTATGGATCAACATGAACTTCATGCTCATCAATTATGAATCCCATAGAGTAAATATGTCTAGCACCAAAATAATACTTCTCTTGGTTTGTGTTGAGCTTATGCTAGTGCAATATATTGAACATTTTAATGATGTATTGTAAATATTATTCCTATATACTTCTAAATACAAGAATGATATTTATGTAGATAATAACAAATAAATCAACAAATGGTCATAATAGTTTATTCATTATTCTTATAGTATTTTATTACTAATGTTACGAATATTATAAGTGTGTTAATAAGGATAAAATTCATAACCAACCACTCAAACAAACCTTCTTTAAAATTAGAGGATACCTTCTACATATCAGCTAGCTCAATTGAGATATGATATAGCTTGGTTTGAGATCAATCTTGATGAAATATCAACACCCTCTAGTTGATCTAAGAGGTCGACAATATTGGAAATAAGATAGAATTTATTAGTTTTATCTTATTATATGCTTTGCAATCAGTGTAAAGTTACCAAATTACATATTTATTATGAGCTAAAATAATTAAGTTTTGACAAGATAAAGTAGTAGGCCAAATGTTATATTTCTATATCAACATCCAAATATTGTTATGGATATCATCATTCTAAAAAACAAACCATTGATGGATTGGCACATTGGGTAAAGTTATTCCTAATTCCAAATCAATAAAATATTTGACCTAAGAATTAAGAGATATCCTTGAAGGTTTCATGAAGAAATCAATTTAAGTTGAGACTGCTTGGTCTATTTGACATTATTTTACTTTCTAAATGTTTACAATATAATTAGAAATTATGGTAGTGGGATTTATACCTTATTTATTTTTAATAATCATGAGTAAAATTTTCACTATCACATTGATCACCTTTTGACACTGCTTGGCATTAATCAAGGTTGGTGGATGATGCCACCTTTGGAATCCTATTGTATCAATAATGGAGTATGATAATGATGTTTCATGGTCTAGATTTATAGATTCCATGGAAATCCCATATGAAGTGTTACCCTATAATTAAATCACACACATAAAGTGGAATAATATCATATATTACCTCTACCTTGAAAGGTTGATGGGATAATAAAGGAACACTGCTTTGTGACACGAATGGATTTACATTGCTAAATCCATCTAATATTGCATTGTTGAGAATATGACACTATGGTTAGTTTAACCATTTCAACTATGTTCATCAAGATTAGGTTTTTTGGGTTGTCATTGTCACTAATGAAATACAAAATTTTTTCTTTCACCCATATATTTGAGTAAATGAGATGTTCCTTTTTATCTTCATTATATGAAAATAATTGAATTATCAATGACCAAAACAAGGTTAACTCTCCTGATATAATTTTATCTATTAATGTTAGAGAATAATAGGAGGATATTAATTCATATAGTGGTGAAGGAATTAACATATTAGTTAGTAATGAGTGGTAGGCACAATATTCATCCTAGTTATGAAATCTAGTCTTAAGACATGCACACCACATACAAGTTTTTTATGGTGATTTTTAGGATTTTTATATTAATGTTGAACTTTATTTTGTGTTTTGGAATTAGTTTTAGGATTGATCTTACCATTATTGGATTATAACATATGATGTAGGAAATAATTTAATGAGATATTTCAACCATTGAAATTTATCTCTATGTACTTTGTATAATGATATGCTTATCCAAATGTAATTATGCGAAGGAAATCCATCTCCATATAGATGTATTTATATATAACACTATAATACTTGAGTATATTATATTGTTTTTTTATCGTTATTCCATGTTTTTCCAGAATTACATCTAATTGAGGTTAGTGTTAGGTGTGTTGGTTTCAATATTGTCCATTCTAGCATGCTCAATATGTGTATCTATGAAACTACAAATAGATGTGGCAAAGTTCAAAAATGCAAATATGATATTTTATTCACAAAAAAAATTGTGTACATGGAAGTATTATTGTAATTTATGTAATCCAAATTTCCATGAATTTTTTATTAATATTCCTTTAAAAGTAGGAATTTCAAAGTTCACTTAAGGTTTGAAATGTGTGAAAATTTTAAAGGTCCTTCATATAATAGGAGAGGAAGAATAACTTACAATAGGGATTCAGTATATCATCTACATAAAATAATCAAACATATTTTATCTCTATCTTGATGATTCTTAGTCCCACATTGTTCACATAGGGTTTTATGTATTAAATTTATGAGTCATATGAGAAATTCTAATGTGGAAAGGAAAGTATATATGGGTTACCTCATGTGATTTCACTCTCCCAATAGCCTACTTGCACTCAAGCTTACATGCAACATGATTGTTAACTATGATTTCTTACAATTGATTTAGTTTTATGGGGTGGTATATTTCTTACTATGCTAATGCATAGAAGAATATGAACATGAATAAATATGCAAAAGTATTTTGTGTTATTCAACAAGAAAAAATTACAATGATATCTATATAATATACATGAGAATACATTATCATATCCTTTTCTATTCTCTATGGATATTCATGAGAATACATTATTTATGTACAATTAGAATATAAAAATAATGCTTAAGAAGAAAAAATATTTCATCTTCCAATAGTTACAATATTGGAAATATGATTGGTAAAATTACTAATTATTGGTATTCTAGTGGAATCATAACTAAATATAGCATTATGAGTCTTGATACCAATGTTTGCATTGCTATCATGTGTATGACTATGATGATTGGTGTGTGGTGTTTGTAATATATTTTAGATCATTGTTCTTGCTATTTTTATATAATAAAAGGATTTTGGACAGAGAAAAACAAAAATATACCCCAAAGAGAAAGATAAATTATCTTAGTCTTGATGGGATGCAAATGATAACAATAAACCACCTCCAAATGGTGTAGTTGTAACTATTTTTTGCTAAATACTTTTGAGATAAGAATTATTTTTCTTAGCTTTTATGCCACCTATATTTATCTGATTAACTATATTTTTATTAATTTAATCATATGGATTTAGTTTGAATGTCACCAACCCACATGTTATACTAGATTGTATTTTTATGATGGCACATTATTTAATTTTTACATCTTTGTAGATTTTAAAGTTCATCTACGTACATTCTAGTGTTGTAATGAACATAAATTTCTATGTTTTAGGTAAAGAGAGAAAATAAAATCAATAATTAAATAAAATTAATAGTCATAGAAAATCATAATTTTATTTAAATTCAATGTTTGTTGATTAAAAACATTACTACTATAGTTCTATCTTAGGAGGTTTATTATATTATTAAAAATTAAGGCTTCTCACACACATTATATCCATACTTCAAATTTACTTGTAATTGCTAAAATAATATGTGATAATATTATTATATTACTATGGAATGTTAAAAGTACATAAGAATTTGAAATTAATTAGAAATAATTTTGTAAGAGGTATTCGTATTTGTTCAACTAGTGGTTATTTCAAAAGGCCAGGATCTAAATTGTATATCCAAATATGTACCAAAATACATATGGATATTCTTTTTAACAATATTTTCATTGTTTCTATTGAAACATTAAGTTTATATATCTATTTAGAAAGAAAAATTTTACAAATTCATTACTTGTTAGTTGACTAGTTGAATATGCACTCTCGAAACATTTAAGACACATTTTATTTTCCATCAAGTATTCAGTAAGGTTAAATCACTCCTTTCTCATGGGAACCACAAAATTAAATAAAAAATTTAGTACTTGCATGTAAATACATATATCAACATGCATTTCACTTTAATGTGAAACTTAAAGCTACTTGTGTAATTAGTATTGTCAATTCTATGGAACGCTCGAGTTGGGGCTTTGTACATCTCAATGGATAAATTCCCAATAAGGAACTATTATGAAAGTAGAGCCTTCATAGCAAAATATTCATATTTTGCAATTATTCCAAATGATGGTGCCTAATAAAAGATATATTGAATATGCTGGAAATTTTTTAAAGAAATAAATGTTTGATATTATTGGTGAAAAACAAATGTGTGTCAACATGCAAACTTCAAACAAAGTATTTTCATAGGTGGATAATTTCACTATTAATTTTTAAAAATATATATTTATTTAGAGATAGTCTAGTTTTAAAAACATTTCCAACCATCTTTATATTTTCTTTTTAATAGTTGTGTTAAACATAAAAGTACATGGTTATTTGAGCAAATAAGAGTTTTATCAAGTCTATAACAATTATTATAGCTTAAATTTTCTATCTTGTAAGCCTTGCCACTTATATGAACTTTTCACTAAATAGGAAATACCATTCCTTATTGTAGTGTCATACTTCCTAATGGTGCCAACCTTACTTATGGAATTTTACCACTATGGAGTTATCCTTAGATTTTAAACAATGCACATAGACATATTTACTTGTGGCATAAACACCACATGTTAATATCAAACACAGAATCCATAGATGGATCTTTCTAGGGTTATGCATTACATACATATCTAAAGTAATTAGTCATTCAAATTGGCACTTCTTCTACTCACACTAGTTATAAATGAAACATGATGGTAAGCTTTATAAATATTATTAAAAATAATTCTTAATTAGTTAATAAGATAAACCATTTCACCTCCTTGCTACTGTATAAACATTACACATTCATATATAGTTAAAGATTTTAATAGGCTTTTGCTTCCTCATGTCTTCTTGTTCTCCACTTCTTCCTTCCCATATTTCCCACACTACAAATTTAGGCTATCCTTGTATCTTCAAATGTTATCTTCCTCTACTTATTTCACCTTATTATAATAGATTTCTCCATGCCCATTAATTTCAATCACCCCACATATTAAACATTTTTACTATTGTCAACATGGTTTTGTGGACATTGTACTATGGAGTTTTTTTTTGCATTATATGTAAATAATTTTGTATTCTTAGAGAAAATTTAAGTTACATTATTTCTACTATGTAACTATATAACAACACTCATATGGTACCACAATGTGGTTTAAGGAGTTTTCTTCCATAAAACTACATCTTGAACCTATGGTGTAGTTTAAGTGCCATCATAGAAGTTTTATATGCATATCACCTTATATTTTTTTTAGTTGTTCTTGTTAATAACAGATCCTTCAAATTGGTTTATCATTGGATATCAACTCATACACAATAAAAGTATTAGAGTACAAGTATAACACCAAATTCCATGTTTAAGTGTCCTAAATAATACCATAGTTTTAAAGGAATTCAATATATATGGAAAACTAAACATCAATAGAAACCAAGACATGGATAGGATTTATTTTGTGGCCTTTAAGATGTCAAAATAAGTTGCATATTACTGGGAATCCACTAATAATATCATAAATAATATTACTGGGAATCCACTACTAAATAATATATCATAGATAATGGATATGCTATCATAATGTGGATAATATTTATGAAGCTAGTTCCTTTTTTTTTTATCCCTTGCACCATTACAAGGATGTTACATGCATTTTGAAAAACTATGCCAATGCAAGGATAAATCTATCTACTAATACATTAGTGAGTTCAATTTACCTCTTAGTTAGTTGTGCATCAACATTGATCAAAAGAATTAGTTCTCAAAGTATATTAGTGGAATCCATTATTAAATCCATTTAGATATAGATATTGTTATAGTGGAATTCTTGTTATAATAATTTTATTTTATATTAAATCTAGAAGAGGAGTTATGATCAAATGAGAAGGTTTCAACATCAGAACTATACTAAATATTGTTGATGCCAAAGCTAAAGCAACGAGTTTTATGATCACTTATACTAGAAACTCCTAAGGGATTCTTAGTAGTATCTAAGACAAGAGTCCACCAACAATATAGAATAAAGAAAATTATAAAGTGAGTGTAAAGTGGTGCAACCATAATAAACTCACATCTATGGTGATGTTGAGTGTCAAGTTTGGAAAATTCTCTAGTTGTATAGTGAGAGGTTAATAATTTTACCTCAATGATAGAATATGAAGGGGAAGTAGGTTCCTCAAGATGAGTATCAAATCTCAATAGGGTGGTAACACTTCAACCTTAGAATCTTATAAAGAGTTAAAGCATATATTTTACACCCAATTTTGGATAAAGGGTAAGGGTCTCAATATCATAATTAATGCTAGTAATTACAAGAATCTCATTACATATGACATTGTCAAGTGTTCAATGTTTCATATGATGGCATACTCATAATCAATTATATTTTCCTATGTAAAGAAATCAAATTTTGATTCTAATACATCCTTCAATATGGCATCATGCCAATGCATGACTTAGTCATTGGTCACATGTTACCATTGGATATCTCTAGCATCTTGCTAGGAACACCATACCTCTTTAAAAACCAAGTGATCTAGAAGTTTTATTTACAAGGTCAATGAGATTCAAATGGACCTAGAAATCCTATTGGAAATATATACTAGGTTTCCTAACCCAAAATAATTTAATGTTGGTATTGAAAAATAGTACAAATACATTATTTCACATGCATAGTGTTTATTCCATTGATGGTTCAACTTGACAACCATGGTGCTAAGAATTCCAATTTTACTACCCCGATTGTAACTTGCTTAAAATAGTATTAGTAAATTATTTTCCTTCATCATCTAGATTTATATGTTTTGAATTATCCCCAAATAGTATAACCACATTATTGAGAAAACCATTAGATCATCTTAGTCCTTGGTTCAATGCTATTAGATACCCGATTTTATCATCGATTAATCTAGGAGAACAATAAAATAAAGTTATAGATATAATAATTTATTGATAAATATAAGATCCAACAAATGTCATCTCTCTATGGAAGTCCCATTCTTATAGAACCAAATAAATATGGTACATGATACCTATACATTGACTACAAAGTGATAACTAAGATCATCATAAAGAATAGGTGTCCATTGCCATGTATTGTGACCTACTACACCAACTCCAATGGATATGATACCTTAACAAGATTGATATACAGTTAAATTATCATTAGATTTCTCTAAATCCAATCAATAAATAGAAGAAAATAATTAATATCAAAGTGAATTTGTATGAGTGGTTGGTTATGTATTTTAGGTTGACCAATGCACCTATAATATTAATGTGCCTAATATATTATTTATTGAAACTATTCTTAGGGTCCTTCATCATAGTATACCTATATGAAAACCTCATATCCACATGAGATAAGCATTTATAACTTATGTGCTAGGATATAGAATCTCTACACCCATACTAGCTTTAAGCCAATCTATATAAGTGTAACTTTGATAATGATATATTACATGTGCTACAACATTGACTACCATGACATGCATGTTGACCCATAAAATATCTACATCATATAAGAGTATCCAACCTCAAATAAATCAATAAAACACAATTTCTTTATATTTATTACCAACTTCTATCATAGGTTCATCTTCATAATTTCATATGTGAAAACCTTTCAATCAAGTCATGCATGAGAAACTATTATTTTATTAAACTTCACAACACATGTTTGATAATTCAAATCAATGCATATGTTTAGTGTTAGTGCTCATCATTCCAAAAATCATGTAGTCATTAAAAGTTAATATTAATGCATTATATTATGTACTCAAAGCCATCTTAATACAAAATGGGCATATGATGGCATACAATTCTAATATACTTACATTACTTAGAGATTCTCAATGTATGAGGAATCATTTGTAATTTTTCAAGTATTTTGATGATGGATCCACTATATAATTAGTAACAAGACTATAACCTGTTATGATCATATACCTATGCAGATTTTTATATGCAAAGTACACTATCAAATTCATATCACATGAAATGGTTACTTACCTGCAATATTTCCACTTTGTAATCAAGGAGTACAAAGGTAAGAAAAAGTATATTATAGAAAAAATAATATTTATATTGAAATAAACCATGTTGATTATCTTTCACATAGATATCATGACACGAAAAATTGGTAGATGTTATAATTTATGACATCGAATTTATAAATATTCATCACCAGAAAATATAGGAAAAGTTACTAGACCACTATCTTTAGGATGATTTGTCTTACAATAATGGAAATATCCATGCCCATTCTAATACATTGTATTAGCTACTCATCTAGGAGGGTCATTACTCTAATGTATCTAAATATGTTGGTATGAGTAAGACACTTATGGTGTGATGATAATATCTTCGTTGGTCACACATGTTCTAGGAAATATCACTCTATGTCATGTATTGTACACAAGAGAATATTGCAAAACCAACAAATAATATGGTAGGGCTTCACACATTTTTAAATTACTTCTCAAATTTAAAAATTTATTAGTATGAATTATCTCTTAGTGTTCACAACCACAAAGCATAAATGTAATAATATTTTTATAGTTGTCAACAAGTTCACAAAAATGAAGATAATGGCACCATGGAAAAGAACATCTACACATTTAACACTATCTAATTGTTCTTTCAAAGAAATTTGGTCCACTTCAGCATTGTAAACTCCTTTATTTCAAATTGGAACTCATGGTTCATCAATAGATTTTAGTCTCATCGTTAGGTTAAAATAGATACCAAGCTTTATAATTCAACAATATTCTATCCTTAAACTATTGGATATGTCGGTGTTAAAGTTAATGTGTAATTCTCCTTGACATGTGTCCTTGACACTTGTCATTTATTTTTCCTATGATAACATGTGTTATCTTTTGCCTTTGTTATAAAGGTATTGTAATATGTTATTCAAATTGAGGTTTCTACCAACATTTAGGTTGGACTCAATCCAATAATTGATTCCAAGAATATTTCAAGGAGAATAATCTCTGATGCCAAGAATATTCTTGATTCCTGATGTAAAGGTATAGAGTTTCCATCTTGTAATCGAGGCTCAAACTAGATCCGAGTATAGTCATACATATACTTTTTGGAAATAATTTTTTGATTTGGACATAATGGAGGTGTTCATTTTGATTTTTGAGGCAATTTGATATGCTTTTTTGGACCTCAAAGCTTTTTGTATAATGCAGTGCACTCTTGGTTGAACCCGACACTCCATATAATGTATGTGAACCTCATACTTAATGATCTCATCTATCACACCTAGTGGATGCAATGACTGGTTATCCATACATTTTAGTAGGATGATGTGCTCACCATAAGGACACTTACCACTCTAGTGACTACAAAATCTTGACATCCTAGACTCTTTGAAGACTATTCCATGAAGACACTTGGGATCAACTTCTAAATACTACAAAAATAGACACTTTAGAAAATTCTTTACTTTTTCCTTTCTCCTTTTGGATTCTATTCTATGGCTCACATTTCTTATAATTTGGAGTGCATTTTTAGTAAGTATCTGAAACTCTCATATGGCTCACTTTTTTTTGTATAAAGGTACATTTTAATCAAAGACCGATACCTTCTAGATAAATATTTTACCATGAGGGTGAGATCATACCCATGGTGAACCTAGTAAATGACGTACAAAGGCAAAAAACCTGAGGAAGAGGCTGATCCTAAGGCACTAAGACAAAGGTTGACCTAGAGGCAACAAACCCGAGGAAGTGATTGACCTTGAGGCAATAGACCTAGAGGTCGACACCATGAATCTACCACTATTTTTTAAATTAGAGGAGCTAAGAGTGAAAATCAAAAGCCTAAACACTATTCTAAATCATGTAACATAATTCAACATTAAGGGAGAATGTATCTAATATTGACTTACCTTTTATTTTGGAAAGTACACATTAAGGGGAATGTTAAAGTTAATGTGTACTTCTCCTTGACATGTGTCCTTGACACTTGTCGTTTGTTTTTCCTATGATGATATGTGTCATATATTTACCTTTGTTATAAAGGAATTGCAATATATTTTTCAAAATGAGGTTTCTACCAATAGTTGGGCCCCTCAAGGAAATAATAAAAAATATCCATGTCATGTTCTAATGGAGAATTAGATAGAATCTCAAATATAATATGAATTACAATAAAATAATGATTATGATAAATAAAAATTGTTATATTTTGATGATGTATGCCAAGGGAGAATGCAATCACAAGACATAACATATGTAAAAATGTAAGATGCTGAAATATACTATTAATGGAAAGTGATGAAAATGATACAATGCAATATGGAGGAAATGAACAATCCAGAAGTGATGCTAAAGAACTACATTGTATCCATCACCCATAGATATGGTGATCTACATAGTATAACTACTACTACCTACAGTGATGTGTAATCACTCACTATGAGACCCTTTATATAGAAATATGGATTGTTTGGCAAAAGGAAAAAGGCACCCCACCATATATCCAAAAAAGAAGATCACAAAGGAAAGAATACCAGATTGAGTCCTCATCAAAACAGGTTACAAAATTTCTTCCATGGACATTGTTTCTCTTGCAATAAATATGGTCATAAATTTGTGCATTGCATTAATAGAGACTATGATAGTAGTAGTATGGATTCTCCTGTATCATATATGGATGATGATGTTGAGTGCTACAAATGTAATAACTTTGGGCATATAGCTAGAAGATGCAATCTATAAAATCCTAAGTCTAGTAGAAAGACCACAACTCAAACTACTAGGAAAGAAGAAAAATGAAAAGGAAAACTAAAATATTTGCTAGTTAAAATAGCATTGCATACTCAGGATAAAGAAGAGAAATGGTTTCTCGATAGTGGGTGCTCTAGACACATGACAGGAGAAAAACAAAAATTTATAACTTTGAAAGAAGGAAATAGAGGGTCAGTAAACTTTGGGGACAATGGTTCAACAAAAATCAGTGGAAAATGAACTCTACGTATAGGCAATGGGAAAGCAAAATCTGAAAATATTCTATATATGGAAGGCTTGAAACACAATATCTTGATCATTATTCAACTTTGTGATCAAGGGCATATGGTAACCTTTCATCAAGATCGAAGTGAAGTAAGAAAGTCTAAAACTGGAAAACTGGTAGCAAGTGCTATAAGAGAAAGAAATATGTATGTACTCAATGAGATCAAGAGGGAAAAATGTCATTTATCCAAAGAGAATGAGGATCGATCTCAAAAAATAATTTTGGGTCCAAATGAGAATCTTATAATGGTTTTGGAAGATAAAGAATTGAGTGATCCTATAGAAAGCAAGTCAAAAGAAAGAAATGATATGGACAAAGGCAAATAAATAGAGGACTACTCAATAGAGAATGGTTATGATCTCAAAGGTGAACTTATCTATGCTCTTGACATAGTGAAGAAGGTAAGAAAGAAACACTCTAAGCTTGAAAGTCAGTTTCAAGAATGTGATGAAGAAATATTATTTCTCATAGAGGACTTAGAGAATTCAAATGCCAAGGCAAGTAAGTTCAGAGAAAAGTTAGAAGCAAAAATTTTGGAATGTGAGAAGTTAGCACAAGAAGTGGCTACTCTAAAATAAATATTTATAGGACTCCAATATCAAGATGAAGAGTTTCACAAATAGCTCTAAGAACTTGGATAAGTTCATTCATGGACAACAAAGAACATCATGTTCAACAGGTCTAGGTTTTGGAAATAAATAATAAAATGTAAAGTCTACTTCAAGTCTTGAAGAAGAAGAAACAACATCAGAATAAGATACTTCAAAAGAGAGATTCTTAGATGTAAGTGAAAGTGAAACTTCTAATGATGAGTTAGATTGCAGTGAGTCCAACAGGGACAATGGGCAAAGAAGATACATATTGAACAACAATTAGAACAGGATACCAATGAGGTATAGGCAAGGAAGATTCAATGGGAGATGCTTCTCATGTCACAGGTTTGGGCACATGGCTTCACAGTGCAAGACACATGAAAGATAGTATATGGAAGAGAGTAGTTTTTTCAAGGATATTATTATTCATATAACGAGTTTGGTCATAAGGCAATAAATTGCAGGATTCATGATAGAAGAGGATATAACTTCATCAGGATAAATACTAAGACTATTGCACATCCAAATAATAATAACATTAAGTGTTATAAGTGCAATAACGATGATCACATAGCAAGATGGTGTAGAGAAAATATTTCAGAAACGGGTATGAACAGAAATAGGAATATGAACATGAATAGGAACAGGAGTATGAACATGAACAATAACAAGAATATGAACAAGAACAGGAACAGGAAAATAAACAGAAACAAGAATATGAATAAGAACAGAGGCTCAGAAAAGAAAAGAGACTCAAAAAATAAAAGAGACTCAAAAAAGAGTGAGAAGAAGAACAGGTACAAGAACAGGAACATGGATGCAAAAAATATTGATAACAAGAATAGGTACAAGAATAGAAACATGGATAAGAACAAGAACAGGAATAGGAATAGGGATGATGACTCGAAAAGAAATAGTGAGACAATTAAGCAAAAATAAAAATGAAAATACAAAGGCAAATAATAGTGCTTTCGGGGAGTAGAAATACTCCCACCCCAGAATTAACCACCTCATGTGGAGGTGGTGGAGGGGCTAGGTTAAGAGGCTTAATTCTTAGTCCCGATCCCCAAAGGTGATCCTTTTCCATTGATGTCAAAGGGGGAAAGATTTGTGTATTATGGGGAGAGTTTTTGGATATGAGGAGAGATTTGATATCTAAGAGAGCATTGAGCCAGGGGGAGCAAATCCCGAGGGGGAGTAGAAAAGAAGGTCAAAATTCAATAAAAGGATTTGGGTTGCCATCAATGACAAAGGGGGATATTGTTGGACATTTTGAGTCCCTAAGCTAAAATGTTGTCATTGATGTCAATAGAGAAATAAATATCAAAAGGATCTATGAAGGGTTTTTGTGAAAACCAAGGCAGGGAAAATAAAAGATTTTATTTAAAACCATGGACAACATATTTGATCTCGGTTTTTATTAAAACCCACATTGGGCTTTCGTTTCGTTGAAAAAATGTGCCCCGATGATGGATTTATTTGAGTTTTAATGTTTGGTTTAAATTTTAATTATTTAAAATTTAAATTCAAATTTAAATGAAAAGTTTCCCGTCGATGTCATCATGCAAATACAATTTTAATATTTCCACCGACATCTTCAAAGTGTTATTAAACACTATATAAAGGGGTGGCAATTAAACCAAATAATCATCCTTGCTCTCGTGTGTTAATTGCCTTGGAATTCGAAAGAGCTTGTATGAATTGTTGAAAAGGAAGCAGAGAAGAAAGCATAGCAATTTGGAAATCCCAAACGTGGTATGAGGCATGGCACATTGGCGTATATATTTTGCTAAGATTGTGGGTAGCACAAATATCAGGTATCGAATACCCTTGATGGCAGCGTGTGGGAAGCGCTTTGGTGCTTTGTCCTTTGTGGTAGGTGGATGAATATTAAAGGCCCTTTTGGCCTTTGTTTTTCCAATCAGTGCTTTGGCTTGGTTAGAATCTTAGTTGTGGCTAAGACGGTCGTGGTGTGTGGCGGACGGGGGTTTGAATCCCCTTGAGAGGTATTTACGTTTTTGCCTTTAATAATTTTTATTAGCCCTAAATTTTGGAGTTATAAGGTATTTAATGGGAATTAAATTTTATCATTAGGGTTGTGATTATTATTGCAAAAGCATATTTGATTTATGTTTTATTTTTTTTGAAATGGAAATTTTATTTTAGGAGAAATAAGGAGTTGTTGTTAAAGTGATATTTAGAGATTTATTGTGGGTTATTTTTACTAAGGGTTTTTTATTAAAATAGAATTTGGTGGATGCGTTTATGAAGTTGGAGTGAAAATGGTGTAAATTAAGTTATGCTTTTATTGTGATTATTTAAAATACCACTAACCCTTATTAATATTTAAAAGGAAAGTTGTGATTAAGTGTGGCAGATTTTATGAACAACTTATTGGCATCAAAAAGGTATGGGTGCATTCTCCCATTGATTGTTTGTGGTGGTTGATTTATGAAATATCATTGGAATGAAAAGTATTAATTGAAGTTTTCTTTGTGAAGATGGTTGGTTGAATGCTTCATGGTTTTTCTGATTTGTGAGTTGTATTTAAACCTTGTTCAATTAGCATTATTTTTTAATCCCATTGAGGATAAAATGAACTTGAACATGATCTAGAAAACAATATGAGTATCATTGTTATGTGATACTTGAGATAAGGTATTGTTGGAAACATTTTGAGTTGGTTGATACATGTTTGAAATAGGTTTTGTGAGAAAGGGTTATTTCTTGATGTGATTGGTTGAGTTGAGTTGGTTAAGCCTAGTCAAGTGGATGTGTGAAATGGTTGTTCAAGTTCCATAAAACAAACTATTCTATATTCTGATTTGATTTGAGATTAAGATTGAAGAATAGGACATATTGAGTCTCTAACAATTCTCTTTATGCTTCAATTGAGTTGAGATTAGGATTTGAGTATAGAACATATAGAGTCTCTAACAATTCTCTTTATGCTTCTATGATATTGATTTGAATTGATATTGAGATTTGAGAATAGGACATATTGAGTCTCTAACAATTCTCTTTATGCTTCTATTAAGTTGAGATTGGTATTTGAGTATAGAACATATAGAGTCTCTAAAAATTCTCTTTATTCTTCTATGATATTGAATTGAGATATTGATTGTACTTTGAGTATAGAACATATTGAGTCTCTAACAATTCTCTTTATGATTCTATGAGATTGAACAAGTTTTGTGTGAGCTTGTTAAGCATATTTGAGACAAGTCTTTGAGAAGGCTTGTGGACTATTTTGAGTTAAGCTTTTGTGAAAGCTTGCTAAACAGATTTGAGCAAGTCCAAGAGAGGACTTATTGAGCAGATTTGAGAAAGTCCAAGAGAGGACTTATTGAGCATATTTGAGCAAGTCCAAGAGATGACTTATTGAGCAGATTTCAGCAAGTCCTAGAGAGGATTTGTTGAACAGATTTAGTCCAGTTTTGTGTGAACCTGTTAAGCAGATTTAGACAGGTTTTGGGTGAACCTGTTGAGTATATTTGAGAAGGTTATGAGTGAACCTATTGAGAAAAATTGTACTAGACCTACTGTACTATGTTTAGTGCAAGAGATTGAGCAAAACTATGCTAGACCGACTGAACTATGTATGGTATAATATTGAGATAGAGCTTTGGAGGTGACAGAGTATAGAGGACATAGTATCAGTGGATAGAGATCTAGAAGCCAAGACAATTGAAGACAAGATATGAGTGGGAAGTCTTCAAGTGGAGAGATATCCACCAGTCAGTGCAGCATAGAGACAAAGTCTTCTAGAAGATCACTAGCTAGAGCATAAGTGGAAATAGTTCTCATGTGCAATATATTCATGAACTTCATATTAGGGGATCAACATCTCCTTTCGATAGAAGTCCATAAACATTGTAATTTGGGAAGTATTCCCAAGAGATTTACTGATAAATTTTTAGTAAAATATTTTCTCTGTGGAGGTAGCCCACATTGGGTGAACCACGTTAAAATGGTGTCTCTTATGTGTGTGATGATTTGTGTGATGTTTATGGTTTAATTAATGTTGATGTTTCTATTTGGGAAAAAGTTGTATGTTATACTGTTCACCCCCTCTCAGTATAAGCACATGTTCTTCAATTGGTATCGGAGTCGGTCTCTCCAGAAAGAGTTTAACAACTTGGATATGGATCCATCAGTATCACACATGTGCTCAAGAAGTGAAGAAAGTATAGACTTTCAAGAAGTTCTCTCCAAGTGTATCTAAGATCTTGAAAGGATTCAAGAAGATAATGCACAACTAAGGGAACAAATTCAATATTTTGAATCAGTAAGAATTGAGCTTTTTCAAAGGCTAATAGAACTCAAAATGGAAGTGAAATAAATAAGATAAATTGAACATCAATTAAGAGATATGTTGGAAGCCAAAAAAGTAGGACTTGAGAGAGTGGAAGCAAAAATTGTTATGTTAAAATGCAGAACTGAGATAAACAAGAGATTAATTCAACAAGAGGAAGAAACATCAAGCAAAAATAAGGTACCACACCATATCTCCAGAAAATAATATCACAAAGGAAATAATACCATATTGAGTCATCATCAAAATAGGTTACAAAATTTCTTCCATGGACATTGTTTCTCTTGCAATAACTATGGTCATAAAGTTGTGCATTGCATTAATAGAGACTATGTTAGTAGTAGTATGGATTCTCATGTATCATATATGGATGATGATATTGAGTGCTACAAATTCAATAACTTTGGGCATATAACTAGAAGATGCAATCTAGAAAAACCTAAGTCTAGTAGAAAGACCACAACTCAAACTATTAGGAAAGAAGAAAAAGGAAAAGTAAAATATTTGCTAGTTAAAATAGCATTGCATGCTCAGGATAAAGAATATAAATGGTTTCTATATAGTGGGTGCTTTAGACACATGACAGTAGAAAAAGAAAAATTTATAACTTTGAAAGAAGGAAATAAAGGCTCAGTAAAATTTGGGGACAATGGTTCAGCAAAAATCAATGGAAATGGAACTCTAAGTATAGGCAATGGGAAAGCAAAAGCTAAAAATGTTCTATATGTGGAAGGCTTGAAACATAATCTCTTGAGCATTATTCAACTTTGTGATCAAGGTCACATGGTAACCTTTCATCAAGATCGATGTGAAGTAATAAAGTCTAAAACTGGAAAACTGGTAGCAAGTGCTATAAGAGAAAGAAATATTTATGTACTCAATGATATCAAGAGGGAAAAATATCATTTATCCAAAGAGAATGAGGATCGATCTCAACACATAATATTGGGTCCAAATTAGAATCTTCTAATGGTTTTGGAAGATAAATAATTGAGTGATCCTATAGAAAGCAAGTCAAAATAAAGAAATGATATGGACAAAGGCAAACAAATAGAGGACTACTCAATAGAGAATGGTTATGATCTCAAAGGTGAACTTATCTATGCTCTTGACACAATGAAGAAGGTAAGAAAGCAACACTCTAATATTGAAATTCAATTTCAATAATGTGATGAAGATTATAGAAGTCAAATTCCAAGGCAAGTAAGTTCAGAGAAAAGTTAGAATAAAAAATATTGGAATGTGAGAAGTTAGCACAAGAAGTTGCTGCTATAAAGAAATATTTGCAGGAATCCAAGATCAAGATGAAGAGTTTCACAAATAGCTCTAATAACTTAGATAAGTTCATTCATGGACAACAAAGAACATCATGTTCAACAGGTATAGGTTTTGGAAAGAAACAAGAAAAGGGAAAGTCTACTTCAAGTCTTGAAGAAGAAAAAACAAAATCATAAGAATATACTTCAGAAGAGGGATTCTCAAATGTAAGTGAAAGTGAAACTTCTAAGGATGAGTCAGATTACAGTGAGTCCAACAGGGACAATGGGAAAATAATATACACATGGAACATCAATCATAATAGGAGACCAATGAGGTCTAGGCAAGGAAGATTCAATGGGAGATGCTTCTCAGGTCACAGGTTTGGGCACATGGCTTCACAGTGCATGACACATGAAATATAGGTATATTAAAGAGAACAAATTTTCCAAAGATATTGTTATTCATGTAACGAGTTTGGTCATAAGGCAATAAATTACAAGATTCATTATAGAAGAGGATATGACTTCACCAGGAGAAATCCTAATACTATTGCAAATCCAAGGAATAATAACATTAAGTGTTATAATTGCAATAATGATTGTCACATAGCAAGATGGTGTAGAGAAAATATTCCAAAAATAGGTATGAATAGGAACAGGAATAGGAATATGAACATGAATGAGAACAGGAATATAAATAGGAATAGGAATAGGAACATGAACAGAAATAAGAAGATGAATAGGAACAAAGACTCAGAAAAGAAAAGAGACTCAAAAAAGAATGAGAACAAGAACAGGTACAAGAATAGGAACATGGATGAAAACAAGAATGAGAATAATAATAGGTACAAGAATAGGAACATGGATAAGAACAAGAATAGGAATAGGAACAGGGATGATGACTCGAAAATAAACAGTGAGAGAATTAAGCAAAAAAAAAAGGAAAAGACAAAGACAGAGAACAGTGCTTTCGGGGAGTAGAAATACTCCCACCCCAAAATTAACCACCTCATGTGGAGGTTTGGGAGGTTCTAAGCTAATAGGATTAATTCTTAGCCCCGAGCCCCAAAGGTGACCATTTGCCATTGATGTCAAAGGGGGAGAGATTTGTGTATTATGGGGAGAGTTTTTGGATATGAGGAGAGATTTGATATCTAAGAGGGCATTGAGCCATGGGGAGCAAAGCCCCAAGGGGAGCTGTAAAATAATGTCAGAATTCAGTAAGAGGATTTGGGTTACCATCAATGACAAAGGGGGAGATTGTTGGACATTTTGAGTCCCTAAGCTGAAATGTTGTCATTGATGTCAATAAAGAAATAAATGTCAAAGGATGTATGAAGGTTTTTTGTGAAAACCAAGGCAAGGAAAATAAAAGGTTTTATTTAAAACCATGGATAGTAGATTTCATCTGGATTTTTCTTAAAACCCACATTGGGCTTTCGTTTCATTGAAAAAGGTACCCCGGTGATGGGGTTATTTGGGTTTTAATGTTTGGTTAAAATTTTAATTATTTAAAATTTAAATTCAAATTTAAATGAAAAGTTTCCCGTCAACGTCATCATGCAAATACAATTTTAATATTTTCATCGACATCTTCAAAGTGTTATTAAATACTATATAAAGGGGTGGAAATTAAACCAAATAATCATCCTTGCTATCGTGTGTCAATTGCCTTGGAATTCGAAAGAGCTCGTGCGAATTATTGAAAAGGAAGCAAAGAAGAAAGCGCAGTGATTTGGAAATCTCAAATGTGGTATGAGGCATGGCATATTGGTGTATCAATTTTTCTAAGACTGTGGGCAATGCAAATATCAGGGATCGAATTCCCTTGACGTCAGCGTGTAGGAAGTAATTTGGTGCTTTGTCGTTTGTGGTAGGCAGAGGAATATTAAAGGCCCTTTTGGACTTTGATTTTCCAACAAGCGCTTTAGCTTGGTTGGAATCTTAGCCATGGCTAAGATGCTCGTGGTGTGTGGCAGACAGGGGTTCAAATCTCCTTGAGAGGTATTTACGTTTTTGCCTTTAATAATTATTATTAGCCTTAAAGTTTGGAGTTATAAGGTATTTAATGGGAATTAAATTTTATCATTAGCGTTGTTATTATCATTGCAAAAGCATATTTGATTTATGTTTTATTTTGATGGAAATGGAGAATTGATTTTAGGAGAAATAAGGAGTTGTTGTTAAAGTGATATTGAGAGATTTATTGTGGGTTATTTTTAATAAGTGTTTTTATTAAAATAGACTTTGGTGGATGTGTTTATGAATTTGGAGTGAAAAGGGTGTAAATTAAGTTATGCTTTTATTGTGATTATTTAAAATACCACTAACCCTTATTAATATTGTAAAGGAAAGTTGTGATTAAGTGTGGCAGATTTTTTGAACAACTTATTGGCATCAAAAAGGTATGGGAACATTCTCCTATTGGTTGTTTGTGGTGGTTGATTTCTGAAATATCATTGGAGTGAAAAGGATTAATTGAAGTTGAAGCAGAGTTGCATTAAAAAAACACATACAATCCACTGCAAACCAAAAATACTAAAAGGAGCCAAAGCTTTCCATTACTTTCATGCTAATAATAAGGATCCCAAAAGAATAGCCCTTTTACAATTTCGAAAATTCCTACTTATGCCCAATTTTCCCCTTTTTTTCCCACCAAAAATTGAAATTTCAAATTTGAAATTTGGGGCAACTTGCGGAGGTCATAACTTCGCGGTCGTTGACCCGATTGACTATTACAACATATTTTTGGAAATGGCATGAAATGATCTAAGCGGGGCTATTCCTTTATCTTCACACCAGGGCTTGTATCTAGCCAAAAATCCTCAAATTTGACCTCTAAGACCTTTAAAAATCTCCTGCAAGAAAAACTAGTTTTACTAGTTTTTACCAATTTTTACAAAATTAAACAATTACAATCTCTTTTGGGTGATGCAAGATCACTTTTACACCATTGGATGCTCCTGCATCAGACACCTAGGGTAAATTGAGAAGTGACCTTCACTTATTTATTGTTGTAATAAAACCAAGGCGTTCAACCTCAGCCTTCGACAACCAAGATGAATTTGCATGGTCCAAACATCTTCATTTTTAACTTGTTGTAGATTTTAGCAGGAAATATTTCCTTTCTCAAGTGAACCATAACTTGATCTCCAACTTGGAACTCCTTAAGTCGCCACTTCTAGTCTACTCTTGTATTTTACTGAGTGTTCATATTGTTGATATGTTGCTTCACTTCATCATGCAGGCTCTTCAGGTGCTCTGCAAATTCCTCAGCCTCAACACTGCTCTTTTCCCATCTATCCATATTTCTCAACTCGGAAGTATTCCTTGGGCTGCTACCATACACAATATGGAATGGGGATTTATTAGTACTCCTATTGACAAAATTATTGTATGCAAATTCTGCTTGTGGCAAAACCAAACCCCATCCCTTGGGCTTATCTCCTACCAAGAACCTCAGTAGATTGCCCAAACTTCTGTTCACCACATCTGTTTGTCCGTCAGTATGTGGGTGGTATGCAAAACTGAATTTTTGGTTTATCTTCAATTTATTCCATAAGGTCCTCTAGAAATACCCAACAAACTTGGTATCCCTATTAGAAACGATACTATTTGGTAGACCATGTAGGCATACCACCTCTTTGAAAAACAACCCTACAACATGAACTACATCATTAGTTTTTTGGCAGGGAATAAAATGTGCCATCTTTGAAAACCTATCAACCACCACAAATATGGAGTCATTCATCCTCTATGTCCTTGGTAATCCAAGAACAAAATCCATGTTGATGTCCTCCCATGGCCTATCTGGTATAGGTAACGACTGATATAATACAATGTTTTGTCTCACACCCTTGGCCATCTGGCATACTCTACAAATCTATACAAACTTCTTCCATCTTGCTGTAACTATGGCCAATAGTAGTTCTCACTAACAAGGGCAATGGTCTTATCTCGACCAAAGTGTCCAGCCAACCCTCCACTGTGCTTCTCCTTGACCAGATTCTCCCTTATTGAACTCCTTGGAATGCATAATTAATTTCCTATGAACAAAATTCCATATTGGATTAGAAAATTCAACCACTTAGTCCTGTCTAAATTAATAGGTTCTAAGCAAGCCCTCCAATCCTCTGCAAAATCAGGATCTTCAAGGTACAAACTCTTAAGTTCATCAAACACTACAACTTCCACCTTCATTTGTCAACAAAAACTGCCTTCTACTTAAGGCTTATGCAACTCTGTTTGACTTCCCACTCCTATGCTTCAACACAAAGGTATAACTCTGTAGAAACTCAACCCACTTTAAGTGCCTCTGATTTAGCTTCCCTTGGCTATTAATATACTATAAGTCATGATGATCAATATATAGAACACACTCTTTTGGCAACAAACAATGCCTCCACTTCTTTAGAGCCTGGACTATAGCATAAAACTCCTTATCATATACAAAATACTTCTTCCTAGAATCATTGAGTTTCTCACTAAAATAAGCAATAGGTTTACTTTCTTGACTCAACACAGCTCCTATGGCACTACCACTAGCGTCACAGTCTACCTGGAATACCTTATTGAAATCTGGAAGTGCTAAAATAGGTTGTTATATGACCTTATTTTTCAACATATCAAAGCTCTTATCTACTCCTAAGGTCCACTTAAATTCTTTCTTATCCCCTCTCATTGTTTCTATTAGGGGTGCACAAATACTGCTGAAATTTCTAATAAATTTTTTGTAAAAAATTGCTAGACCATGAAATGATCTTACCTCAGTTATGCTCCTTGAAGTAGGCCATTCAATGATAGCCCTCACCTTTTTTGGGTCCATTTTTAGACCTTCAGCTGAGATAAAAAATCCCAGATACACTAACTCCTTCTTCACAAAACTGTACTTATTCAAATTAATCAACAATTGCTCCTCCAACTTCTCAAAAACTCTTCTGATATACATCAGATGCTCTTCTAGGGTCTTGCTAAATATTAAAATGTCATCCAAATAGACAATGATGAATTTTCCTAAAAACTCCTTCAATACCTCATTCATCAGCCACACGAATGTGCTTGGTGCATTGGTTAGCCCAAATGGCATGACCAACCACTCATACAAACCCTCTCTAGTCTTGAAGGATGTCTTCCACTCATCCCCTTCTCTGACACGAATTTGATGGTACCCACTCTTTAGGTCAATATTTGTGAAGTACTTGGCTCCACTCAAACAGTCCATAATGTCATCCATCCTTGGCAATGGGAACCTATATTTTATGGTGATCTTGTTAATAGCTCGAGAGTCTATACACATTCTCCACTCTCCATATTTATTTGGTGCTAGTACTGCAGGTACTACACATGGACTCAGGCTCTCCCAAATCAATCCATTTTTTAGCAACTCTTGTACTTGTCTATTTAGCTCCTCACTTTCTACAGGATTCATTCTATGGGCTTCCTTATTGGGTAAACTAGATCCTGGTACCAAATCTATATGGTGACTGATCTTCCTCACTGTTGGCAAACCCTCTGGTACATTATCTGATATAATATCTAGAAATTCTTCTAACAGACCTAAGACTTCTACTAGGGTATCTTTGCATTCTTCTTCCCTAACTCTAGGAATTAATGCATATCACATATGCTCATGTTTCAAACCATCCAAAAACCTTCTACCTTCAACTAAACAGATTCTGGAACTACTACATACCTTTTTGTCCACCTCCTTTAGGGGATTCAGCTTATGGCACACTCCATTATTTGTTAGGGAGTAAGTGTTGGCATGCCCATCGTGCATTGCACACCGATAAAACTACCACGACCTTCCCAATAGCAAATGGTAAGCATCCATAGGTAGGATATCACACAGGAGCTCATCACAGTAATTCCAAATATTAAATTTTACCAAGCACTACTCATTGACCAAAGCCCTATTGTCCTTCTGCAACCACACAATCCGATATGGATGTGGGTGTCTCTTCCTCTCTAAATGTAGTTTGGTAACCATTCCTTTTGCAACTAGGTTATCCGTGCTACCATTATCTATGATAACATTACAAACCTTACCTGCACATTTACACCTTGTGCAAAATAAGCTATTCCTTTGATTTGGATCTTTCTCCTCATTCAGCAAGGCTCTCCTTGTTATCAGTACTTCTCTTTTTGCTTCTTCAGAGTGCTCAGATTCAACACCTTCATCAACAATAGCAGCTTGGGCATTACCTTTAGGCCTCCCATTTTTTCCTCCTTGGTGTTGTGGACACTCTTATGCTCGATGTCCTTCTTCTCCATAGTGAAAACAAGTTCCATGAAATCCTCCTCTTCCAAAACCTTGTCTAGACCTTCATCTTTCTCTCTGGTAACCATTATTTTGGTAGTTATTATTCTGCTCATGGGGGTGGTAAGCATTTTCTCCCTTTTGGTCTTGAATGTTGCTTGTATCCCTAGTTTTATTTTGGTCCTCATTCCATCCTCCATTTGTTCTCCAACCAGTTATTCCACCACGACCTCTTCCTCTTTGTTTTATTTCAAACCTCTTATTCAACTTCTCTTCTACCTTCAAGGTAAACTGGTAAGCATCTTCAATGGTGGTCATCTTTACCAGACTCAACTCTTATTGAATACTTTCTCTTAACCCATTAATATAACAGGATACCTTCTCCTTGTTGGCCTCAGAATGGCCTTTTCTAATCAGGATCTTATAGAAATCCTCTGTATATTTTTTGACAGACTTACTCTATTGTCTCAAACCTTACATTTTCTTGAGCAGATCCAACTCGTAATCAGCTGGAATAAATTGTCTCTTCAACTTCTCCACCATCTGCTCCCACCTTGTTATCCTTTCTTTTACTCTTTTATTTATGTCTAGATGCACTCCCTTCCACCATATGCTAGCATGACCCTTCAGCTTGGTCTTAGCAAACTTGACCCTCTCGGGATCTTCTACCTCCTCATACTCGAAGTATTCCTCCATGTAATTGATCCAATCGATCAACTCTTTTGGGTTGAGATTTCCAAAATACGTGGATACATCAAACTTTGGTCTCTTTCCAATATGTGATATGGCCTTATACAATATGGATTGTGCAGGATATACTGCCTCTTCTTCTTCTTCTTCGAACTGGGACTCTTCTTCTTCAGCTTCATCTTCACTCCCTTCTTCTCTCCTTGGCTCAAACCCTCTACGCAGCTCCTCTTGCAGAGTTTGAACTTGCCTCTACAAAGATCTGAAATCTTCTTCTGGCACCATATTTCTCCCACCACCATGGTTTTTTCATGGAGGAATTCTGATCACTTCTCCCATAAACCCTAACCACAAATCCTGGTGTAAAATGCCTCACATTTGGTGCTCTATTTACACACTCAGGAACTCTTGCTCTGATACCACTTGAAGCAGAGTTACATTAAAAAAAACACATACAATCCACTGAAAACCAGAAATGCTAAAAGGATCCAAAGCTTTACATTACTTTCATGCTAATAATGAGGATCCCAAAAGAAGAGCCCTTTTACAATTTTGAAAATTCCTACTTATGCCCTATTTTCCCCTTTTTTTCCCACCTAAAACTTGAAATTTCAAATTTGAAATTTGGGGCAACTTGCGGAGGTCATAACTTCACGCTCGTTGACCTGATTGACTATTACAACATATTTTCAAAAATGACATGAAATGAGCTAAGCGTAGTGATCCTTGGTTGTTCTCGCCAAGGCTCGTGTCTAGCCAAAAATCCTCAAATTCGACCTCTAAGACCTTTAAAAATCTCCTGCAAGAAAAACTAGTTTTACTAGTTTTTACTAGTTTTTACAAAATTAAACAATTACAATATTTTTTGGGTGATGCAAGATCACTTTTACACCATTTGATGCTCCTGCATCAGAATTTTCCTTTGTGAATATGGTTGGTTGAATGCTTCAAGGTTTTTTTGATTTGTGAGTTGTATTTAAACCTTGTTTCATTAACATTGTTGTTGAAGCCCATTGATGATGAAATGAACTTGAACATGATCTAGAAAAGAACATGAGTACAATTGTTATGTGAGACTTGAGATAAAGAATTGTTGGAAATATTTTGAGTTGGTTGATACATGCTTGAACTAGGGTTTGTGAGAAAGGGTTGTTCCTTGATGTGATTGGTTTAGTTGAGTTGGTTAATACTAGTCAAGTGGATGTGTGAAATGGTTGTTCAAGTTCCATAAAATAAACTATTCTATATTATGATTTGATTTGATATTGAGATTTAAGAATAGGACATATTGAGTCTCTAACAATTCTCTTTATGCTTCTATTGAGTTGAGATTGGGATTTGAGTATAGAAAATATAGAGTCTCTAACAATTCTCTTTATGCTTCTATGAGATTGATTTGAGTTGAGATTGAGATTTAAGAATAGAAAATATTGAGTCTCTAACAATTCTCTTTATGCTTCTATTAAGTTGATATTGGGATTTGAGTATAGAACATATAGAGTCTCCAAAAATTATCTTTATGCTTCTATGAGATTGAATTGATATATTTATTGTACTTTGAGTATAGAACATATTGACTCTCTAACAATTCTCTTTATGATTCTATGAGATTGAACAAGTTTTGTGTGAGATTGTTAAGCAGATTTGAGACAAGTCTTTGAGAAGGCTTGTGGAATGTTTTGAGTTAAATATTGCTAAACAGATTTGAGCAAGTCCAAGAGAGGACTTATTGAGCATATTTGAGCAAGTCCAAGAGAGGACTTATTGAGAATATTTGAGAAAGTCCAAGAGAGGAATTATTGAGCATATTTGAGCAAGTCCTAGAGAGGATTTGTCGAGCATATTTAGACAGGTTTTGTGTGAACCTGTTGAACAAATTTAGACAGGTTTTTGGGTGAGCCTGTTGAGAATATTTGAGTAGGTTCTGAGTGAACCTATTGAGCAGAATTGTACTAGACCGATTGTATTGTGTTTAGTGCAAGATATTAAGCAGAACTATCCTAGACCGACTGAACTATGTTTGGTACAGTATTGAGACAAAGCTTTGGAGGTGATAAATTATAGAGGACAAAGTCTCAGTGGATAGAGATCCAACATCTAGGATAATTAAATACAATATTTGAGTGAGAAGTCTTCAGGTGGAGAGAGATCTACCAGTCAACGTAGCATAGAGACAAAGTATTCTATAAGATCACTAGCCATAGCAGAAGGGGAAAGAGTTCTCCTATGCAATATATTCATGAACTTGATATTAGGGGATCAACATCTCCTTTGGATAGAAGTATGTAAACATTGTAATTTGGTAAAGATTACCAAGAGATTTATTGAGAAAGTTTTAGTAAAATATTTTCTCTATGGAGGTAGCCCACATTGGGTGAACCACATTAAAATGGTGTCTCTTATGTGTGTGATGCTTTGTGTGATGTTTATGGTTTTATTTATGTTGATGCTTCTATTTGGAAAAAACTTTTATGTTATACTGTTCACCCCCCTCTTAGTATAAGCACATGTTCTTCAATTGGTATTAGAGTCGGTCTCTCCACAAATAATTTGACAACTTTGATATGGATACATTAGTATCACACATGTGCTTAGGGAGTGAAGAAAGTATAGACTTTGAAGAAGTGCTCTCCAAGTGTCTCTAATATCTTTAAAGGATTCAAGAAGAGAATGCACAACTAAGGGAACAAATTCAAGATTTTGAATCAACAAGAATTGAGCTTTTGAAAAGGCTAATAGAACTGGAAATGGAAGTGAAATAAATAAGAGAAATTGAACATCAATTAAGAGATATGTTGGAAGCCAAATAAGCAGGACTTGAGAGAGTGGCAACATAAATTGTTATGTTAAAATGCAAAACTGAAATAAATAAGAGATTAAGTCAGCAAGAGGCAGAAACATCAAGCAAAAAGAAGTTACCCCACCATATCTACAAAAAATAATATCACAAAGAAAATAATACCATATTGAGTCCTCATCAAAACAAGTTATAAATTTTCTTCCATGCACATTGTTTCTCTTGCAATAAATATGGTCATAAAGTTGTGCATTGCATTAATAGAGACTATGATAGTAGTAGTATGGATTCTCTTGTATCATATATGGATGATGATGTTTATTGCTTAAAATGCAATAACTTTAGGAATATAGCTAGAAGATGCAATCTAGAAAATCCTAAGTCTAGTAGAAATATCATAGCTCAAACTACTAGGAAATAAGAAAAAGGAAAAGGAAAACTAAAATCTTTGCTAGTTCAAATAGCATTTCATGGTTAGGATAAAGAAGAGAAATGGTTTTTGGATAGTGGGTTCTCTAGACACATGAAAGTTCTCTAGACACATGACAGGAGAAAAAGAAAAATTTAAAACTTTTAAAGAATGAAATAGAGGGTTAGTAAACTTTGGGGACAATGGTTCAACAAAAATCAGTGGAAAAGGAACTCTAAGTATAGGCAATGGGAAAGCAAAAGCTGAAAATGTTATATATGTGGAAGGCTTGAAACATAATCTCTTTATCATTAGTCAACTTTGTGATCAAGGTCATATGGTAACCTTTCATCAAGATCAATGTGAAGTAAGAAAGTCTAAAACTAGAAAACTGGTAGCAAGTGATATAAGAGAAAGAAATATTTATGTACTCAATGAGATCAAGAGGGAAAAATGTCATTTATCCAAAGAGAATGAGGATTGATCTCAACACATAATATTGGGTCCAAATGAGAATCTTCTAATGGTTTTGGAAGATAAATAATTGAGTGACCCTATAGAAAGAAAGTCAAAAGAAAGAAATGATATGGACAAAGGCAAACAAATAGAGGACTACTCAATAGAGAATGGTTATGATCTCAAAGGTGAACTTATATATGCTCTTGACACAGTGAAGAAGGTAAGAAAGCAACACTCTAAGCTTGAAAGTCAATTTCAAGAATGTGATGAAGAATATTATTGCTCATAGAGGACTTAGAGAAGTCAAAGGCCAAGGCAAGTAAGTTCAGAGAAAAGTTAGAAGCAAAAATTTTGGAATGTGACAAGTTAGCACAAGAAGTGCCTACTTTAAAGAATGATTTACAGAACTCCAAGATCAAGATGAAGAGTTTCACAAATAGCTCTAAGAACTTGGATAAGTTCATTCATGGACAATAATTAACATCATGTTCAATAGGTCTAGGTTTTGGAAAGAAACAAGAAAAGACAAAGTCTACTTCAAGTCTTGAAGAAGAAGGAACAACATCAGAAGAAGATACTTTAGAAGAGGGATTCTCAGATGTAAGTGAAAGTGAAACTTCTCAGGATGAGTCAGATTGTAGTGAGTCCAACAGGTATAATGGGCAAAGAAGATACAGATGGAACAACAATCAGAACATGATACCAAGGAGGTCTAGGCAATGAGGATTCAATGGGAGATGCTTCTCATGTCACAGGTTTGGGCACATGGCTTCACAGTGTAGGACACATGAAATACAGGCATATGGAAGAGAACATATTTTCCAAATATATTGTTATTCATGTAATGAGTTTGGTCATAAGGCAATAAATTGCAGGATTCATGATAGAAGAGGATATGGCTTCACCAGGAGAAATCCTAAGACTATTGCACATCCAAAAAATAATAACATTAAGTGTTATAAGTGCAATAATGATGGTAACATAGCAATATGGTGTAGAGCAAACATTCTAGAAATAGGTATGAATAGGAACAAGAATATGAACATGAAAAGGGACAGGAATATGAATAGGAATAGGAACATCAACATGAACAAAAACAAGAAGATGAACAGGAACAAAGAATCAGAAAAGAAAAGAGACTCAGAAAATAATGAGAACAATAATAGGTACAAGAATAGGAACATGGATGAAAACAAGAATGAGAACAAGAGCATGTACTAGAATAGGAACATGGATAAGAACAAGAATAGGAACATAAATAGAGATGATGACTCGAAAAGAAACAGTGAGAGAATTAAGCAAAAAGAAAAAGAAAAATACAAAGGCAGAGAATAGTGCTTTCATGGAGTATAAATACTCCCACCCTAGAATTAACCACCTCATATGGAGGTTGCAGAAGGGATAAGCTATGAGGCTTAATTCTTAGACCCTAGCCCCAAAGGTGACCCTTTGCCATTGATGTCAAAGGGGTAGATATTTGTGTATTATGGGGAGAGTTTTTGGATATGAGGAGAGATTTGATATCTAAGAGAGCATTGATCCAGGGGGAGAAAAGCCCCAGGGAGAGCAGAAAATAAGGTCATAATTCAGTTAAAGTATTTAGGTTGCCATCAAGGACAAAGCGGGTGATTTTTGGACATTTTGAGTCCCTAAGATGAAATGTTTTCATTGATGTCAATAGAGCAATAAATGTCAAAAGGATCTATGAAGGATTTTTATGAAAACCAAGGAAGGGAAAATAAAAGGTTTTATTTTAAACCATGGAGAGCATATTTGATCTGGGTTTTTCTTAAAACCCACATTGGGATTTCGTTTCGTCGAAAAAGGTGCCCCGATGATGGAGTTATTTGAGTTTTAATGTTTGGTTTAAATTTTAATTATTTAAAATTTAAATTCAAATTTAAATGGAAAGTTTCCCATCGATGTCATCATGCAAATACAATTTTAATATTTCTGCTGATGTATTCAAAGTGTTATTAAACTAAATAATCATCCTTGCTCTCGTGTGTTAATTGCCTTGGAATTCAAAAGAGCTCATGCGAATTGTTGAAAATTAAGTAGAGAAGAAATCATAGTGATTTAGAAATCTCAAACGGGGTATGATGCGTGGCATATTTGTGTATCAATTTTGGTAAGACTATGGGCAGCGCAAATATCAGGAATCGAAAACCCTTGACGACAGCGTGTGGGAAGCGCTTTGGTGCTTTGTCCTTTGCGGTAGGCGGAGGAATATTAAAGGCTCTTTTGGCCTTTGTTTTTCCAATGAGTGCTTTTGCTTGGTTAGAATGTTAGTCATGGCTAAGACACTCGCGGTGTGTGGAAGACGAGGGTTTGAATCCCCTTGAGAGGTATTTACGTTTTTGCCTTTAATAATTTTTATTAGCCCTAAAGTTTGGAGTTATAAGGTATTTAATGGGAATTAAATTTTATCATTAGGGCTATGATTATTATTGCAAAAGCATATTTGATTTATGTTTTATTTTTATGGAAATGGAGAATTGATTTTAGGAGAAATAAGGAGTTGTTGTTAAAGTGATATTGAGAGATTTATTGTGGGTTATTTTTAATAAGGGTTTTTATTAAAATAGACTTTGGTGGATGTGTTTATGAAGTTGGAGTGAAAAGGGTGTAAATTAAGTTATGATTTTATTATGATTATTTAAAATACCACTAACCCTTATTAATATTGGAAAGGAAAGTTGTGATTAAGTGTGGCATATTTTGTGAACAACTTATTGGCATCAAAAAGGTATGGGCACATTCATCCATCGGAAAGCCACAATTTGAAAAATCCCACTAGAAACACTAGGAAGGAGGGTTAGGACATGCATGTGGATGTAGGAAAATTGGTATTCCATATAGGAACAGTAGAAACTTCTCTAAAAAATAGAAACAACTGAAGGCTAATTCCACCATGGGACAGCCCAGGAATGCAGTCCAAGTAGTAGCATCCCACACAAACCCTATAAAATGGAACAACAAAACTAAGGATCTCCACAGGCCACAAGATCCCCTTAAAAATGATTTTGAGCTACGAAAGTGCCAGAGGAATCTAGAGAAAACAATAGAAATGAAATCACAAGCCTTAGTAAAAAGCTCGGGAAGGCCCCAAGGAACTCTAATTAAATGATCACATGGAAAATAAGTTGTAGGCAAGAAGCACAGGTCCCCTCATAAGATCGAAAGATGCAGCTAATGTCCCAAAGCAACCTCCATATTCACCAATAAATGCTTTTGGGAGCTGGGATAGAAATTCCAAAGGGAACTTAGCAGCAGGATACACACACGGACCCATTCCAAGGTAAGAAATTTTTTTGAGAAACCCCAGGAAGACTAAACCAAGAAACTCGAAAGGAAAATTCACTAAAAATAAAGCACATGGTCCTCCCCAAGACCATAAAAAATAGTGAAATCCTCCCAAGAAGCACAAGGATGGATTCAAGCCCCAAACCAAAACAATGATGCTCCAAATCTAAAGACCACCTAAAAACTGGTGTCAAGTAGAAAACTTGCAACAAACTAGGCCAAACCTGATAACAATAGGGAAAAGGGTTCCTAAAGCTAAACAAGAAACCTAGGGAAGGTCCCATGGATGTCCCAAAAATAAGGGAAAATGCAATAAATCCTCAATCTGGCTGGGAAAGGGCAGACACAAGGAAAAGTGACCTCCCACTCCAAGGATATTATCTACAACCACAACCAACCAATAAAGAAGGGCTTGGGAAGTGCCAAGGATAAAGGATAGAACTAGGGGAGGGGGAAGTAGGGAAGTGGATCAGGACATCCTATGGGATGTCCCCTACATATCCCTTGTTGGCATCAAATTAAGATAGGCTAGGGTTAAGAAATTTACACTAGCAAAGTATGTAAATCAAGAGAAGCTAGGATCTATGAAGAGTGTTAACCAATTGTCATCCTCCTTCATTCCAATATAAACCATGTAATAAATTAAATTATCATGGGACTTCCTATTATGAGGGTAAGCTTCATATTTGCTATCAAACAAAGAGGAATGAGAAGAAGCTAATTGTGGTTTTAGATGTATCCTCTCCCATAGTGTTCCAACCACATTTTGATCTATAAGGAATATTTGATGCCATGCTCATGCAAAACTAGCCCTTTATATTGATATCCCATATTACAAATAATGTATTTTAAAATGGGGTACAAGTTCAACAAAAAGCATAAAGCATACTACCATTCAAATAGGATATATTTACTGCCCTAGATTTGGTCATCATTAGTATTACCAACATATATATAGGATCAAAGATAAACTTTATGGTTCTTGATATCAATCACTTGACATTAAAAAAAGGGCTTAGGTTGGCTAGAATATGGTATGGTTTTCCATAGTATTCATGTTTTGGGAACTAATGAAATGTTTAAGGGATGGCCCACATCATGTGGATCTATGGTCTACTAATATGAATGTTATAAATTAGGTCACAAGGCATGATATAGAAGAGATTTTTGAGGATCCAGGGTCTAATTTTGAGGGGTAAGACTATAGTATCACTAGGCTTATAATTTCCATTATAAAATTTACTAATAACAAGATCAAATTTCTCCAAGTCTTTTTTAGTCTTATCAAAATAAATGATGATTTTTAAGCTACAAACATTGATATTAGAGCCATCATCAACAAGGATTCATTTAACAAACATGTCCTTGATATACACCATGATGTATAATGGGATATCTCTAACAATAGAGGGTGGAGGGATATCATACTCATAGAATTATATGGTTTTATAATTGACCCTAATTGATCCAACCACCAAGATGAGGTTATTAGGATTAATATCTTCAATAATAACTTGCTCACTCAAAATATTGAGCAAGGTGTACCTATACAATAGAGATGTTCTAAGGAGTATGAAAAAAGAGATTTTAGTAGGGGTACTTTCAAGTTGTTTACATAAATTAAAAGCACCCTTTGGTTTATATTGAATGACCAAGGGAGGCCCTTTTAGGGGAGAGAAGTTTTTTTGTGTGAAGGATCAAAGGAGGTTGTGAAAGCTGCTTAGATGAATGATTGTTGTGTTGTTTCCTTATACTAACATAAATAGAAAAAAATGATTAGGAAAGTGGAGCACGTCCACTATACTTTGGTTTTTAGGGGACACTCCTATAGTAAACATTATTTATTGTCTCTTTATCATGGTTATAAGTGGATCTTGAAAAAATTTCAATGTCTTGATTAGAAGAAGGTTGAGAGTTAGAGCTACTGAGAACTACTTGACCATTATCAATTAGGTCTTCTATTAGGTTCCAAAGGTTATTTAATTTAGTGATTGCATGACCATACAAATTATGGAAGGCACAATAATAATTGGGGTAAAACCAATGAGACATTTCCATTTTAGGATCTAAATGATTGGCAAGTGGAATATCCACATTTTTAGGTTTAAGAAATTGATATAGGAGGGCTAAAGGAGGTTAATCTAGTTAGGATAACTTCCTTCTAGGTTTTAATTGTTGGGGATTTCCTAAGATATATTTTTCAAGGGTGGTTGTAGCAATCACATTATTTTATGATGTGAGTATATAACTTTATTTCCTATAACATGTTTGTTCTTGTATTTCCCTATCAAGTTAGAGAAAGTATTGTCTTCCTCTTTATGGAATTTAGATTTTAATTTTACCCATCTAAGGATGGAGGTATCTAGTCTCTTGGTCATATTTATTGCATCTTCAAAAAAAATTACTTTGGTTATCTCCAAATAGAAGTATAATTGCGCATTTAGGTTATCTATAAATATATCTAGAAGGTTTCTTGGTGGAGGGACATAATGGCCTATCCACACTAGGGCTCAACACATTGCTAATAAATTAGGAAAATTCTCATCTTTTGATTGTTTAAGCTTATATAGATCACTAGTTATGATATTTTTATAAATATAAAAAGAGAATTATTTGGAATACATCTCAATAATTCCCTAAATATTTTAAGGGAATGCCTTGGTATTTGGTAATATCATTCCAAGGCCTGACCACTAGTCTCTTGGCAATGATTTTAAGTAGTAGTATTTGTCATAAGAAATTTCACTACAAGTGGTTCTAAAAAATATAATATGATTGGTAGGATCTTCATTTCCTTTGTACATTTTAAACTTATGAGTTTTAAATTTGGGAGGAAAAGGGTGACTAGCTACAAAAGGATCTAAATTTTAGTTTTACAAGTTATTGCAAGAGTACTTGTGACTAGAGGAAGACCCTTGGATTGTGATAATTTATTGTTTTGATGTCTCTAATTGATAGGTTAGAGTTTGAGCCTCAAAAGAAATTTGATTTTGCATTAAGACATGTGTTGAGAGACAATATGACCTTGATAATTGATGTGAGGGTATGATTGATATGTTAATACATACAATGTTGAGTTTTTCATCATATGGCTCGTACCTAAGCTAGTTGAAATAAAAGGATTAGAAGATGAAGGATAAGATATTATGGAAGTAGGGTTTTGATTAAAATCCATACTCATGCTTGTGGAAATAAAAGAAATATTGTTGACAATATGATTAGGGATTGGGACACTAAAGGATACATATAGATTAGAAATGTTTCTCATGCCAAATTTTTAAGATACATGGAAGCTTACATTGACTTGTAGTAGTTCTTAAAGAGGAGGAAAATATGAATTATATCCTAAGGATGATGAGATACTTGTTAGAGTTAAAGTGCACTATGCCTTCAGTTTGACACTTGTCAGTTTCATTGACAAGTGTCATGTTCATCATATAGGCCTTCTATCTATTTATGTAATACATTTTTATGAATAAGATAATCCCCTTTAGTTTTCCCTCCTAACATTTGGTATCAAATGTTACCTAATGTTGACTTGCTTTGTTTTTTCTTTAGTTAGTATAGTGCACTTTAAGGGGGAATGTTAGAGTTAAAGTGCACTATGCCTTCAGTTTGACACTTGTCAGTTTCATTGACAAGTGTCATGTTCATCATATAGGCCTTATGCCTATTTATGTAACACATTTTTATGAATAAGATAATCCCCTTCAGTTTTCCCTCCTAACATTTGGTATCAGAGTAGGCTTTCCCTGCCCTGTGAAACCCCTTGAGGGGGGATTTCCCTCATGGAAATCCTCCCTCACCTGTTTTTCCTTATTTTTTTTAAAATTTTACCGAGGGAGTATGCTCTCCATCATTTGATGGATCAGAAACCAGATGGTAAGAATTTTAAAAATTTGGGAAATTTTTTCAGATTTTTTTTTAGTTTTTTAGATGTGACGGAGGCTCGGGCATCGGAGAGAGTTTCTTTGCTTGCTGTGCTTTTGAAGATCGCGTTTCGGGATGAAGCTTGTCGTTCCAGATGGAGATGATTGTCAGAATTTTTTTTTACTTGCTGTGACCTGATTGCTGTGATTGGTGTCTGGCTGCGTCAACTGTACCCAACAGTACACCAGGTAAAGAATACTGCAATCAGCGAGAAGCATTTTTTTAGCAGTGGCGTGGATTTCCTTCTGGCCCCTCCATCACATCGTCGTTGGCGTTCATGGTGAAATGCTCAAGCGCGTTGTGGGCAACGGTCTGCAACTGCATAGCGACGTGGAACCGGGCATTGGAGGTGCCCCATTTCAGAATCCAGGAGACGTTGGCATATGACCGAGTGGCGTTCGTAATCAGTGACGCACAGACGGCCGAAACCCTTGCAAATTGAAGAAAATGTGAAATGTGCCCTAGCGACATGGGTCCTGGAGAAAAAAATTAGTCTGGAGTTCAAATGCCTGGCACGATAAATGTTTTCCCGATGCTCAGAGCACTAGTCACAGTAGCACTATGGAATCCGAGCCAAACAAAACCAAATATTTGCCCTGTGGAGGCGAATGCATCTCTGATCTTTGTCGATTGATAACAACACCCATTCCTGTCCTGCATTTTTTTAATTACTGCTGTAGGTTGGACGTGTCATGCCCCGACGGAAATTTCGTGAAGCAGCAAGGCGGTAAGGAAGGTCCGTATGATTTATTTACTCGAAATGGACAGGTCACGGGTTCGAATCATTGGAGGAGCTACGGACTGGCATTGTTGTTCCTACATTTTAGCTATCTCCGGCCACATGGAACCCGTGCCTTCACAACGTGGCCCCCACTGCCGGCGACCCTCTCCACACTGCCGGCATTACTTGGCATCGAAAATTTGATATTTTTTGTGACAGCCGAAATGCTTAAATGAGTGAAAGTTTTAAATGATGGGGAATTAGTATTTTAAATCAAAGTGGGCATTTTTTTATTTCTTTATTGAGTGGGGCCTTTATTCAAACTGCCAGTAGGAGAGCCCACGTAGCCCATAATGCCTTTCCAAGCATGTAAAGAGGAAGTGCAAGTGGTGAAATATGAAAACTTTAATGTAGTGGAAGTGCAGTGCCCATGCCTATGGCCGACAGTATAATCATATTGGCCATTTTTTTAATGTTTTTCAACATGGAAGTGGAAGGTTTAAATGACCCATGTAATTCCCCTACGAGGGATATTGATGCTATTTTTTTTCCGCCTAAGAGCGATGCCGCCATTGAGCGATGTTGTCTATTTTCTGCCTTGAATAGGCATGATGTTTTTTTTTTCCACATGATGAAGGCCCCTTTGATGGTGGAATATAGGGGTATTTATAGTCATTGGAAACGGTTTTCTGCAACGGACACAATAGTGGTGTCAAATTGTAATTTTGAGGCTGTTTAGTTTAGTTTTTTTAGCCTCAAAATTTTTATACCTTGGAGTGCACTCTCGGTTGTACCCGACACTCCCAAGGTAATTTCATATTTGATCTTTGTACCTAGTGATCTTTTCTATACACTTGGCGAATGCAGTGGCTGGTTACCCATGCATTTCGGTGGGATGACATGGTCACCATAAGGACACTTATACTAGGGACTACAGAAAAAGACACCCTAGACTCTATCCGAGGTTTTTTCTAGATCTACTTCTGAAGACTACAGACGAAGACACTTCAGAAGATTCTCTTCTTTTCTTCTTCTCTCCTCCTATTTGAATCTATGGCTCATTTTATTGTATTGAGTGCATTTTCGGCAGAGACCGACACTCTTATATGGCTCGTTTTTCCTTTCATTAGGTGCATTTTCGGTAGAGACCGACACCTTCTAGATTGAGTTCACCATGAGGAGGGATTTCATACTCATGGTGAATCTAGTTAGTGACCTACGAGTGGCAACATCCTCTGAGGATGACCTGCAGAGGCAACAGACCCAGATGTGGCTGACCCTGAGGCACCCATGATGACCCTGAGGTCACCCATGATGACCCTGAGGCACTTAGACGGCTGACCTAGTGGCAACAGACCCGTTGAAGTGGCTAACCCTGAGGCAACAGACCGAGATGTATACACAGTGAATCTAGCATTATTCACAGCTGGAGAGCCAAGAGCATAGAGCACAAGCCTAGACCAAATAAGCAATAATAGAGGATGATAGGTTGTTTTGAGAAGTCAACATTAAGGGGGAATGTTACCTAATGTTGACTTGCTTTGTTTTTTCTTTAGTTAGGATAGTGCACTTTAAGGGGGAATGTTAGAGTTAAAGTGCACTATGCCTTCAGTTTGACACTTGTCAGTTTCATTGACAAGTGTCATGTTCATCATATAGGCCTTCTACCTATTTATGTAACACATTTTTATGAATAAGATAATCCCCTTTAGTTTTCCCTCATAACAATACTTTGAACCCTAGAATCTATAGAAGTAGGTATAAAAGGATTATTAGAATCAATGAGATTAGATGTTGATGCTCTAAGGTTTTCTTTTAAGGATCCAAAATATGGATCCCCTTGTTCAAAAGTCAAAGTGTTAGAGCTAGGTTGTTGGGTAAATTCCAAAAGTGAACCTTCACCTATAAAAACACCTAGGTGGTCATGAATTTCCCCAAGAGTGGATGCCATGAAGCCATGTGAGTATTGAGCTTTAAAAACCGCTATCCTTTGATCATCATGGATAGTTTTTAGAGAACATGAGGGGGAAGTATCATCATATTATTCTTCCAATATTAGGTTCTCAAAGTTATATGGGTCCTCTAGACATTCTACCATAGGGTTAGTAGCATCTCCTAGTCATTGGTTTGAGGGAAAGGAGGGTTCACTTAAATAAGTTTTGAAGTTTATAGAGTGGGTTAGAGGAGAAAGAGATGAACTTTTAGAAATCTTATATTTTTTTAAATTGATACACTCAATTTGACCTATATATCTCGAGTGTCTCCTTATATATTAAAGGTACCTACATACGTAATTCCTCTCTATATACCCATTATTATATTAGATAATCTTGATACATCGATCACCAATGATACATGGAAGTGACTACTTAGATGCATGGCCAAGATGATATGTGAGGGGTAATATTATGCCTTCTTATGACTCTCACTAGCCCACTATAATATACTTCTTACTTTGTACACATGGGATCTTATATGGGTGATTGATAGATTAGGCTTACTATATATCTAATATAGACTAGTGGTTTGTACGACAACTACTCAAAGGATTTTAAATAGCTTTAGTAGGATTAGCAATTGCTTATGTTCTTGTTTATTGGATGTGTTCCAAAAATATTGGATTTTTTTTACACCCCTTAGGCCTGTACACATGGGAAAAAATTGGTTCCACTTTTTTTTAAAGATGTTTTTAAGCTAATAAAATAACTTTATAGGCACACGATTTTGGAAATTTCCTCATTGTTGGGAGTTGCTAGAAACATATTGAGATGTTATTAGTTGGTTGCCTAAACATGGGTGGAAAAAAATTAAACATGGTACCTCCTCATGTGTATCTATTTTGATAGATGTAACTCTATAATATGTAAGTTTAAAAAGAACATCTCATAGATGTAAGGTTGTATGTATTGTGAATGAAGTTATTCTTCTATATTTTTATCTATGCTCTATGTCATATCGTGTATAAATGTATATTGATAAATAATTCTTTTGTTTCCTATTAGTTTCTTATCAGTTGCACATTATTTTATTTATTATATGAGTTTATTTCATCCTCTATTTGTTGTTGAGTTGTTTGGCTACACATTACATGATGCCAACAACTAGTATCAGAGCTATATTGAGGAAACTCATTTTCTTCGTTGTGCACAAAGCTTGTAAAGACATTTTTCTATGTTAATTTTTGTGGATTTATAGATAAATACATTTCCATACCACGTGATGTAGTGGGAACTTTATGAATATTTATAATAGTAAATATGGAAGGTAAATATGGTATAGACAAGTTTAGTTGGTAAAACTTCAATATTTAGAAGTTGAAGATGGAATTTTTGCTTGTGGAAAGAGATCTAAAGATAGTTATAACTATAATAGTGGTGCCTACATGAATATCACAAGTTGAATAGGATAAACATAATGAGAAAGTCATTACTTGTATTGGGTTGAATGTGGTTAATTCTATTTTGATGAAAGACCAAGGTTCTAAGACTACTAAGGAGTTGTGGGATAACATATAAATATGTATGAGCCCAAATATTTAATGAAATTCATATTCTTGAGGAAAAAGTTGTATTCTTTGAATATGAATAATGAAGACAATGTAGTTGACCACTTGAATTTTTTCAATACATTTATGAACCAACTAAGGTCTATTGGTAATAAGGTTAAAGATACTGAACAATGCATCTACTTGTAGTGTAGTTTACCTAACTATTGGGATAATATCATTGTTGTAATTAGTGGGAGTTCTAAGCTAGAAAATATTGAGAAATATGAGATTTTTTTCCAATTGCTACAAGAGGAATCAATGATAAGGAACATGGAGTATTCTAAGCACACAAAAGATTTGATAACTACAGGACATGCCAAATATAGATATGGTGATAAATCATTTGGTGCAATAATATCTACTAATAGAGGAAGGAAGTATCGACTAGTGTGTTGAAGGTGCAAGAAAAAAGGTCATAAGATATATGACTATAAAGTAGATTTATCCAATAAAAAATATGATTTAGCTACTAGTTATGAGAATATTTTGTATATTTCTAATACATGTCTTGTTGTATGCATGAAGTCTCATGTGTGGTTGATTTATTTTGGAGCATCCTTCCATATTACTCCCTACAAAGAGTGGTTTGTATAATATGATGAAGCAAACTATGGAAAAGGTTTATTGGATGATAGTTTTAGCCATGAAATTGTTCATAGAGGTAAGGTTAAATTTAGACTTATATATGGGAGTTTTAAGTGTATCTGAATCATTAGACACATTCTAGGATTAACAAGAAGTTTGCTATCAGTGATTCAAATAGCTAAAGCAAGAATGGATATTACATTCAATAAGTATGGTTATAGTTTGATGCATGAAGTCATTATTTAGGAAAGTGGAGTAATATTTGGAACACTGTATAAGTTGCATACAAATTTTTTTAATATTTCATGCACACATATAACAATTGTGAAAGCAAATAAACCTTAGTTTCAAATATGTCAAGTATGATTTTGTGGTAGAGGAGGTTAGAACAATTTGGTGAAAGGATCTTAAGAGATGTGTAGACACCTAAAACACATCATGTTGAGGCGACTACTCATATGGGCATGCTAATAGACCATATGAATAATATTGGACAACTCCAAGGTGAAGAAATGGTTTTAACCACTCAATTTGGGCAAAATTGGCATACTCATCCTTAGACATGGTTGACACCTATGGATAACAGAGCTAGTTGTACCTACAATCGATGACGAGCATCAAAAATATTTTGAATCCAGAGCCGAGCCAAATTTGGTTGCAACGGTCTAAGAAACAAGAATTCAAATGATTTTGGGTAGGGAATCTTTGAGAGTTTTCCTCCCAACTGATCCAACCTCCTAGATATTTATCTTGGCTTCCCAAGCAAGCCAAGATTAGAAATTAGGAAGGTTATAAGACCCCCCTCCAAATTGGGGAGAATTCTGGAACAATCTTGAGTTGAAATGTAACGAAGCTCTTCCAAAATGGATATTGAATTAACAACCCCTTAAGGAGAGTCGAAATGCTGCCCAATTGTGGAGTGACAAGCATGAACCTGTCAATGGAGCTTCCAAAGGACTAGGAAGCATCAATCATAAAATCAAGCCAATCGAACATGAATATCATAAAATTCGACCACCAATCCATCTTGGGACACAAAGGTGACCTTGATCATCAATTCCATGGAGGGAATTGGAGATCCAAGTCCTGATTACTAGAGCAATAAAAATTTTAGCTCAGCCATGGTTGTTAGTCATGGCTAACAATTCCAGCTATGCCTCAGACCCGTGGTGAGGGTTTGATCCTTAATTTCCATTGTTTTAACAATAGATTTCCATTTTTAGTTATGCAATTAGTTTATTATAGTATATATTAACATTTTAACAAACATATGACTGATTAAATCTAGAATTTAGAGGTATATTTGCTTCCATTTTCTTTTATTTT
The DNA here is from genome assembly GCA_028583015.1 of Wollemia nobilis. Lineage (NCBI taxonomy): Eukaryota > Viridiplantae > Streptophyta > Pinopsida > Araucariales > Araucariaceae > Wollemia > Wollemia nobilis. Next base: position 16,673,862 of record JAQPPZ010017226.1, on the reverse strand, counting down.
TTCAATCTAGACTAGTTTCATGCTTTTCAAGTTCTAATGTCTAATTAAGCATCCTAATTTCTAGATATCATGCTTTATTTATATGCTTTACAGTTATTTTTTGCATACTTCATAGATCTACATGCTTTCTTGTTTTCTTTATCATCAATTTATGCAATTCTCTCAAAAGCCTCATCAAGAGAGGTCTCCTTTGTTATTAGCCCCTTTCATGTTGTTTATTGAATACAGGGTTTACAGGATCTAATCAATTTCAAGGCAGTCAAGGTAGCATATACCACCAACCAAAGGATAAGGCTATATTTGGCCTTAAGAAATTCATGTACCTTATGAAAAGTTTACGGATTACACCACCCCCTTGTTTAGAGGGTCTTCAATATTGTATCAATTGTATCAAAAATTGAGTATCCCTAAGAGATATGTATATGTAATTTGGATTTGACAAAGTTTTAATAAAAGGAAACTCTATTTTCTTGTTAAATTCATTGTTGTCTATTATTTATTTCTTTAATATTTGATTTCAATTGATGCACTAGTTAGGTGTATTCTTTTTAGATCATTACAGATGGTGATCATGGTGGGAATCCCACAAATCATGTTGTAGATAACTAAATTGCTATATTTTTTTGTTGCATGTCTCCATTGTGGTTAATAATCACGATGAACAGTCTCAGTCGTGCTTGATATCCATGGTGAACAGTCTCAACCTCACCGAATAGCCATGAGTAGTAGAGAATAGAAAAATAGTAGACAACCAAATCTACATCAGACTTGGACTTCAGGTAGGAGACCATTCTCTATGTTTATTTGTTGAATACAGTAGATGAAGTTGGTTTGAAGTAGAAAATATAGATAAATATTAAAAGTGAAATTTTATATTCTCTTAGATTTTATTCCAATTGGTGCTAGGAAAAACGGACTTCTGATTGCAATTTGCCCTAGTCTCTAGCAGTCTGGGTTATGTTTTTAGATTTTGCTTGCTTGAGGCCCAATTAGTTTCCAATTTATCATGTAAATGCATTCTCTAAATTTCATCTAAACAAGTAGATGCATATTTTTGAATATTAAAATGTATTTATCATTAGGCACATAGGAAAGAGCATTTTATGCTTGGTGTTGCAGTTTTGCTTTCATGCAAAATTTAAAATGAACAAACTCACCCCACGCACTACTTAAATTCTAGTGAGTTGGAAGTCATATCCAACCACTATTAGGGTTCAACGATGATGGCAGTGATTTCTATTCATTGGCCCAACTCTCTTGAACCTTGTACTATTGGCCAATACCGACTCACATGTCCTAATAGTGCAAAATAGCAAACATTCCTCTTCATAGGGGTGTATCACTGCACATGGGGTACTGGGTGAGGATCTGTAGGACCTGTGCTCCCTGCTCAGGTATGGATTTCATCTCCATAATTTAGGGGGTTTATGTGACTGTGAATTTCATTATCAATTATCAAGCTACGAGCATACAGGTGAAAACCCTTAAACTATTGAGCATTACATCAACAATTTCAAACAAAATGAGAGTAGTTTAAGTTTTCAATAAATTTCAAAAAACATAAAACTAGTGTAGGGATCACAAATAAAATTTAAAGAGATAATCATTCTTGTTTGCTTTGTTTTCTTTAAAATATACATACGAGATAATACACATCATGGTTAGAACACAGAGAGGCTGATCTCGGTGCATGACCAAGGTCGAAGCCAAAGCTCCACCCAATGCACAACATAATGTGTCAAATCCTCAATCACAAGATCCTCCCATATGATGTTTGGTGAGAATTAGAGGGGAAAACTCTATGCATGGGGGTTCTCATCAGAATACCCCACCTAGAGGAGGCAATGTACATACCTCGCGAGATAGATCTAAGTATGGAAGATCCCAACATGGGGCCTTCAAACATGGGAGCATATATCATGATCGTACACCTCATGGATCCACTGGATCCACTGAATAGTACATCATTGAGGAAGGAACTATAACCAAGTTAGTGTCCATCCATACTCAAGATAAGGGAGGCTCTAGACCCCCATAATTTTAAAATAGACAATTAGAAAATTCACCTATTCAGGGGTAGGAAGAGAGGCTGCTTCAAATCATAGGCCTGCATAGACTCCAAACAACAATGAACTTGGTAAGTTCACATTTGATATGTCTAATGTTGGAGTCAATGGTACACAACCACATGAGCCATGGCATACTATACAATTGTATGGTCTAGATAGAGTCTTAGGGAAGCTAGGGTATAAACCCTTAGTTGTACATTCTCATTCTACAAGTTCTCGTAGTAAGAACACACATAGGACCATCAGAGAACCAGGAGAATGCTCTAAGTGTTCTCGTAGTATACCAGCCTCATAAAACCACACAGACATAGAGCATAGAAAACACAAAAATATGAATTTCATCTACATAGAAAAAGGTAAGATCATGGCAAACAATTTTGTGGGAGGTCATACCAATAAAGTTGCTCAGATAGAACTGATACACCAAATATCGCATATGTTCTATCTTATAGATCGATCACAAAAATTGGTGTCATAAAAATGATAGTAGATCTTCCAATATCAATTGGAATATGTCCACATAGAGTGTGAGCACCTCGAAAATGAGGATACTTAGAGACAAAGGTTGCTAAGGCAACATATTTTCGAGTAATATATGCAAGAGCAACACATCCTTGATCAAAATGAGCATTCTAAGTGAGAGGATCTATTGGCTCGCACCAATTTACCCCCTCATAGTGAATAAAGGGAGTGCATTCATAGATGAGATGCTTCATAGCCTGATTTGCACCCTCAGCACATTAACACTCATACTCGCCATACGATCCAAAATATGATGCAGCACCAAGCACTAGAACATCATGGGTGCGCAAAGTATGAAGAAGTAGTAGGATATGAACAAGAATAGGAATATCCTGAGATATCCCTAGTAGACATGGAGGATGATCCTAGTCCTCTACCTCAATCGAAGAAGAATTTACCTCCAAAGGCTCCCCAATTACCTCTTAGAGAAGAGGAAATTCTATCTTTGAAGGCCTATCAGGCCTTGGAAGACAAGGTTTGAGCTATAGAGAAACAAGGGATGGCTTATTAAAAGCCAACCTTGAAAAAGATTCATAATGAGCATTTATGCTGATTAGTGCCCATTCTAGTGTATCTCGAGCACTTCGAGATGCCAAATCTGGAGAAATTCCAAGGTGAGGAGGATGCTCAAGAATATGTTATGAGATTTATGGATATGTGCTTTCATATAGAAAGTAGTGATGCTTTGTTGCTGAGAACCTTCACCACAACCCTTTCAAGCCCTACTCAAGAGTGGTTCAATCAACTTAAGAGGTATAACATAACCAACTTTGTATAGTTGGCTAATACGTTTCTTGAATGCTTCTCCTTTAGCATCAAGAAGAAGGTAAACTTATCTGATCTGGCTACTTTAATACAACATGATGATGAGATGATAATGGATTATGGTAAAATATGGAGAAATATAATAACAAAGTTGCCATTTTCCATTCTGACCATAGAACTAACTTGGATGTTTACCAAGAGTTGTGCGAAACACATCTCGCTACTACTATAGTTGCAACAGTATCAAACATTTAAGGAGACCTTGGCATAAGCCAAGGTAATAGAGGATATCAAGTTATAGGAGGGTAACTTGAAGCTCTGGAACAAGAATAATACTCACAATAAGAAATAACAGACCAAGTCAGCCTATGTAAACCAAGTGGTGTTAAACCTCCAAAAATGGGATAAGGGGTAGCAACAAAATTATCAAGCCCAACCTCCTCCTACGTGATACGATCAATGCAATAATAATAAGGGTAAGAATAAATAATAGCACCCACCTCATCAGTTCACACCTTTGTTAGACTTTATGACATATATATTTCGTTAACTGTGCAAGGCCAAGGCCCTCAACTTACCAGATATTAAATTAGTAGACGCTAATCAACCCAAGCCAAAGGTGTATAGGGATAATATATATTGCACCTTCCATAGGATGAAGGGACATGAAATTGAAGGATGTTGGAGTTTTAAAAATGTAGTACAGAACATGATTGGAAAAGGAGAGCTAATGGTGGAAAACCCTCAGGATCCAGACAACCAAAATATGGGTATCTTCAATAACCCCTTACTAAATCATGAGTCATCAAGGAACAATGTTGGTCATGTGAATCAAATGTGGATGGAACCACCAAATCAAGGATTCATCGACATGGTCAATGTTGTCATGACAAGGGAATTATGAATGAAAAAATCCACCTCTAGCTCTAGTTAGGGTGCATGCTGCACCTTAGAAAAGGCCAGTGAAAAAAGTTCTAGATCCACCAACTAGACCGATGGTGACTATCAAGAGTAGGATTGTTCAAAGCCTGTAGACAACTCTAGAAAATTTATCAATCTCTGAATTTGTTTAGCAGTCTCCTAAACATAGGGAGACACTCATGGAAATCCTAAGTTCTATAAAATTTTAGTTCCAAGACCTTGAAGCATTTATGAACTTCATGGGACATGAGCAGCAGTGCAGTGAACCAGTGATTCAATTCAATGATCATGATATTAAGATGATCTCTACTACTATAACGGACCCACTACTACATATAATTACATGTGTTAATCACACATCATTCAAATGGATTTTGATTGATATAGGGTCATCAATCAATATAATTACAACCAAGGCATTGACATATCTGAAGTTACCAAAGTCACATATTATACCTTCTACTTTCACCTTGAGAGCATTTAACGATGCGCAATGCTCAACGATAGGTACTATAGTTCTTTCAATCCAGGTTGGACTAAAGACCATCCCCATGATGTGTCATGTGATAGAATGTGCCATACAATATAACATACTCTTGGGGAGGCCTTGGATTAGAGAAATACTTTGCATTCCCTTGATTTTATGTCAATGTATTAAATATATATATGAGGGATAGGTTCACATGGTTCCTTATGATGAGAAGCCATTCAAATATATAAAATTATCTGATTTACCAAGAGATTTCATTCTCCCCTTAATGCATCTGGATATACGACCTATTTTTTCAATCAAATATCTAGAAGGTAAATTAAAAGGAGTGTGTGTAGGTTATCCCATGGCAGCACCACAACTATCAAAGCATAAAACATCAACTTCAACAAAGCCTATATTATCCAAAATGCTTAGGAATGACAAGAAACTTAAGGTAGTTATGGACAAGAAAGAGCCAAAGCAAGCACCCAAGGTAGCAATTGTCGAGGTTCTTATTCCCATGGATGAAGGAGACACTCAAAATAAAGTCGAGGAGGTACCTCACCCTGCCTCACCTACTTCTTTAGCAGGGTCATCTGCACTGTAGGTGACCGTACATTTGGTTAATCCTAGATTACAAAATATATCATGTATAACATGACATTCATACCATTTAACAAAACTACATAGGATATGGGCTGACCTCAAGCCCATCACTTTCCCATGGGAACGATGGTACCACTGGGGGTGTCACCCAACCAAATAAACTTTACTTATGGAGGGCTTGATCAAATTGCAAATCACACACCCATAGAGGAGGATGATAATGAAGCATTCATGGTGAATGTTTATTATTTATCTAACCATTAATTTGTATTATGATATTTTAAACATTACCATTAGCATGGTTATGGTTTATGCTTATTCAAACAAGGGCATCGAGTTCCCATAGAACCACAATATCAGCTACTAACTGATAGGTTTGGGTTAGGCTACCATATAAGAGGGTAGGACGAGCTCTTAGAATCATCTTTAGATCATATGAACCTCAATTTGGGGGATGATGTGGATTGGAATCCTTATCACCCTAACCCTTCTCACATATGAAGGGGTAATAGGCTGGTAACCTACATCTCTATTGAACCACCCAATATCTATCACAATAACACCATGGTAGAGGTCAATACAAGAGACACTCCATGAGCTAACTTGGACATGGAAAGCCATGAAGCTATCGATGACACTTGTACGTAGATCCAAAATTTGGGTATAGCAATCGACACTGAATCATAATTTGCTTCTGAGGAAGTGCAAGTAGAGTCCATTATCAAAAGTGATAGACCCAATTGTAATTTTGGAATAGATGATAATTAACAATCCTTAAGCAATAAATAATATGAGGATGATACTGAGTTGGCTTACTTAGGTCCTCTACATTTACGTCATTTTTTGCCCATGGATATAGTGGGTGAGGATGAGGGAGCCCTCATTGATGATAGTGGCTATGAAGAGCAAGCCTACCTTGGGCCTCATCTTGCTAATCACCCAATTCCAGTTGGCCAGGGTGAAGGACTCATATACGACAGTGATGATGAGGATGAGACTGAGAGAGCCTCTATTTGGCCTCACTATTTATGGAATCATCATGAGCCATTTGAAATTTATGAGATGTATTGGAGAGTCTATCCTAGCCCACACATTCAAGGAAGATCACCCAATTTGGATATGATTTATGATATAGTCTTTCCTGATCCACTGACATACATGCAACTCCTTGAATTGAGCGATCCCACTTTCCAGTCTGTTCATAGACTGGATATAGAGATCCCCATACCCCTAGAGTTGCATCTTGGGTATGTGAATAGTACAAATAAGTTAGAATTGCACATGCATTGTCCTTGAGATCTAATTCATTCCATAAATATGATATCCATTGATTTGACCACTCCACTTTGCAATCCAACCGATCCTTCCAAACCATTGCATCTTAATGTAGATGCTATTGATTGGGATCACACTGATTCATCACTAGAGCCTAAAAATTTCTTCCGTAATGAAAAAATGTTACAACCTTTTCATTTTACGCCAAGTTTTGCACATGATGTTTATCATGTTGAGGGAAATTTTGATGTAGGACCTTTAAACCCAACTGATGACATCCACTTGATTCCTATGCCTCACCAATTTAAGGAGGGATCACATATGTCAGTAGAGGAAAAATTCAATGTGGATATTAGTGATGATCCTACTAATCCTAAGAAGGTTATGTTTGGAGATATTCTGTCTCCTAATGAGCATGCCAACCTCATCCCTCTGCTGAAAGAGAGACCTGATACTTTTGCTTGGACATACAAGGATATGCTAGGACTAGATCTGAAAATGGTTACTCACAACCTTCACTAGACCCCTCTAAGAGACCTATAAAGTAGAAGCTCAGGATGATGCATCCAAAAATTGCTTTAATGGTTAAATATGAGTTGTAGAAGTTTTTGGATGTAGAGTTCATAATCTTCATTGACTATCCAGAATGATTATCAAACATGGTACCTGTAGGAAAACCTGATGGAAGGATCCGTATCTATACAGATTTCAAAGACCTTAAAAAGGCAACACCAAAGGATTCATTTTTGTTGCCCAACATATATGCTCTTGTAGACACAACCACAGGTCATGAGATGCTCTCCCTTATGGATGATTTTTTGGTTGCAACCAAATTTAGATCAAAGCCAAAGACTAGCACAACACCATGTTCACTATGCCAGAAGGAATATTATATTACAAAGTTATGTCATTTGGCCTTAAAAATACTGGTGTCACATATAAATGAGCCATGACATACATTTTCCATGACTACATACACAAAATATTATAATATTATATCGATGACTTATTGGAAAAGTCATCACTATGTTATAAGCATGTAGAGGTCCTGAGGAAGGTCTTTGATCACCTGATAGAGCATAATGTCAGGTTGAATCCCAAGAAGTGTGTATTTGGTGTAACTTTAGGAAAGCTCTTGGGATTCATTATTTCAAGATTAGGGATCAAAGTTGACCTAACAAAGATCAAGACCATATTAGAAATATGTCCTACCACAAATATCAAAGATATAAGAAGCCTACAAGTCAAAGTAGCATCCATAAAGCGATTTATCACACAATTATCGGATAAATGCCGACCCATGAATCGATTGCTACACAAGGGGGTCCCATTCAATTGGTATGAGGACTAGCAAGTGATATTTGTTTAAATTAATAAATACTTGGAAACACTGCCAGTGCTAGATCCACCAATATTGGATGTGCCTTTCTTGCTATATATGTTAGCTACTAACATTGCATTGGTAACTATGTTAGCCCAAAATAATGTGCAAAACAAAGAGCAAGAAATATATTACATCAGTCGCACTTTGGTGAGTTATGAGTTGGGGTATGTATATGCAGAGAAGCTATGTTTAGAAGTGTTGTTTGCGATGAAGGAGTTGCATCATTACATGTTGATTCATACGATGTATGTGATATCCAAACAAAATACTTTGTAGTATATGATGAGTAAGACATATCATAATACATGTACTACAAAGTGGATCATGTTATTGACATAATTCAATTTGGAATTCATCAGCCAAAAGTCCATCAAGGGATAGGTCATAGCTGATAAACTGGTGGAGGCACCTCTCGATAATAGTATACCTCTTACCATTGAGCTTCCTTATGATGTAATATTTGTGTTATCAGAGTCTCCCAAACCTGGATAACTAGAGAATAAAGTTGACATGACTTTTTTCTTCGATGGTTCAAAGTGTGAGTAAGGGGGTGATGTAGAAATTGTCTTATTCATTCCACAAGGTGATATTCTCACAATGACACTAAGAGGGGGGGGTGAATCAGTGTAACTATTTAAAACTTGACTCTGCAACTCTTAATGCTTAAAAATGCAAACTTAAAAATAGATATAACAAGTATAACACAAGAGCATCACACAACACATGATGTAACGAGGTTCACCGATTTGGCTACTCCTCAAATAATGACTGTTTGGACTACAATCCAAATCCAGCCTTTGCAAGGATTCAATCTTTACAAATTTTACCAGCACCCACTGGAAGGAGCACCAACCCCTGATTTATCTGCTACAACAGATAGGAGCACCAACCCCTTATACCAAGCACCAACTTGGATTTCTACTTTGAATAATTGATTGACATAAAAATGCCTTCTCTTTTACAAGACCCTCACTGGTCTATTGCTCATTCAGATCAATCTCATAGAAGCATAAGGAGAATTGTTAGAAACTCAATATCTTCTATTGCTTACTAAAACCTTTCTTTCAATTTTTCAAGAATAAAACCAGGTTTCAGTTCTTCTGTTGTTGTTCTTGCAGAACACTTTCTATGCTTCTTATAGCACTCTACCCAACCTCACTTTTAGTTTTTCAAGATAAAACACGGTTGCAGTAACCTCACTTACTACGCCTTTTTTGATTATTTATACTAGGCTTACTTGAACGACTGTTTCAAAACGACTCTATTTTTCCCTCCAATTTTTCATGCATTCTCGGATACGTTCAATCTGTCACACCCTCTCTGACATGCTCTATATTTTATCTGCTTTCTTTCTGACTTATTTTGACAGTCTTCTCTGCTTACTCTGACAGATTTTTCTGTGCATTCTGACAGCCTTTTTTGCGTGTTTCAATGCTCTATCATTCTTTTCTTCTATCCTTTATGTAACTGCCCTCTCGACACCTTTACACTTTTTGATGCCACTCCTTTCAATTATGAGTAAAACTTTCTCTTCTGCCCGCAACTGCCATTTCTGACACACGCAACCTCCAAGAGGATTTTTCGTTTATCGAGATCCTCGGTATATCTGCACTTTTGATAGCCTTGCAGCATCACGGCCCTGTAATAGCCGTTCTTGTCTTTAATGCATTGTTCTAGTCTTTAATGCACTGTTCTACCACCTGTAACTTCGGTTCTAACTCCAGCTAACTCTAACATAACTGGCTGCATGATTTTCTTCTGCACTTTCCCCGACAACTGTCACTATGTAAGCTTCTCGGCTTTTACTTGCACAACTAAGACATGTCGCGATATTGTGACATTTCTGCCCCTTTGACCTTTTCTTGATAGTTGACCGTGAAAACTTGACCTGTTGCAATATCGCGATTTTCTTCGCCTCCTAGTCCTTATCTCAGCATGCAACCATGAAAACAGAACATGTCGTGAAATCGTGACGCATTTGCTGCCTCTAGCTTTTTTCTGCCTCTTTCCCGCAAAAATGGGACATGTCGCGAAATCACGACGCATTTGCTGCCTCTCGCTCTTTTCTACCTCTTGCCCATGAAAAAGGGACATGTTGTGAAATCGTGACGCATTTTCTGCCTCTCGCTCTTTTCTGCCTCTTGCCCATGAAAACGGGACATGTCGCAAAATCAAGACACTTTTTGCTGTCATACACTTTTCTCTGCATGCCTCAGTGAAATCAAAACATGTCACGAAATCATGACGTTTTTTTGCCTTAGTGCTGTTCTTTGCCTTTTGCCTGTGAAAATGCAAGATGTCACAAAATTGCGACATCTTTCGCATCCGTACAACTCTCTCTTCATGCACTAGCAAAATCAAGACATGTAGCGAAATTGCTACACCTTTTTCCCTTTGCAATTTCTTTTGCTGCGGCCTCCGAAAATCCAACATGTAGCGAAATATCTACAGCTTTTCGACTTAGCACTTTCTCTTTGCTTTGACCAGTGAAAATCCAACATGTAGCGAAATTGCTACAAATTTTTGACTTAGCACTTTCTCTTTGCTTCGACCAGCGAAAATCCAACATGTAGCGAAATCGCTACAACTTTTCGACTTAGCACTTTCTTTTTGCTTCGGCCAGAAAAAATCCAACATGTAACGAAATCGCTACAAATTTTTTGCCTTATTGCTTCTTCTCCGAACCTGTCACAAAATCGTGAAACTTTTCATCCTTGGCGCTTCTTCACCGAACTTGTCGTGAAATCATGACACTTTTCACCCTTGGCGCTTCTTCACCGAACTTGTGAAATCGTGACACTTTTCACCCTTGGCACTTCTTCACCGAACTTGTCACGAAATCACGACACTTTTCACCCTTGGCGCTTCTTCACCAAACTTGTCACGAAATCATGACACTTTTCACTCTTGGTGCCTTTACTCCAAACATGTTGCGAAATCGCCACAGTTTTTCAACTTTGCTTCTTTCCTTCCAGCATGTCACGAAATCGCGACAATTTCTCCAGCTTTTTCTCTCTCCTCCGATATGTCACGAAATCATGACATTTTTGGCTGTGCCTTCTCTCTCCTCTGTTATGTCATGAAATCATGACATTTTTGGCTGCACCTTCTCTCTCCTCCATTTTGTCATGAAATCGCGATAGAAAACATGTCGCGATATCGCGACAGTTTTCTTACTTGTCTTTTTCTACAATTTTTTGAATCTTGGTCACTTCTTTCTTCTTGGAAATTCATTGTACATATTTTGACTGTCCTCTGAACTACATCAATTGCATCAATCTATCTGTGTTGACAACAATGAAAATACTTTTGCTACACCTTGCTCAACAATCTCCCCCTTTCGAATTGTTGGCAACACGTGCAATTTCAATTTCCTGTAGAAATTCTTCTCCCCCTTTGCCAATAATACCAAAGGGCTGCTGCAGACTCCCCCTGAGTTTATGCACAACATTCTCAGGCATAAATAATTTAATGCTCCCCTTGAGAATGTGTTCCCCATAGCTAATCAGTGCTTGGGTAGTGTGACCACTCCCAGCTTACTCCGAAGGTACTCAAAAACTTCCTTGGGCAATGGTTTTGTGAATATATCTGCAACTTGCTCTGTGGTTGGAACAAACTCCAATTTGACCTCTCCTTCTACAACTTTATCTTTCAAAAAGTGATACCGGATTACAATATGTTTGGTGCGGGAATGCATAACCGGATTCTTTGAGATGTTGATCACACTAGTGTATCACATTTAACTAAAATTGGCTCATTGAAGTGAATACCAAGATCTTTCAGTGTTTGTCTCATCCATAATATTTGTGTATAGCATGTTGTTGCTGCAATGTATTCTGCCTCTGCTATGGATAGAGAGACTGATTCTTATTTTTTGCTGTGCCATGCTACCAGTTTATCTCCAAGATAAAATGCTCCTCCATTGGTACTCTTTCTATCATCAATACATCCTGCCCAATCTGCATCAGAATATACAAAAAGAGTGAAGTCTTTTCCTTTTGGATACCATAGCCCATACTCCATAGTACCCTTGAGGTACCGAAAAATCCTTTTCACAGCTGTCACATGGGTCTCTTTGGGACTAGCCTAAAATCTTGCAACCATGCAAACTGCCTGTAAGATATCCAGTCTGGTGGCTGTCAAATACAGCAAGCTCCCAATCATAGATCTGTACATTATTTGATCAACATCTGGAGATTTGTCATCCTTGGTCAACTATCCTCCATAGTGAACTTTTTCAGCATTTCTTTCACATATTTAACTTGAGAAATAAAAATGCCCTTTTCAGTTTGATTAACTTGTAGTCCTAGGAAATATGAAAGCTCACCAATCATAGACATTTCAAATTCTTTTTTCATTTTATTTGCTATGTCTTTACATGACTTATCATTGCTTCTGTCAAATATTATATCATGTACATAGACAACAAGGATAATGAGATTGCAATTCTTAATTTTGATATATAAATTGCTATCCACCATACCTTTCTTGAATCCTTGCTGAGTGAGATAGTTGTCCAATCTTGCATACCAAGCTCTAGGTGCTTGTTTCAAGCCATACAAAGCTTTCTTCAGCTTGCAAACAAAGTTAGGATTATCACAGAGTTGAAAACCATCAGGCTGTTCAATATAAACTTCTTTTTCAAGATTTCCATTTAGAAATGTTGATTTCACATCCATCTGATAAACTTTGAAATTCCTATGAACTGCTAAAGTCAGAAATAGTTTGATTGCTTCAATTTTGGCCACTGGTGCAAAATTTTCTTCAAAATCAATCCCTTCAACTTGAGCATATCCTTTACAGACAAATCTTGCTTTATTCCTTACAACCTATCCGTCTTCATTCAATTTGTTTCGAAATATCCATTTAGTACCGATTATGTTTTTATTTTTAGGCCTTGGTACTAATTCCTAGGTTTTGTTTTTCTCAATTTGATCTAGTTCTTCATTTACTGCCTCCATCCAGCTTTCATCTGTGCTTGCTTCAATAATATTTTTGGGCTCAATGTTGGATAACAGAGAATAGTTGTTTACTACTCTTCTTCTTGTTTGAATGCCAACTATGGGGTCCCCAATAATTTGCTCTCTGGGATGATTTTTCTGCCAGTTGCCTGTTTTGGATTTCCTGTTTTCTTCTATTTCTAAATCATTTGAATCTGATTTTTGTCTCTCTTCTTTTTCTTGATCTTCATCTTCTTCAATAAATTCTTCATAAGTCGGGTAGTTTTCTTTATGGCTAATTTCTTTTTTCCTACCTTCATCAACCTTAACATCTACACTCTCCACAATTTTCTTTAGTCTTTTGTTGTAGCATGTGTAAGCTTTGCTTTTTGTTGAGTAACCAAGAAAAATACCTTCATCAGCTCTATATTCAAACTTGCCAAGATTGTCTTCAGTTATTTTAATGTAACACTTGCTGTCGAACACTTTGAAGTATTTTGCTGTAGCCTTTCTGCCAAACCACAGTTCATAAGGTGTTTTGCTTTCATGCGGCCTCAACATGCACCTATTCTGGATGTAAACTGCAGTATGAACTACCTATTTCTAGAACCTGTTAGCAATTCCGCTTTCTGTCAACATGGTCCGTGCCATTTCCTACATAGTTCTGTTCTTTATTTCTATTGCTCCATTCTGCTGATGTGTTCTTGCTGCCGAAAACTATCTTCTAATCCCATGTCTTTCACAATATTCTACAAACTCCTCTGAAATAAACTCTCCTCCTCTATCTGATATTAAACATTTAATTCTCTTTCCTAATTGATTCTCAACAAGATTTTTGAAAGCTTTGAACATCTCAAAGGCTTCTAATTTAAGTTTCAAAAATAGTACCCATGTCATTCTAGAATAGTCATCTATACATAGCATAAAATATTTGTAGCCATTTATGCTTTTCATTTTCATGTATCCACATAAATCAGTGTGTATTAGTTCTAACGGCTTGCTCGTGAAATACTCTTTTGCTTTGAATGTGGCTCGGGTTTGCTTCCCTTTTTGGCATGAAGCATAAATGCTATTTGATGGTTTGCCAATAGTGGGTATATCTCTTACTGCCATTTTTGTGCTAATTTTTACCAAATTGTCAAAGCTTATATGACCGAGTCTCTTGTGCCATAGCCAATTTTCTTCTTCCTGTCCTACCAAGCAAGCACCTTCTGAAGTCTCTGAGAGAGTATACATATTTTCAGAAGTTCTCAGTCTAGTAGCTATCAACTTTCCATTTTTTGTCTTTCTTACTTCACAACCTTGCTTCTTGAAAATTACTTCATGACCTCTGTCACAAATTTGACTTACACTTAGTAAGTTATGCTTCAAACCAACCACAAATAGGACTTCTTTAGAGTTGATTTTTTTGTCACTTAATTTGACTGATACTTTACCCACTATCTTGGCTCCATCATTATTTCCAAATTTTACAGAACCACCTTCGTATATCTATAACTTATCAAATTTTTGTTTATCTCCTGTCATATGACTAGAGCATCCACTATCCAGAATCCATGGTGCAAATTTGTTCTAGGCTTTGAGAGTTGTTTGAACTATCAATGATTCCTTATCTTTCTTAGGTTGCTCTTTTTCTTTCCACTCTGATTTGATAGCAGATTTGGTCATTTGTTTTGCCTTCTCCCTTTCATTGGCTTGTGCCTATTTTTTGGGAAATTTTTTGTTTTGTTTCAATCTAGTTGGTTGATACTTACTTCCCTGATATTTATTTCCTGCAAAAGAGCTACGATAATTTCTTGCAATATGTCCAAAGTTATGATAGTTATAACATTCTATAGCATACTCTATCAAAGGAGAAAAAACATTTCTACTAGTGAAATTTCTTTGTCCTACATTATATCTGCAATTTGAAATTTTATGACCATAAGCATTGTATTTAAAACAATAACCATAAAAGGAACGAGTGTACCTGGGTAATGGTTTTTGCCATGTTGTAGTAGGAGCCATGGGTCTTCTTCTTCTTCTTTGATATTTGACTTTGGTGAATCCATCATTTGCAGTACTCCTTTCATGCTTGGCCTTATTGTTTTCTTTTGCATGATTCGGTTTTTCTTGATCAACCCTGATCTTATCTTTATTCTTTATTGGTTCTACAGTTATGGCCATTGATGATTCTTCTTCTACGAAGCCTAATCAAAATTTAATGCTTGTAGGCTTTTGGTTGTTTATAATCTCATCAAGCTTCACAGAACTTCCTTCAAGTTTATGGTAACAACTCAGTTTTTGACTCTTTTCTTCTAGCTGCATTCTTAAGCCCACAATATTTTATTCCAGTTTGTTGCACTCATTTATTTTCATGGTTAATTATGCTTCAAGATCTTTAGACTTTTTTTTAAACTCTACAGTCTGTACTTTCAAACTGATAATTATTTCATTGTCATCCTCAAGTTTTCTTGAAACCTTTTTATTATTTTTCCTTTCTGTACTTAACTCTTCAAGTGCAGCAACCAACTCACCTTCCAAATCTACTACAGCCTCATCCTCTAGTTTTTCATCACACTCCTGGGTTTCCTCTGTTATTTCTTCTTCAAAAGCCATGAATAAAGCTTCACCAGTTTCTTCTTTAGAATCCTCCCCAGAGCTGTCTTCAGAAGAGGTGACATTCTTGGAAATGAAGCTTTTCTTCTTGAAGTTCCTTTTTCTAAAATGCGGTTTCTTCTTCCAGTCACTTCTTTCTTGGTGTGTCCCTTCATCACTTTTGTTTTTCTCATTCATTGGGCATTTAGCTGCAAAGTGCCCAATTCCTCCACAGTTGAAACACTTAAATGGTAACTTACCTTTGTACTTTACTTTTCCATTTATCAGTTTCCTAACAAAGTTTGCTTCAGTTTCATCTGAAGATTCTTCTTCCTTAGATTCTTGTTTAACTTTTATATTTTTTTGTGCTTGAAAAGTAGCTTCTCTTTCTGAGGGCTTAGTCTGTCCTATTCTCATTTCATATGCAGTTAAAGAACCATGCATTTCATCCATGCTAAAAGTATTTAAATCTTTAGCTTCTTCTATAGCAGAAACTTTAGCATCAAATATTTTATGGAGAGTTCTGAGTACCTTTTTCACAACAACTGCATCTTCTATTTCCTCGCGAAGTCCTCTAATCGCATTTATGATTCTATTTACTCTCAGCATATAGGCCTCTATGTTCTCATCATCATTCATTTTTAATGCTTCGAACTGGGCTCGATGTGTTTGCAGCTTGGCTTCCTTGATCTTGCCATCTCCTTCATGAATGCTCTGCAGTTTGTCCCATATGTCTTTTGCTGATTTACAATTCATGATCCTTATCAACTCACTGTCTACTAATCCAAACATAATAGCATTCTTAGATTTAGAGTTGTTCTCAAACTTTTTCTTCTCAGCCACATCTATTGGAGGAGCAGAGGGTATTATGTGTCCATTTTCAACAGATTCCCAAATGTCATATCCCAATGCACATAGATATGTATGTATCTTGAGTCTCCAGAAAGAGTAATTTGTTCCATCGAACAAAGGAGATTTTTTGGAAGAAAATCCTTCATAACCGGCCATTGTGTATCTTCCAAGATCACCTTAGCTGATTAAGCTTATTCAGGAACTTGGCTATGATACCAATTGATATTCTCACAATGACACTAAGAGGGGAGGGTGAATCAGTGTAACTATTTAAAACTTGACTCTGCAACTCTTAATGCTTAAAAATGCAAACTTAAAAACAAATATAACAAGTATAACACAAGAGCATCACACAACACATGATGTAACGAGGTTCACCAATTTGGCTACTCCTCAAATAATGACTGTTTGGACTACAATCCAAATCTAGCCTTTGTAAGGATTCAATCTTTACAAATTTTACTAGCATCCACTGGAAGGAGCACCAACCCCTGATTTATCTGCTACAATAGATAGGAGCACCAACCCCTGATTTATCTGCTACAATAGATAGGAGCACCAACCCCTTATACCAAGCACTAACTTGGATTTCTACTTTGAATAATTGATTGACATAAAAATGCCTTCTCTTTTACAAGACCCTCACTGGTCTATTGCTCATTCAGATCAATCTCATAGAAGCATAAGGAGAATTTTTAGAAACTCAATATCTTCTATTGCTTACTAAAACCTTTCTTTTAATTTTTCAAGAATAAAACCAGGTTTCAGTTCTTCTGCTATTGTTCTTGCAGCACACTTTCTATGCTTCTTACAACACTCTACCCAACCTCACTTTTAGTTTTTCAAGATAAAACACAGTTGCAGTAACCTCACTTACTGCGCATTTTTCGATTCTTTATACTAGGCTTACTCGAACGGCTCTTTCAAAATGGCTCTATTTTTCCCTCCAATTTTTCATGCATTCTCGGCTACGTTCAATCTGTCACACCCTCTCTGATGCGCTTTGTATTTTAGCCACATTCTTTCTAACTTATTCTAACAGTCTTCTCTGCTTACTCTGACAGCTTTTTCTGTGCATTCTGACAGCCTTTTTTGTGTGTTTCGATGCTCTGTAATTATTTTATTCTATCCTTTATGTAACTGCCCTCTCGGCATCTTTACACTTTCTGATGCCACTCCTTTCAATTCTAAGTCAAACTTTCTCTTTTGCCCGCAACTGCCATTTTTGACACATGCAACCTTCGAGAGGATTTCTTGTTTATCGAGATCCTTGGTATATCTGCACTTTTGATAGCCTTGCAGCATCATGGCCCTATAACAGCCGTTCTTGTCTTTAATGCACTGTTCTACCACCTGTAACTTTAGTTCTGACTCCAGCTAACTCTAACATAACTGGCTGCATGATTTTCTTCTACACTTTCCTCGACAACTGTCACTGTGTAAGCTTCTCGGCTTTTACCTGCGCAACTAAGACATGTCACGATATCGCGACATTTCTGCCCCTTTGACCTTTTCTTGATAGTTGACCATGAAAACCTGACCTATCATGATATCACGATGTTCTCCGCCTCCTAGTCCTTATCTCGGCATGCAACCATGAAAACAGAACATGTCACGAAATTGCGATGCATTTGCTGCCTCTAGCTTTTTTTTGCCTCTTGCCCGCAAAAATAGGACATGTCACGAAATCAAGATGCATTTGCTGCCTCTCGCTCTTTTATGCCTCTTGCCTATGAAAATAGGACATGTCATGAAATCGCAACACTTTTTGCTGTTGTACACTTTTCTCTGCATGCCTCAACGAAATCGGAACATGTCACGAAATTGCGACGCTTTTTTGCCTTAGCGCTGTTCTTTGCCTTTCGCCCGCAAAAATGCAACATGTCACGAAATCATGACATATTTCTCATCCCTACAACTCTCTCTTCATGCACTAGCAAAATCAAGACATGTAGCAAAATCGCTACACCATTTTCCCTTTGCAATTTCTTTTTCTGCGGCCTCCAAAAATCCAACATGTAGCGAAATCGCTATAGCTTTTTGACTTAGCACTTTCTCTTTGCTTCGACCAGCGAAAATCCAACATGTAGCGAAATCGCTACAAATTTTTGACTTAGCACTTTCTCTTTGCTTCGACCAGCGAAAATCCAACATGTAGCGAAATCGCTACAACTTTTCGACTTAGCACTTTCTCTTTGCTTCGGCCAGTGAAAATCCAACATGTAGCGAAATCGCTACAACTTTTTCGCCTTATTGCTTCTTCTCTGAACCTATCATGAAATCGTGACACTTTTCATCCTTGGCGCTTCTTCACCGAACTTGTCATGAAATCGTGACACTTTTCACCCTTGGCGCTTCTTCACCGAACTTGTCACAAAATCGCGACACTTTTCACCCTTGGTGCTTCTTCACCGAACTTATCGCGAAATCGTGACACTTTTCACCCTTGGCGCTTCTTCACCGAACTTGTCATGAAATCATGACACTTTTCACTCTTGGTGCCTTTACTCCAAACATGTCGCGAAATCGCGATAGTTTTTCAACTTTGCTTCTTTCCTTCCAGCATGTCACGAAATTGCAACAATTTCTCCAGCTTTTTATCTCTCCTCCGATATGTCATGAAATCATGACATTTTTGGCTGTGCCTTCTCTCTCCTCTGTTATGTCATGAAATCATGACATTTTTGGCTGTGCCTTCTCTCTCCTCTATTTTGTCACAAAATCACGATAGAAAACATGTCGCGATATCACGACAGTTTTCTTACTTGTCTTTTTTTGCAATTTTCTGAATCTTGGTCACTTCTTTCTTCTTGGAAATTCACTGTACATGTTCTAACTGTCCTCTGAACTGCATCAACTGCATCAATATGTCTGTGTTGACAAAAATGACAATACTTTTGCTGCACCTTGCTCAACACAAGGTTCTCCAATGCCCTTGTCATTTAAATTATACTTTCCTTATACCAAAAACAATGATGAATATGAAGCCCTAATCATGGGCCTCCAAATAGCTATCACCATGAAGATTAAATGATTAAACATCTTTGGTGATTTCCTTCTCATAGTCAATAAAGTGAAGGGAATTTTTCAATGTAGGTGTCCCATCCTAAAATATTTTAAGGATCTTGTTGACACTTATCTAGCCCAATTAGAGTGGTACAAAATTGATGAATCCCTCGTATGTATAAAAAATTTATAGACACTATGGCATCTTTGGGATCTTTAATACCTTAGAATCTGTCTGCCAATTTTACTACCATTAATTTAAATATGCTATCATATGCCCTAATGCAGTGTGAGGCTTTCGATAACAAGGAATTAGTCAACGTGATTCATGTAGAACCAAACCATGAGTGGTTCTATAAATCCAAATACTTTCTAAATAATGTGCCTTGGGGATATTTGATCTTACAAAGTCCTACAAAGAATGGAGATATCTTGCATCATCAAAGCTATGATGGAGTTCTCCTTCGTTGTCTTGAGTCCCAAGAGTCAGCTTGGGCAATTTCATAGGCTCATGATGGTACATGCAGTGGCCATTTTAGTGGCATGGCCATTGTCAAGTGCATCCTTCGAATGGGTTATTATTGGCCCACTATGGAGAAGGATTGCATCGCGTATGTCAAGAAATGCATCAAATGTCAACATCATGCTAATATTATGCACTTGCCATTACATGCCTTATATCCCATACAAGTGGCTTGGCCATTTGCTCAGTGGGTTTTAGATCTAATAGGTAATATCTCTCCCCCATCATCGAGCTAGCATACATTTATTATAATGACTATTGAGTATTTTACAAAGTGGGTGGAAGCAATCCCTTTAACAACGATAACTAGAGCACATATTGTGGATTTTATACTTCATAATATCATTAGTCATTTTGGGATACCATCCAAGATAATATTGAATAATGGAACATCATTCAAGACTAAAATTGTAAGGGCTTTAACATACAAGTATAATATACATTATATTTTTATGACTCCATACTGTTTGCAGGAAAACAGGTAAGCTAAGGCTTCAAACAAGACAGTGGTAGCCATCTTTAAAAATATGGTATAATAAAACCACAAAAATTGGCACATCCATCCACCCCTTGCATTATGGGCTTATAGGGCTAGCATTCATACGCCCATTGGAGCAACCCTATTTTCACTAGTATATGGTGTTGAGGCCATTATGCCCTTAGAGTTGGAAATTCCAATGATGTGTGTCGTATTGAAAGAGTTCATTGATGATGACACTGCGTGGCAAGCTCACCTTGATCAATTGACACTTCTTGATGAACATCACATGAATGCCCTTGAGAATCTTCACATTTATCAAGAGCACTTGAAACGAGCTTACAATAGTAAAGTCCATTTGAGAGACTTTAAGGTTGGTGATCTTGTGCTGAAAGAGAACCAACATAACTCAAACCTGTCGCCACACTTGTGAGATAAATTTATGGCTAACTGGGCAGGTCCTTATATCACCTCAAAGCATATTGGACATAGAACGTATCACCTAACATTGCTTGAAGGAATTGAAGAGCTTGAACCTCTCAACATCCTTCATATTAAAGAGTACCACACATAATAATTCAAAAATATGGAAAATTTTCAAAATCCATAAAAATTAAAAAGCAATAAAAGCTAAAAATATTGCAAAGCATAAAAATTAAAAAAAACTTGCATCATGCATTTCATTTTGCACTTGCATTCAGTTAATTGCATTGCATTTAGGCATTTTCATCCATCACACTTGCATTAGGATAGGTTGTGTTTGCAATATTATAAATGACACCACGTTTGTATTTCAATCATGCATCTATGCATCATCATAATTTATCACCCTTGCGAGTAATTGTATTTTTCAACACAACCCCTCTTGTTGCTATGAATAATATACTAGGGTTTTCAGTCATCCATCCATTCCTAGTGGTCTTCTCAAACATTTGTAGAAATATTGCTTTACTTTGGAGGGTGATTTCTAGTTTTGATAGCACTTACCATATAAAAATCTCATCACTAATCAAACACATTAACAATCCTAATTAGGATAAGGAAGAATGAACACTACAAAGAGGTATGGGTCACCTTAAGTGAAAAGTTTTATTACTTGCTCATTTGTGAGGCACAATGGTCTAGAGTAGAGGTCATTTGCAAAAGTACAAGTTCCCCCTATCCGAGAAATCCTTTGCTTACACAAAAAGGAGCAAAATACCAAAATCAAATCAAATCCCTTTCTCAAAAACAAAAAAATAAATAATGATTTTTATCACTATATATGAGCAAGTATCCCAATAAAATGAATAAATTAAGGGTGTGATCTTGAATCCCTAGAATGGTCAATACTAAAAAATCATGGAGTGATCCCCAATACAATAATGGGTTGAATGAATCCTACCTGACATTGGGGTAGGTCTAGCAATTCACAAATGAGTTAGATTTATATGGCTTGTACTTCCTAGTGGTCTAATCCAACTGATTCTAAACCTAGGATCATATGGATATTTGAGGATCCCCAATACAACAATGAACTGAATGAATCCTGCATGACATTGGGGTATGCTTATGTTTCATCTAATATATTCATGTACACACATAGGGGTAATGAATAGTTTTATTTTTCATAGCAAAAACTTTATCTTTCAAAAGTCTAGTATAGCCAATATACAACTTTTGATAAGGCAACTAGGGTGTTTGAGTCTTATGGAAAACCTCAAAAACTCCCAAATAGCAACAATCAATTTCAAGAAATCAATCATCAATTTATTTTTTTTATTAAGGGGTGTTCATAACATAGGTTAGATACCGAATGAATATAAACAATGATATTTAGACGACCACTGACTATTTTGTGAATATATTTTAAATTACAAAAGCTTATGAGTAGAAACAATACATCATTTCATCTCACATATGGGTGCCTAATTGATTAATTATGATGACAAGATATATCAATTACACTCATGATTGTTATACATTCTGTGCTTTCATCCATTAGATTGTTAAATCATATTGCATTCATTCCTTATGTTTTAAGTGATTAAAGCATGCCGGTCCATTTACACTAGATTACAACATGTAAATAATGCATTACATACATTACATTCATCATATCATAACATAATAAATTAAATGCATACAAGTAAATCAAATTAAACATGCATTTAACATCTAACATTGCATCCATATGCATACATAATAGTAGTCCATATACACATATAGATCACAATATCTAGTCATACAACCATCATCTAGCTAGTGCATGTAATCCATACATCACATCATATAGCATTATATAAACATAAAATATAAGCATTGCATTAATATGTATCTCATAAACATAAAACAATAAAAATATACACATATAATGAGTCTCATAAATGTCATATCATATATATACATGTGTAAAAAACAAAGTATATAGGCTTATGTCCAAAATAATCTATAGACTACAACTGTGTAGGTCCTCAGACATTACACCCAAAAATGGTACAAACATATGACAATATTTGTACTAGGTATGGTCTATACCTCCTGTCTGTGAGGCTCCACCACCATCTCCACCCTCCCTGTGAGTCTATTGGAGCTAGAACCTATGGACCTCTCTGACCTGTGAGTTCTGTAATTGGATTGGGTAGATGACAACCTAGTCTCCCATGTCCTGGTCTACTGTGTCCCTGTAGTAGTAGTCCTATATGGAACCTCACCCCCAAGTAATATGATATCTCCCTCTATGAGAGCGATGTAGGCCACATCTGAGGAATATTACGTGTTTGCCTCCTGAAAGAGGATATGCAATATCTAGATCTCTGTGCTCACATCCAAACCTACTAGTTATGGTATGAATAGAGTGGTAGGATTATCCTATAAATCTGAGGGACCTCCCCTCACATACTGGAGCAAGTCTCACTCTGTGGTGATAACATCCATCTGAGTCTAGAGAAGATCATGCTGCCTAGTGATCTTCTGTATCTCAGTGTCAATAGTGGAAATCTATGGCTGGAGAGCTATCCTCTCCTTTAATCCTCACCACTATGCCTATCCCTATGCCATTTTATCTTGTGCTTCCCTCAAATGTGCCTACAGAGTCACCACAAAGGTGTCCCTCTCTAATATTTGGGTCCCTACAACATACAACCATGGCTCCAAGCTAGTGACCTAGGCCTGAATCTATGATACCTCATTATTGGGATTCTCCTTGGCCTCCTCCTTAGCTTGAGGCTCCTCATATACATCTAGAGCCTCACCCCAGCCACCCTCTATCCTCTAGTGAACCCATATCTCATATGGATCCTCAAATGTTGCCTCTACAACTACCTCAGCTATAGCCCTACCTAGTCCACCAAGAATCATACTTAGCTATAGTCCCTACATATACAAGCCCTGAGTCCTGCTAGGTATCATTAATGAAGAAAACAAGCTTATATCAAGAGGGGGGTGAATAGTATAGCACCCACTTTTTACTTTATTTCCAAACCAATATCAATTAGTGTCCTCACTTGTAATAACCAAATATAGCAATGTGCATTAATAACATAGATAGCAATGGTAAGCAAGTACATAAATCATCACATATAATTGAGACACAATATTTAACATGGTTCTCCTAATGTGGGGTAGTCCATAAGATATTCTCCTTATAATATTTCACAAAGAAATAGGGATCCTTATATCAATACAAATGATTACTTTGATCTGCTCAAAGCTAGGCTATCATAATCTACTCAGGTGGGCTCCACGGATCTGCTCAGCTAGGCTCTCCAATGATCTACTCAGCTAGGCTATCCACTTATCTGATCAGCTAGGCTATCCACTTAACTAGGCTCTCCACTGATCTGCTCAACTAGGCTCTCCACTGATCTACTTGGCTAGGCTATCCATTGATCTACTTAGCTAGGCTATCCACTGATCTACTCAGCTAGGCTATCTAATGATCTTATCAGCTAGGCTATCCATTGATCTGCTCAGCTAGGCTATCCACTTATCTACTCAGCTAGGCTATCTACTGATCTGCTCAACTAGGCAACTAGTGTTGATGTGTTTTATTTTTATATCCCGTCTCTTTCACTGCTCAAAAATTTCCCTCAATACCTTCTCACAAGGCTCAAAAAATCCTACTCAAATTTTATCCCAAATCTATTCTCAAAACCTTCACAAAAGGCTCAAACAATCCTGCTCAAATGCTATCCCAAATCTATCCACAAATCTATCCCAATAGACTTCTCAAAGGCTCAACCAATCATGCACAAAAGTTGTCTCAAATTGTTCTAGAAATTCTTTCCCAAAAGCCTTCCCAAAGGCTCAACCAATCATGCACAAAAGTTGTCTCAAATATATCCAAAAATTCTATCCCAAAAGCCTTCCCAAAGGCTCAACCAATGACTCTCAATTAACACTCAAATATCAACCACAAATCAATGAAAGCAAGGCTCAATTATGAACTCAACAATGGATAACAAGTGAACGATGAAAATACTCAACAATGTGCTCAATAATGAATGACAATGTACTCTTCAATGGATGACAACAATGATCAAGAATGCACTCTCAAATGGATGACAAAAATGTCAACAATGTACTCTCAAATGGATGACAATAATGCTCAACAAGGTACTCTCAAATGGATAACATCAATGCTCAAAAATGTACTCTCAAATGGATAAAAATAATGCTCAAAAATATACTCCCAAATGTATGGAAAATGAGCTCTCTAATAGCCAAAAATGATCTCCTCAAATGAAAGGTAAATGTATCAACAAGTGACTAGCAAATGATCTCATCAATGGTCTCAAATAGTGGCAATGTACTCAACAAGTAACCAACAATAATCTCCTCAAAGCAATAGCAAAAACCTCCTCAATAATGGCAATACTCTCAATGAACTCCACTAAAGCAATCATGGAACTCAAGCATCAATTTTATCTGTAAAATTTATTTTCTAATCCATCCACTTCCTCTCAACAGCCAAGGAACATAATCAAACAATTTGTCTTCAACTTCAAACCCTAATTCATGTGCATATCTTCTAACTCAAGGTAGTAATTAACTAGGTCTCCAGTTCCTAGTTTAATTTCATAATTAAATCAAGCACTAGGACATATAACAAGTTCAACATTTTTCAACATTATGACTCCCTAATTTTATTAACACATACATCAAGCACCTATGCTTTTATTTTTAATTCCACACCTTATAACTCCACATACAACAATCAAAAATATTTATTTCCACACCTTATATCTCCCTAATAATACACATCAATAACAAATATTTAATTCTACACGTTATAACTCCCTAAGCACATAAACACATACAACAAGAATTTATTTCCATTCTACACCTTATAACTCCCTAAGCACATTAACGCATACAAAAAGCATTTATTTACCTAAACTCCTTATGACTCCCTAGTTATCACAGAAATATTTTTAATGCACCAAAACTTTGACAATATTAAATATTACCATGCACTGGAGATAAATACCTTTTTACAAAAATTTTAGCCTTCACAACCTTCAAAATTTTTAATTCCTTTGCCAAAATTAATTCATCTTCACACCTTTGAAATCGTCAATGCCTTGCCAAAAATCAATGCGCCTTCACACCTTTGAAATCGTCAATGCCTTGCCAAAAATCAATGTGCCTTCACACCTTTGTGGGAGTCAAACTCTATTCCTCTCACCTAGAACTATGAAGCACTTACCACGTGGGTGTCAGCCCATGTTGGAATTTAATCCCAAACACCCAACTTCACCTGCGCTCAAATATAAAAAAAAATAAGTTGCCTTAGCAAAACACTTTACCCCTGGTGGGATTCAAACAACGAACCTGCCTTGTGCAAAGTTTGTATGCTGCCAAATGCGCTATAGGCTCCTACGTGATGTCACTTTTATATGTTATTTACTTGACCTTGCTCTTAAATCAAAAGTTATGTATCCTTTTTTCTTCGTTGCTCCCCTTTCGACGACTCTCTCTCATGCACTATGTCAAGTCTTAAATAAAAAAAGGTTTTTCACCTTTTATTTATATGCACCGCCATGCCTTCGAATGATGTCATATAACTTTATTAATCTCCCCAACATTTTCACATCTGTGGATAATGTAATTCAACTTTAGACCTTAGAATTATTAAATAAAAATTTAATAATTCACCTCTTAACTTTGAATTGGGATATCTCCTTCATTCTTTTGAATTTTGCCATGAAACTTTTTGCACCTACGTTTTATTGGAAAACCTTTTCATCCATCATAATTTGGAGAAGTCTTAGCATAGTGGTTTTAATAAAAATTATTTCCAATGGTTTTAATGAAAACCCTTTTCATTGGTTTTATTAAAAAAAACCTTTCCGTCGGTTTTAATAAAAACCCTTGTCGTTGGTTTTAATAAAAACCTTTACCATTGGTTTTAATAAAAACCATTAATATAATATTTAAAAAATTAAATATTATATGCCTCTTGTGCCATAAAACCCTATATATATCCTTGCTCTCCAAAATATCATAAATTATTATTTATGAAGTGTTTTTGCCACCAAAACTCAATGTGATCCATGTGACATCAATGACAACACAAAATAACTCAAATTACCAACAATCTCCCCCTTTGTCATTGATGGCAACACCTCTAATGCAAATCACCACAATCACTGAAGAAACCATCTCTGAGAATCAAAGTTGCTCCCCATGACTCAATACTCTCTATGGAGTCTGCCCCCCCTATCTGAATGCTATCCTTGGAGGTTGCTCCCCCTAACTCAAAACTCTCCCCCTTTGACATCAATGGCAAAAGGGACATCTATGGGGCTAAAATATATGGTTCTTAAGCTTAGACCCCCTACCACATTCTATCTTGAGGTGATTAATTTTGGTGTTGTAGTACATTTACTCCCATATTACATTGTTCCTTTCCTTTGTCAACTTACTTCCACATATTTCTGATATCCTTTCCTTGATGAGTTACTTGATATTCTTGTCTTGAACCTATTTGACATTCTTGCCTTGAAACTTGTTAACCTTATTGCCTTGAACCTGTTTGGAATTGAGTCCTACACCGTCTTGTAATTTGTCCAAAGTTATTGCAATTAAAACACTTGATATTTTAGCCTTTGAATGGTGCCCATATCCTGAATTCTTTCTTGAAATCATTTTCATATCAATTCCTTTCCTAAACCTTGTATTGTGAAGTTTTTTTTTCATAATAATTTTGACCATGACCTCTGAATTGTGCAGCTCTATAATAAAAACCATATTTCTCATTTTCTTTGCACCGAGAAGCTCTATGACCAATCATGTTTCATAAGAAACAATGTTCCTAAAAATCATACCTTCTTCCTTTGAAGTTCCTTCTATCAAAATCAAACTTCTTCCTTTGAAGTTCCTTCTATCAAAATCAAACTTCTTTGATCCATAGACCCTGTAGTGTATAGCCCTGTGTCCAAATCCATTACCAAAAAAACAATGTCCTTGAAAATCCCTTTGTTCATGCCTTGGTTCCTCATACATTTCTTGACCTTTATCCATGTGATCATCTTTGACTTGTGCATTGTATCCTTGATACTTCTTTGTGGCATCCAAATATTCTTCCTTGATTTCTTCTTCAATAATTTCTTTGCCTCTTGAACTTGATTCACCTATCTCAAAAAAATATCCAAACTGGATATTTGGAGCCATAGGATAATTGGAAATTTCTTCATGACTATTAGGTGCTTCCTTGCTTTCATATTTTAGAACTTCCTTTCCTTTTGAGTGTGACTCCCCAAACCTGAAATATGAGACCTTTGGTGCTTTGAAACTTTCCTCTTCGTTCTCTTCATTTGTGTCAAATAGAAAATTGCCACACATCTCTATAGCCTCTGAAATGCAAGTATCCATTTCTGCTACTTCCTTTTCTTTTGGAACCGGTTCTTCCTTATAAATTTTTGAAACAAAACCTCATGATACAAATAGAGGTCCTTGTGTGTTTATTTTTTATTTCCCTTCTCCATAACCAAGCCCTGTCTTTATAGATGGATCTTGTTGTAAATACAAAATGTTATCCAAATTTTTTGAATTCCTTTGAAATCATGCTAACTTATTTATGTAGGTCTGCAAACATTTTTGATCTTCTTCTTCTAATTGATTACATAATTCTTTCTACTTCTTCAATTGCTCAGAAATAGTGATGCCAAACTCTTTTGTTTCTTGAAGCTCTTTTTCCAAACCTTGAATGTGTCGATTAAGCATTACTTTGACCTTTTCATTTTCATGAACCTTATTTTCAAGCCTTTTGATTTTCTTTTTCAATATCTTTATTTTATTTTCTTGTTTTGTGGATTCCTCTTATTCATCATCACTGCTACTAGAATTGTCACTAGAACTACTGCTAGAACTATTACTGGAACTTCTGATTTCTTTTTCCACAAATAAACTTTTCTTGTTGCAATTGTTGTAGTACATGCAATCATCATCTAAATGCCCAAAGTCTTCCCATATGAAGAATTTTAGTATTCTTAGACCATTCTTGTACCTATTTTCTTTATCAATGGCTATATCAAGCTCTTCATGTTGTTCTTCGATAGATATATCATCTTCTTTAACTTCAATACCTAGGAGTAGGTATTATTGTATTTCTTCATTTATTTCAAAGAATGTAAAATATTCTTCATCTTCACTATCACTGAGATCATTATCTTCTTCTATAGAAAATAAACTCTCATGAATTCTTTGACTATGCATGTTTCCTTGATGTGTTATTTTATCTTCACTATCACTGAAGCCATTACAATATCCTGATCTGTGATCTCTTTGACCACACACAAAGCACTATTTTATTTCACCTTCTATTCCTAGGAATAGATGTTATTCCTTTTCATCATCTGAATTGTCTTTATCATTGTGATCTAAGCCATCATTTGCTTCTTCAATGTAGAAAGTCTTCTTAGTCTTACAAAAACATTTATTCTTCTCTTGCTTGCTTTGCTTACATATGTCCTCTTTGTCATGTTTATGCTTTCCTTCTTCTTTTCTTCTATGACCCTATTTTTCATAATCATTATTTTTTTCATGTGGACACTTGTTTGCATAGTGACCATAATCACCACACTTGTAGCATTTGACTTTCTTCATATCCCTATAATTCCTTGAGTCCTTTTTTCTTTTGATGAAGTTAGCTTCCTCATCATTATCTGAATCTCTATCTGTATATGGATATTTCCCTTTATTTTTCTCTAAATATTTGAATGCAATTTCTTTCTTTGGAGCCTGATGCTTATCTATCCTCATCTCATAAGTTGTGAGAGTTCCTTGTAGTTCTTCCATTGTTAGCTTGTTGATATTCATTATTTCTTCTATCACTAAAACCTTTGCATCATACTTCATGGGAAAGGATCTCAAAAACTTTTGAGTAACATCTGATTCTTTCATATCAAATCCTAGACCTCTCATGATGTTAGCAATCTCATCAACTCGAAGCAAAAACTTTGCAATATCTTTAGAATCTTCCATTTTCAATTCCTCGAATCTTCTTCTATGAGTTTATAGTTTTGCTAAATTTACCTTGGAATATCCTTCATAGGTATTCCACAACTTGGCCACATTTCATTAGCTGAATTACATACCATGACCTTTGCAATTTTTGTCTCATGTAGCCCACTAAGAATACAATGCATTTCCTTTGAATTGATCTCAACTAATTTCTTGATAGTTTCATCTATCTCAGAATCACCTTCAACATTATACTCTTTTGCAACCATCTGCCATACCTTATATCCCTGTGATATCAAATAGTTCTTCATTCTTGTGCTCCAAAAATCATAATTGTTATCGTCAAAAAGTGGAGCCTTACTTGTAGATGATCCATTCTATTAATCCATCTGTATTCTTGTAGAATATTCCCTCAAGTTGTTAGCCTTTCTGAGGGAACCTGCTCTAATACCAATAGAAGAACACAAGCTTATACTAAGAGGAGGGGGTGAACAGTATAGTGCCCACTTTTTAATTTCTTTTCAAACCAATATCAATTAGTGTCCTCAATTGCAATAACCAAATATAGTAGTGTGCATTAATAACATAGATAGCAATAGTAAGCAAGTGCACAAATCATCACACACAATTGAGACACAATATTTAACGTGGTTCCCCCAATGTGGGGTAGTCCACAAGATATTCTCCTTATAATATTTTACAAAGAAATAGGGTCCTTATCCCAATACAAATGATTACATCAAAGCTAGGCTGTCCTAATCTACTTATATGGGCTTGACTGATCTGCTTAGCTAGGCTCTTCACTCATCTGCTCAACTAGGCTATCCACTAATCTGCTCAACTAGGATATCCACTGATCTACTTAGCTAGGTTTTCCACTGATCTGCTCAACTAGGATCTCCATTGATATGCTCAGCTAGGCTATCCACTGATCTACTCAGCTAGGTTATCCATTGATCTTCTCATCTAGGCTATCCATTGATCTGCTCAACTATGTTATCCATTGATCTACTTAGCTAGGCAACTGGTGTTGATGTGTTTTCTATTTTTGTCCTTTATATTTCATTGCTCAAAAATATGCCTCAATACCTTCTCACAAGGCTTAAAAAATCTTTCTCAAATGTTGTCCCAAATATATTCTCAAAGCCTTCACAAAAGGCTCAAACAATCCTACTCAAATTTTGTCCCAAATATGTCCCAAAAGCCTTCTCAAAGGCTCAACCAATAATGCAAAAAAGCTGTCTCAAATATTTCCAGAAATTCTATCCCAAAAGCCTCCCCAAAGGCTTAACCAATCATGCACAAATGTTGTCTCAAATCTGTCTAGAAATTCTATTTCAAAATCCTTCCTAAAGGCTCAACCAATGACTCTCAAGTAGCACTCAAATCTCAATGAAAAATCAATGAAGGCAAGGCTCAATGATGAACTCAACAATGGATAACAAGTGAATGATGACAATACTCAAAAATGTGCTCAACAATGAATGGCAATGTACTCTTCAATGGATGACAAAAATGATCAACAATGTACTCTCACATGTATGACAACAATGTCAACAATGTACTCCTAAATGGATGACAACAATTCTCAACAAGGTACTCTCAAATGGATAACAACAATGTACTCTTAAATGGATAACAACAATGTTGAGCAAGGTGCAACAACAGTATTGTCATTGTTGTCAACACAGTCAGATAGATCTGTTGATGCAGTGGATAGGAAGTTCAAAAGCTATTCAGATGCAGAAGATAGGAGTTCAAAGGTTATTCAGAGTATGTACAATGATTTTCCAAGAAGACCGAAGTGGCCCATATGCAAAAGATCAAAGAAAAAAGACAAGTAAGAAAAGTGTCACGATATCGCGACATATACAGTAGGCAAGAAAAACTATCATGATTTTGTGACATGTTGGAAGAGAGAAAAAGTAAGAAAAATTGTCATGATTTCGTGACATGTTGGAAGAGAGAGAAAAATAGGAAAAACTGTCACGATTTCGTGACATGTTGGAAGAGAAAAAGGCAAGTGGAAAAACTGTCGTGATTTCATGACATGTTGGAAGAGAAAGAGAAAGCAGGAAAAAGTGTCACGATTTCGTGACAAGTTCGAAGAAAGAGAACAAGTAAGAAAAGTGTCACGATTTCGTGACATGTCGCATTTTCGTGACTAAAATAGGAGAGAGAAAGTAAGTTTGAAAAGTGTCACGATATCGTGACATGTCGCATTTTCATGACAAAAGAAAGAGAGGAAGAGTAGGAAGGAATGTCATGATTTCATGACAAAAGAAAGCAAGACTTGAAAGTAGAAGTGTCACGATTTCGTGACAAAAGCAAAGAAGTAAAGTATGGAAGTAGAAGTGTCATGATTTCATGACAAAAGTAGAGAAGAAGACTTTGAAGGCAGAAGTGTCAGATTTCGTGACAAAAGCAAAGAAGCTAAGTATGAAGAGTAAAGTGTCATGATTTCATGACAAAAGCTAAGTTGAAGACTACGGAGGCAGAAGTGTCATGATATCATGACAAAAGCAAAGTCAAAGTCTATGGAAGCAGAAGTGTCATGATATCACGACAAAAGCAAAGATGAAGTATACGGAGGTAAAAATGTCATGATATCATGACAAAAGAAAAGAGAAGTCTAGGAGGTAAAATGTCATGATATCATGACAAAAGAATAGAGAAAGCGTATGGAGGTAAAAGTGTCATGATATCATGACATGTTATTTTCACGGTAATAACAACAAAAGAAGCTATAGAGGTAGAAATGTCATGATTTCATGATAGGTCGTAAATGCGCAAGTCAAGAAGGAGAACTTGATTAAAATGAGAAGTATGATAGTGGACCGACATCACTACGACATTTATAGGGTATAGAGTGATTTCATACTAAAATACGAAGAGTGATCAAAAGTAGTATGGTATAGGGTTATCCAGAATGAAATCATCAAGCGATGGATAAATCGAACATCTTCTTGAGTTGAAGTCGATGAAGACCGATGATAGCCGACTAAAATTAGGATTTACAGTCGACTAAGATTAGGGTTTTCATCATAAAAAATATTGTTATAAAAGGAGGGTTGTTTGGAGAATTGAGAATATGGTCGAATGTGTGTGAAATACGGTCATTGTGCACAGAGAGCAAGTCATGTCGAATCATGCTAAGTGCAAAATTTGTAAAGAGAGCAGAGTGCACAAAAGGGAGAAGATGATCGTGAAGTTTGATTGTAATGAAGTAGAGTGTGCGAAGTGATTGTGCAAAGAGAGAAGAGTGCATAGAGAATGCAAAGGTGAAGAAGACCAGTCAGGGTCTTGCAAAAGCAAAGGTATATAAGGGGTTGGTGCTCACTAGATTAAGTTGGTGCTGGATAAATTAGGGGTTGGTGCTCCTTTCTATTGGTGCAGATAAATAAGGGGTTGGTGCTCCTTTCTATTGGTGTAGATAAATAAGGGGTTGGTGCTCCTTACAGTGGGTGCTGGTAAATTGATTGTAAAGTTGGTGCTTTGCAAAGGCTAGATTTGGATGGTAGTCCAAGAAGTCAATTTTTGAGGAGTAGCCACATTGGTGAACCTCGTTAAATCTTGTGTTGTGTGATGCTCTTTTGTTATACTTGTTGTATCTAGTAATAAGTTTTAATTGCTACGGTATTAAGAGCTATAAATTTAAGTTTATAGAGCTACACTGATTCACCCCCCCTCTTAGTGTCATTGTAAGACTAACAATTGGTATCAGAGCTAAGTTCTTGTACAAGCTTAACCGGCTAGGGTGATCTTGGAAGTAACACAATGGCAGGTGGTGAAGGCTTCTCATCAAACAAAGCACCATTGTTTGATGGATCTAATTACGCGTTCTGGAGAATCAGGATGCAGACATATCTCTGTGCTTTGGGATACGACATCTGGGATTCAGTAGTTAGTGGATACACAATACCCATCACTCCTCCAAAAGAGGCTGACGAAAAGAAACTATTTGAAAATAACTCAAAAGCAAAGAATGCTATCATGTGCGGATTAGCAGACAGTGAACTAGTAAAGATCATGAGCTGTAAAATGGCAAAAGAAATATGGGACAAACTAAGGAGTATTCATGAAGGAGACGATAAGATCAAGGAGGCCAAGTTACAGACACATCGAGCTCAGTTCGAAGCATTAAAGATGAATGACGATGAAAACATTGAGGCATATATGCTGAGAGTTAATGGAATCATTAATGCGATCAGAGGACTCGACGAGGATATCGAAGACTCTGCCATCGTGAAAAAGGTATTAAGATCTCTTCCTCAAAGGTTTGATTCTAAAGTCTCAGCGATAGAAGAAGCTAAAAATCTAAATTATTTTAGTATAGATGAGATGTATGGTTCTTTGACTGCATATGAGATGAGGATAGGAAGATCTAAACCCATAGACAGAGAAGCGGCTTTTAAAGCCCTTAAAAATAAAAATGCAAAACAAGAGTCCGAGGAAGAAGAGACATCAGATGAAATGGAAGCAAACTTTGTTAGAAAACTAAAAAGGGGAAAAGGAAAATACAGAGGAAAGCTACCGTTTAAATGTTTCAACTATGGAGGCATTGGGCATTTTGCGACTAAATGTCCACTTAATGAGAAGAACAAAAATGATGAAGGATCGCACCAAGAAAGAAGTGACTGGAAGAAGAAAACGAATTTCAGAAAAGGCAACTTCAAGAAGAAAAGTTTCATCTCCAGGAATGCCAGTTCATCGAAGACAACTCCGGTGAGGATTCTGAAGAGGAAACAGGTGAAGCTCTTTTCATGGCATTTGAAGAAGTAAAATCAGAAAAGGAAGGAGTGAACTCTGAAGTATGTGGTGAAAACCCTGAGGCTGAAGTAGATCTAGAAGGTGAGTTGATCTCTGCACTTGAAGAGTGGAAAATAGAGAGGAAAAAGAATAAGAAAATTTCAAAAAAGCTTGAGGATGCAAATGAAATCATAACCAATCTGAAAGTACAGATAGAAGAATACAAGAAAATATCTGAAGATCTTGAAGTACAAATTACCATGAAAATAGATTATTGCTGCAAACTAGAAGAAGAGAATGTTGGTTTACGGATGCAGATAGAAGAGATGAATCACAAAATTAGTTGCTATCACAAACGCGAAGAAAGTTCTATGAAGTTGGATAAGATTATAAATGACCAAAGGCCTGCAGGCATCAAATTTGGTCTGGGTTTCATCGAAGGAGAATCATCAAATGGATCAAAGGCCAAAAATGTAGAATCCATAAAGAATGAAGATAAGAAACAGAGTTGATCAAGGAAAAACGTCTCATGCAAAAGAAAGCAATAATGCCAGGCACGAAAGGAGAATTGACAATGATGGATTCACCAATGTCACACATCAAAGAAGAAGAAGACCTATGGCTCCTACGGCAACATGGCAAAGACCATCACCCAGGTTCAATTATCCCTTTTCTGGTTTCTATTTTAAATGCAATGGCTATGGACATAAAATCTCAGACTGCAAATATAATGTAAGACCAAGGAATTTCACCAGTAGAAATGCTTTTTCTCCTCTGATGAATTATACAGTAGAATGTTATAACTGTCATAATTTTGGGCACATTGCAAGAAACTGTAGAAGTACATTTGCATCAAATCAGTTTTAGGGAAGAAAATTTCAACCAAATAGGATGAGACAAAATAGAAAACTTCTCGAAAAACATGCACAAGCTATTGATAAGGGAAAGGCAAAACAAGAGCCCAAAACTACTATCAAAACGGAGTGGAAAGAAAAAGAGCGACTTAAGGAAGAAAAGGAATCCTTAATCGTACAAACAACATTTAAAGCATAGAATAAATATGTACCATGGATACTTGATAGTGGATGCTCCAGTCATATGACAGGTGACAAACAAAAATTTGAGAAGTTACAAAAATATGAAGGTGGTTCAGTAAAGTTTGGAAATAATGATGGAGCTAAGATAGTTGGCAAAGGTTCAGTTAAAATTAGTGACAGAAAAATTAAGTCAGAAGAAGTCTTGTTTGTGGATGGTTTGAAACATAACTTGTTGAGCGTAAGTCAATTTGTGATAAAGGTCATGAAGTAGTTTTTAAGAAGCAGGGTTGTGAAGTCAGAAAAACAAATAGTGGAAAATTGATAGCAACTGGATCAAGGACATCTGGCAACCTTGTACACGCTCTCGGAGACTTCAGAAGGAGCTTGTTTTATTGGACAGGAAGAAGAAAATTGGTTGTGGCACAAGAGACTCGGTCATATCAGTTTTGATAATCTAGTAAAAATCAACTCAAAAAGGGCAGTGAGAGATATTCCCACCATAAGCAAACCTGCAAACAACATTTGTGCTTCATGCCAAAAGGGGAAGCAAACTAGAGTCACATTCAAAACAAAAGAGTACTACACAAGCAAACCTTTGGAACTAATACACACTGATTTATGTGGACCCATGAGAACACAAAGCATAAATGGTGACAAATATTTTATGTTGTGCATTGATGACTATTCCAGAATGACATGGATATTTTTCTTGAAGCATAAATCAAAAGCTTTTGAAATGTTCAAGACTTTCAAAAACCATGTTGAGAATGAAATAAGAAAGAGGATCAAATGTTTAAGATCATATAGAGGAGGAGAATTCATTTTAGAGGAGTTTATAGAGTACTATGAAAAATACGGTATTAGGAGACAGTTTTCAGCAGCCAAGACACCTCAGTAGAATGGAGTGGTAGAAAGAAAGAACAGGACAGTGCAGGAAATGGCACGGACTATGTTGGCTGAAAAGTAGCATCCATACTGCGATGTATATCCAAAATAGGTACATGCTGAGAACACATGAAAGCAAAACTCCTTATGAGTTGTGGTTCGGTAAAAGGGCAACAACAAAATACCTCAAAGTTTTTGGCAACAAGTGCTACATCAAAAGAACTGAAGATAATCTTGGTAAGTTTGAAGATAGAGCGGATGAAGGTATTTTTGTTGGTTATTCATCAAAAAGCAAAGCTTACAAATGCTACAACAAGAGGCTAAAGAAAATTGTGGATAGTGTCGATGTTAAATTTGATGAAGGTAGAGAACGAGTAATTAGCTATGAAAAGAACTACCCAATTTATGAAGAGGTTATTGAAGGAGATGAGGAAAACGAAACGGAAAAGATACAAAAAATTGACTCAGATGATTTAAGTTGTGATTCAAAAGTGGAAGAAAAT
Organism: Wollemia nobilis; assembly: GCA_028583015.1. Taxonomy (NCBI): domain Eukaryota; kingdom Viridiplantae; phylum Streptophyta; class Pinopsida; order Araucariales; family Araucariaceae; genus Wollemia; species Wollemia nobilis. Next base: position 16,636,851 of record JAQPPZ010017226.1, on the reverse strand, counting down.
AAGAAATTCAAAACAGGCAGCTGGCAAAAAAATCATCCTAGAGAGCAAATAATTGGAGACCCCAAAGTTGGTGTTCAGACAAGAAGAAGAGTAGTAAGTAACTACTCTCTATTATCCAACATTGAGCCCAAAAATGTTGTTGACGCAAGCAAAGATGAAAGTTGGATGAAGGCAATAAATGAAGAATTAGATCAGATCGAGAAAAATGAAACTTGGGAGTTAGTACCTAGACCTGCAAATAAAAATATAATCGGGACTAAATGGATTTTTCGAAACAAATTGAATGAAGACGGACAGGTAGTCAAAAATAAAGCAAGATTGGTATGTAAGGGTTATGCACAAGTTGAAGGCATTGACTTTGAGGAAACTTTTGCACCAGTAGCTAGACTAGAGGCAATTAGAATGTTTCTGGCTTTAGCAGTCTACAAGAATTTCAAAGTTTATCAAATGGATGTGAAATCAGCATTTTTGAATGGGAAACTTGAAGAAGAGGTTTATATTGAGCAACCAGATGGTTTCCAACTTGGTGATGATCCCAACTTGGTTTGCAAGTTGAAGAAAGCATTATATGGCTTAAAATAGGCACCCTGAGCATGGTATGCAAGGCTAGACAACTATCTCACTCAACAAGGGTTTAAGAAAGGTATGGTGGATAGTAATTTGTATGTCAAAATAGAAAATGGGCATCTTATTGTTCTTGTTGTATACGTAGATGATATCATATTTGGCATAAGCAAAGATGAGTCATGTAAAGATTTAGCAAATAAGATGCAGAAAGAATTTGAAATGTCAATGATTGGTGAACTTTCGTATTTCCTCGGGTTGCAAGTTAATCAAAATAAGAAGGGCATATTTATTTCTCAAGTTAAATATGTGAAAGAGATGTTAAAAAAGTTCACAATGGAGGATTGTAAGCCAGTTAGCACTCCCATGATGACAAGTTGCAAGTTGAGCAAGGATGACAAATCTCCACCTATTGATCAAACCATGTACAGATCTATGATTGGGAGCTTATTGTACCTGATAGCTACCAGACTAGATATTTTGTAGGCAGTATGCATGGTAGCATGATTTCAGGCTAATCCCAAGGAGACTCATGTGACAATAGTGAAGAGGATTCTTCGGTACCTCAAGGGTACTATGGAGTATGGGTTATGGTATCCGAAAGGTAAAGACTTCACCCTTATTTCGTATTCAGATGCAGATTGGGCAGGATGTGTCGATGACAGAAAGAGTACCAGTGGAGGTGCATTCTATCTTGGAGACAGATTGGTCACGTGGCACAGTAAGAAACAAGAGTCAGTTTCTTTATCGACAGTAGAGGCAGAATATATTGCAGCGACAACATGTTGTACGCAGGTATTATGGATGAAACAAACCCTGAAAGATCTTGGTATTAGCTTCAGTGAGCCAATATCGGTTAAGTGTGATAACACCAGTGCCATTAACATCTCCAAGAATCCGGTTATGCATTCACGCACAAAACACATTGCTATCAGGTATCACTTTTTGAAGGAGAAAGTTGCGAAAGGTGAGGTTAAGTTGGATTTTGTTCCAACTACAGAGCAAGTAGCAGATATCTTCACAAAACCATTGCCCAAGGAAGTTTTTGAGTACCTTCACAATAAATTGGGAGTGGTCACACTTCCCAAGAATTGACTAGCTACAGGGATCACATTCTCAGGGGGAGCATTTAAGTATTTGATTATCTTTTTGCTCATGTTCATGATTTTTGCTAAGTGTAATAAATTTTGCCTCGAGAATGTTGTGCATGGACTCGGGGGAGTCTGCAGTAGCCCTTTGGTATTATTGTCAAAGGGGGAGAAGAGTTACAGGAAATTGCACATGTGTTGCCAACAATTCCAAAGGGGGAGATTGTTGAGCAAGGTGCAACAACAATATTGTCATTGTTGTCAACACAGTCAGATAGATCTGTTGATGCAGTGGACAGGAAGTTCAAAAGCTATTCAGATGCAGAAGACAGGAGTTCAAAGGTTATTCAGAGTATGTACAGTGATTTTCCAAGAAGACCGAAGTGGCCCATATGCAAAAGATCAAAGAAAAAAGACAAGTAAGAAAAGTGTCACGATATCGCGACATATACAGCAGGCAAGAAAAACTGTCACGATTTCGTGACATGTTGGAAGAGAGAGAAAAAGCAAGAAAAACTATCATGATTTCGTGACATGTTGGAAGAGAGAGAAAAAGTAGGAAAAACTATTGCGATTTTGTGACATGTTGGAAGAGAAAAAGGCAAGTGGAAAAATTGTCATGATTTCATGACATGTTGGAAGAGAAAGAGAAAGCAGGAAAAAGTGTCACGATTTCGCAACAAGTTCGAAGAAAGAGAACAAGTAAGAAAAGTGTCACGATTTCATGACATGTCGCATTTTCATGACTAAAATAGGAGAGAGAAAGTAAGTTTGAAAAGTGTCACGATATCGTGACATGTCGCATTTTTGTGACAAAAGAAAGAGAGAAAGATAGGAAGGAAAGTGTCATGGATTTCGTGACAAAAAGAAAGAAGACTTGAAAGAGAAGTGTCATGATTTCGTGATAAAAGCAAAGAAGTAAAGTATGAAAGTAGAAGTGTCATGATTTCATGACAAAAGCAAAGAAGAAGACTTCAAGGAGAAGTGTCATGATTTTGTGACAAAAGTAAAGAAGCTAAGTATGAAAGTAGAAGTGTCATGATTTCATGACAAAAGCTAAGTTGAAGACTACGAAGGTAGAAGTGTCGACGATATCGTGACAAAAGCAAAGTCAAAGTCTATGGAAGAGAAGTGTCACGATATCATGACAAAAGCAAAGATGAAGTATATGGAGGAGAAAAGTGTCATGATATCATGACAAAAGAAAAGATGAAGTCTATGGAGGAAGAAATGTCACGATATCATGATAAAAGAATAGAGAAAGCGTATGGAGGTGAAAGTGTCACGATATCATGACATGTATTTTATGGCAACAAACAAAAGAAGCTATAGAGGCAAAAATGTCATGATTTCGTGATAGGTCGTAAATGCGCAAGTCAAGAAGGAGAACTCGATTGAAATGAGAAGTATGATAATGGACCGACATCACTAGTTAGGTTCCGCCAGAATGAAATCATCAAGCGATGGATAAACCGAACATCTTCTTGAGTTGAAGCCGATGAAGACCGATGACAGCCGACTAAGATTAGGATTTACATCCGACTAAGATTAGGGTTTTCATCATAAAAAATATTGTTATAAAAGGAGGGTTGTTTGGAGAATTGAGAAGATGTTCGAATGTGTGTGAAATACGGTCATTGTGCATAGAGAGCAAGTCATGTCGAATCATGCTAAGTGCAAAATTTGCAAAGAGAGCAGAGTGCACAAAAGGGAGAAGATGATCGTGAAGTTTGACTGTAATGAAGTAGAGTGTGCAAAGTGATTGCGTAGAGAGAGCAGAGTGCATAGAGAATGCAAAGGTGAAGAAGACCAGTCAGGGTCTTGCAAAAGCAAAGGTATCTTAGGGTTGGTGCTCCTTTCTATTGGTGTAGATAAATTAGGGGTTGGTGCTCCTTTCTATTGGTGCTGATAAATCAGGGGTTGGTGCTCCTTTCTATTGGTGTAGATAAATAAGGGGTTGGTGCTCCTTCCAGTGGGTGTTGGTAAATTGATTGTAAAGTTGGTGCTTTGCAAAGGCTAGATTTGGATGGTAGTCCAAGCAATCAATTTTTGAGGAGTAGCCACATTGGTGAACCTCGTTAAATCTTGTGTTGTGTGATGCTCTTTTGTTATACTTGTTGTATCTAGTAATAAGTTTTAATTGCTACGGTATTAAGAGCTATAAATTTAAGTTTAAAGAGCTACACTGATTCACCCCCCTCTCAGGGTCATTGTAAGACTAACAATTGGTATCAGAGCTAAGTTCTTGTACAAGCTTAACCGGCTAGGGTGATCTTGGAAGTAACACAATGGCAGGTGGTGAAGGCTTCTCATCAAACAAAGCACCATTGTTTGACGGATCTAATTACGCATTCTGGAGAATCAGGATGCAGACATATCTCTGTGCTTTGGGATACGACATCTGGGATTCAGTAGTTAGTGGATACACAATACCCATCACTCCTCCAAAAGAGGTTGACGAAAAGAAACTGTTTGAAAATAACTCAAAAGCAAAGAATGCTATCATGTGCGGATTAGCAGACAGTGAACTAGTAAAGATCATGAGCTATAAAATGGCAAAAGAAATATGGGACAAACTGAGGAGTATTCATGAAGGAGATGATAAGATCAAGGAGGCCAAGTTACAGACACATCGAGCTCAGTTCGAAGCATTAAATATGAATGACGATGAAAACATTGAGGCATATATGCTGAGAGTTAATGGAATCATTAATGCGATCAGAGGACTCGACGAGGATATCGAAGACTCTGCCATCGTGAAAAAGGTATTAAGATCTCTTCCTCAAAGGTTTGATTCTAAAGTCTCAATGATAGAAGAAGCTAAAAATCTAAATTATTTTAGTATAGATGAGATGTATGGTTCTTTGACTGCATATGAGATGAGGATAGGAAGATCTAAACCCATAGACAGAGAAGCGGCTTTTAAAGCCCTTAAAAATAAAAATGCAAAACAAGAGTCCGAGGAAGAAGAGACATCGGATGAAATGGAAGCAAACTTTGTTAGAAAACTAAAAAGGGGAAAAGGAAAATACAGAGGAAAGCTACCGTTTAAATGTTTCAACTGTGGAGGCATTGGGCATTTTGCGACTAAATGTCCACTTAATGAGAAGAACAAAAATGATGAAGGATCGCACCAAGAAAGAAGTGACTGGAAGAAGAAAATGAATTTTAGAAAAGGCAACTTCAAGAAGAAAAGTTTCATCTCCAGGAATGCCAGTTCATCAGAAGATAGCTCCGGTGAGGATTCTGAAGAGGAAACAGGTGAAGCTCTTTTCATGGCATTTGAAGAAGTAAAATAAAAAAAAGGAGTGAACTCTAAAGTATGTGGTGAAAACCCTGAGGCTGAAGTAGATCTAGAAGGTGAGTTGATCTCTGCACTTGAAGAGTGGAAAATAGAGAGGAAAAAGAATAAGAAAATTTCAAAAAAGCTTGAGGATGCAAATGAAATCATAACCAGTCTGAAAGTATAGATAGAAGAATACAAGAAAATATCTGAAGATCTTGAAGTACAAATTACCATGAAAATAGATTATTGCTGCAAACTAGAAGAAGAGAATGTTGGTTTACGGATGTAGATAGAAGAGATGAATCACAAAATTAGTTGCTATCACAAACGCGAAGAAAGTTCTATGAAGTTGGATAAGATTATAAATGACCAAAGGCCTGCAGGCATCAAATTTGGTCTGGGTTTCATCGAAGGAGAATCATCAAATGGATCAAAGGCCATAAATGTAGAATCCATAAAGAATGAAGATAAGAAATAGGTTGATCAAGGAAAAATGTCTCATGCAAAAGAAAGCAATAATGCCAGGCACGAAAGGAGAATTGACAATGATGGATTCACCAATGTCACACATCAAAGAAGAAGAAGACCTATGGCTCCTACGGCAACATGGCAAAGACCATCACCCAGGTTCAATTATCCCTTTTCTGGTTTCTATTTTAAATGCAATGGCTATGGACATAAAATCTCAGACTGCAAATATAATGTAAGACCAAGGAATTTCACCAGTAGAAATGCTTTTTCTCCTCTGATGAATTATACAGTAGAATGTTATAACTGTCATAATTTTGGGCACATTGCAAGAAATCGTAGAAGTACATTTGCATCAAATCAGTTTTAGGGAAGAAAATTTCAACCAAATAGGATGAGACAAAATAGAAAACTTCTCAAAAAACATGCACAAGCTATTGATAAGGGAAAGGCAAAACAAGAGCCCAAAACTACTATCAAAATGGAGTGGAAAGAAAAAGAGCGACTTAAGGAAGAAAAGGAATCCTTAATCGTACAAACAACATTTAAAGCATAGAATAAATATGTACCATGGATACTTGATAGTGGATGCTCCAGTCATATGACAGGTGACAAACAAAAATTTGAGAAGTTACAGAAATATGAAGGTGGTTCAATAAAGTTTGGAAATAATGATGGAGCTAAGATAGTTGGCAAAGGTTCAGTTAAAATTAGTGACGGAAAAATTAAGTCAGAAGAAGTCTTGTTTGTGGATGGTTTGAAACATAACTTGTTGAGCGTAAGTCAGATTTGTGATAAAGGTCATGAAGTAGTTTTTAAGAAGCAGGGTTGTGAAGTCAGAAAAACAAATAGTGGAAAATTGATAGCAACTGGATCAAGGACATCTGGAAACCTGTACACGCTCTCAGAGACTTCAGAAGGAGCTTGTTTTATTGGACAGGAAGAAGAAAATTGGTTGTGGCACAAGAGACTCGGTCATATCAGTTTTGATAATCTAGTAAAAATCAACTCAAAAAGGGTAGTGAGAGATATTCCCACCATCAGCAAACCTGCAAACAACATTTGTGCTTCATGCCAAAAGGGGAAGCAAACTAGAGTCACATTCAAAACAAAAGAGTACTACACAAGCAAACCTTTGGAACTAATACACACTGATTTATGTGGACCCATGAGAACACAAAGCATAAATGGTGACAAATATTTTATGTTGTGCATTGATGACTATTCCAGAATGACATGGATATTTTTCTTGAAGCATAAATCGAAGCTTTTGAAATGTTCAAGACTTTCAAAAACCAAGTTGAGAATGAAACAGGAAAGAGGATCAAATGTTTAAGATCAGATAGAGGAGGAGAATTCATTTCAGAGGAGTTTACAGAGTACTATGAAAAATACGGTATTAGGAGACAGTTTTCAGCAGCCAAGACACCTCAATAGAATGGAGTGGTAGAAAGAAAGAACAGGACAGTGCAAGAAATGGCACGGACTATGTTGGCTGAAAGCAGAGTAGCAGATAGATTTTGGAAAGAAGCAGTCCATACTACGGTGTATATCCAAAATAGGTACATGCTGAGAACACATGAAAGCAAAACTCCTTATGAGTTGTGGTTCGGTAAAAGGGCAACAACAAAATACCTCAAAGTTTTTGGCAGCAAGTGCTACATCAAAAGAACTCGAAGATAATCTTGGTAAGTTTGAAGATAGAGCGGATGAAGGTATTTTTGTTGGTTATTCATCAAAAAGCAAAGCTTACAAATGCTACAACAAGAGGCTAAAGAAAATTGTGGACAGTGTCGATGTTAAATTTGATGAAGGTAGAGAACGAGTAATTAGCTATGAAAAGAACTACCCAATTTATGAAGAGGTTATTGAAGGAGATGAGGAAAATGAAATGGAAAAGATACAAAAAATTGACTCAGATGATTTAAGTTGTGATTCAGAAGTGGAAGAAAATAAGAAATTCAAAACAGGCAGCTGGCAGAAAAATCATCCTAGAGAGCAAATAATTGGAGACCCCAAAGTTGGTGTTCAGACAAGAAGAAGAGTAGTAAGTAACTACTCTCTATTATCCAGCATTGAGCCCAAAAATGTTGCTGACGCAAGCAAAGATGAAAGTTGGATGAAGGCAATAAATGAAGAATTAGATCAGATCGAGAAAAATGAAACTTGGGAGTTAGTACCTAGACCCGCAAATAAAAATATAATCGGGACTAAATGGATTTTTCGAAACAAATTGAATGAAGACGGACAGGTAGTCAGAAATAAAGCAAGATTGGTATGTAAGGGTTATGCACAAGTTGAAGGCATTGACTTTGAGGAAACTTTTGCACCAGTAGCTAGACTAGAGGCAATTAGAATGTTTCTGGCTTTAGCAGTCTACAAGAATTTCAAAGTTTATCAAATGGATGTGAAATCAGCGTTTTTGAATGGGAAACTTGAAGAAGAGGTTTATATTGAGCAACCGGATGGTTTCCAACTTGGTGATGATCCCAACTTGGTTTGCAAGTTGAAGAAAGCATTATATGGCTTAAAACAGGCACCCCGAGCATGGTATGCAAGGCTAGACAACTATCTCACTCAACAAGGGTTTAAGAAAGGTATGGTGGATAGTAATTTGTATGTCAAAATAGAAAATGGGCATCTTATTGTTCTTGTTGTATACGTAGATGATATCATATTTGGTAGCAGCAAAGATGAGTCATGTAAAGATTTAGCAAATAAGATGCAGAAAGAATTTGAAATGTCAATGATTGGTGAACTTTCGTATTTCCTCGGGTTGCAAGTTAATCAAAATAAGAAGGGCATATTTATTTCTCAAGTTAAATATGTGAAAGAGATGTTAAAAAAGTTCACAATGGAGGATTGTAAGCCAGTTAGCACTCCCATGACGACAGGTTGCAAGTTGAGCAAGGATGACAAATCTCCACCTATTGATCAAACCATGTACAGATCTATGATTGGGAGCTTACTATACCTGACAGCTACCAGACCAGATATTTTGCAGGCAGTATGCATGGTAGCACGATTTCAGGCTAATCCCAAGGAGACTCATGTGACAACAGTGAAGAGGATTCTTCGGTACCTCAAGGGTACTATGGAGTATGGGTTATGGTATCCGAAAGGTAAAGACTTCACCCTTATTTCGTATTCAGATGCAGATTGGGCAGGAGGTGTCGATGACAGAAAGAGTACCAGTGGAGGTGCATTCTATCTTGGAGACAGATTGGTCGCGTGGCACAGTAAGAAACAAGAGTCAGTTTCTTTATCGACAGTAGAGGCAGAATATATTGCAGCGACAACATGTTGTACGCAGGTATTGTGGATGAAACAAACCCTGAAAGATCTTGGTATTAGCTTCAGTGAGCCAATATCAGTTAAGTGTGATAACACCAGTGCCATTAACATCTCCAAGAATCCGGTTATGCATTCACGCACAAAACACATTGCTATCAGGTATCACTTTTTGAAGGAGAAAGTTGCGGAAGGTGAGGTTAAGTTGGATTTTGTTCCAACTACAGAGCAAGTAGCAGATATCTTCACAAAACCATTGCCCAAGGAAGTTTTTGAGTACCTTCGCAATAAATTGGGAGTGGTCACACTTCCCAAGAATTGACTAGCTACAGGGATCACATTCTCGGGGGGAGCATTTAAGTATTTGATTATCTTTTTGCTCATGTTCATGATTTTTGCTAAGTGTAATAAATTTTGCCTGAGAATGTTGTGCATGGACTCGGGGGAGTCTGCAGTAGCCCTTTGGTATTATTGTCAAAGGGGGAGAAGAGTTACAGGAAATTGCACATGTGTTGCCAACAATTCCAAAGGGGGAGATTGTTGAGCAAGGTGCAGCAACAGTATTGTCATTGTTGTCAACACAGTCAGATAGATCTATTGATGCAGTGGATAGGAAGTTCAAAAGCTATTCAGATGCAGAAGACAGGAGTTCAAAGGTTATTCAGAGTATGTACAATGATTTTCCAAGAAGACCGAAGTGGCCCATATGCAAAAGATCAAAGAAAAAATACAAGTAAGAAAAGTGTCACGATATCGCGACATATACAAAAAGCAAGAAAAACTGTCATGATTTCGTGACATGTTGGAAGAGAGAGAAAAGTAGGAAAAACTGTCACGATTTTGCGACATGTTGGAAGAGAGAGAAAAAGTAAGAAAAACTGTCACGATTTCGTGACATGTTGGAAGAGAAAAAGGCAAGTGGAAAAACTGTCATGATTTCATGACATGTTGGAAGAGAAAGAGAAAGTAGGAAAAAGTGTCACGATTTCATGACAAGTTCGAAGAAAGAGAACAAGTAAGAAAAGTGTCACGATTTCGTGACATGTCGCATTTTCATGACTAAAATAGGAGAGAGAAAGTAAGTTTGGAAAAGTGTCATGATTTCGTGACATGTCGCATTTTCATGACAAAAGAAAGAGAGGAAGCATAGGAAGCATAACTGTCATGATTTCGTGACAAAAAGAAAGTAAGACTTAAAGAGAAGTGTCACGATTTCATGACAAAAGAAAAGAAGTAAAGTATAGAAGTAGAAGTGTCATGATTTCATGACAAAAGAGAGAAGAAGACTTCGAAGGCAGAAGTGTCACGATTTTGTGACAAAAGCAAAGAAGCTAAGTATGAAAGTAGAAGTGTCACGATTTCGTGACAAAAGCTAAGTTGAAGACTACGGAGGCAGAAGTGTCGTGATATCGTGACAAAAGCAAAGTTGAAGTCTATGGAAGCAGAAGTGTCACGATATCATGACAAAAGCAAAGATGAAAGTATACGGAGGAAAAATGTCACGATATCATGACAAAAGAAAAGATAAAGTCTAAGGAGGTAGAAAGTGTCATGATATCATGATAAAAGAATAGAGAAAGCGTATGGAGGTGAAAGTGTCACGATATCGTGACATGTATTTTTTGCAACAACAACAAAAGAAGCTATAGAGGTAAAAATGTCATGATTTCATGATAGGTCATAAATGCGCAAGTCAAGAAGGAGAACCCGATTGAAATGAGAAGTATGACAGTGGACCGACATCACTACGACATTTAAGTTAGGGATTGGTTGGTTTCAATGAAATCATCAAGCGATGGATAAACCGAACATCTTCTTGAGTTGAAGTCGACGAAGACCGATGACAGTCGACTAAAATTAGGATTTACAATCGACTAAGATTAGGGTTTTCATCATAAAAAATATTGTTATAAAAGGAGGGTTGTTTGGAGAATTGAGAAGATTGTGGAATGTGTGTGAAATACGGTCGTTGTGTGCAGAGAGCAAGTCGTGTCGAATCATGCTAAGTGCAAAATTCGCAAAGAGAGCAGAGTGCACAAAAGGGAGAAGATGATCATGAAGTTCGACTGTAATGAAGTAGAGTGTGCGAAGTGATTATGTAGAGAGAGCAGAGTGCATAGAGAATGCAAAGGTGAAGAAGACCAGTTAGGGTCTTGCAAAAGCAAAGGTATCTATTGTTAACTTTCTAACTTATAGATTCAAATTGAAGTCAAGTTGGTGCTTTTGGCAATAAGGGGTTGGTGCTCCTTCCAGTTGGTGCAGGTAAATAAGGGGTTGGTGCTCCTTTCTGTTGGTGCAGATAAATAAGGGGTTGGTGCTCCTTACAGTGGGTGTTGGTAAATTGATTGTAAAGTTGGTGCTTTGCAAAGGCTGGATTTGGATGGTAGTCCAAGCAGTCAATTTTTGAGGAGTAGCCACATTGGTGAACCTCGTTAAATCTTGTGTTGTGTGATGCTCTTTTGTTATACTTGTTGTATCTAGTAATAAGTTTTAATTGTTGCGGTATTAAGAGCTATAAATTTAAGTTTAAAGAGCTACACTGATTCACCCCCCCTCTCAGTGTCATTGTAAGACTAACAAACAATTCTCAACAATGTACTCACAAATGTATGGAAAATGAGCTCTATAATAGCCAACAATGATCTCCTCAAATGAAAGGCAAATGTATCCACAAGTGACTATAAAATGATCTCCTTAATGGTCTCAAATAGTGGAAATGTACTCAACAAGTAACCAACAATAATCTCCTCAAAGAAATAGCAAAAACCTCCTCAATAATGGCAATACTCTCAATGAACCCCACTAAAGCAATCATGGAACTCAAGCATCAATTTTATCCATAAAATTGATTTTCTAATCCATCCACTTCATCTCAATAGCCAAGACACATAATCAAGCAATTTGTCTTCAAATTCAAACCCTAACTCATGCATGTCTTCGAACTCAAAGTAGCAATTAACTAGGTATCAAGTTCCTAGTTTAATTTCATAATTAAATCATGCACTAGGACATATAACAATTTCAACATTTTTCAACCTTATGACTCCCTAATTTCATTAACACATACAACAAGCACCTATGCTTTTATTTTTAATTCCACACCTTATAATTCCACATACAACAATCACAAATATTTATTTCCACATCTTATATCTCCCTAATCATACACAACAATAAAAAATATTTAATTCTACACCTTATAACTCCCTAAGAACATTAACACATACAACAAGCATTTATTTTCCTAAACTCCTTATGACTCCCTAGTTATCACAAAAATAATTTTAATGCACCAAAACTTTGGCAATATTAAATATTACCATGCGCTGGAGATAAATACCTTTTTATGAAATTTGTATCCTTCGCAACCTTTGAAATTGTTAATGCATTTGCCAAAATTAATGCACCTTCACACATTCAAAATAGTCAAAGCCTTGCCAAAAATCAATGCGCCTTCACACCTTCGAAATTGTCAATGCCTTGCCAAAAATCAATTCACCTTCACACCTTCATGGGAGTCAAACTTTTTTCCTCTTGCCTAGCACTGTGAGGTGCTTACCACATGGGCATCAGCCCATGTTAGGATTTAATCCCAAAAACCCAACTTCACCTATGCTCAAATCTGAAAAACTTAAGTTGCCTTCCTTAGCAAAACACTTTGCCCCTGGTGGGATTCGAATAGTGAAACTGCCTTGTGAAAATTTCGTGCACTGCCAACTATGCTATAGGCTCCTACATGCCATTACTTTCCCATGTTGTTTACTTGACCTTGCTCTCAAATCAAAATTTATTTATCCTTCTTTCTTCGTTGCTCCCCTTTCGATGACTCTCTCTCATGTGCTATGTCAAGTCTTAAATAAACAAAGGTTTTTCACCTTTTATTTATATACACCTCCATGCCTTCGAATGACGTTGGCTAACTTTATTAATCTCCCCAAAATTTGCACATTTGTCGATAATGTAATTCAACTTTAGACCTTAGAATTATTAAATAAAAATTTAATAATTCACCTCTTAACTTTGAATTGGGATATCTCCATTCTTTTGAATTTCACCATGAAACTTTTTGCACCTAGGTTTTATTGTAAAACCTTTTCATCCATAATAATTTGGAGAAGTCCTAGCATAGTGGTTGTAATGAAAAACCCTTTCCAATGGTTTTAATAAAAACCCTTTTCGTTGGTTTTATGAAAAAAAAAATTTCCATCGGTTTTAACAAAAACCCTTGCCGTTGGTTTTAATAAAAACCTTTACCATTGGTTTTAATAAAAACCATTAATATAATATTTAAAAAATTAAATATTATATGCCTCTTGTGCCACAAAACCCTGTATATATCCTTGCTCTCCAAAATATCATAAATGATTATTTATGAAGTGCTTTTGCCACAAAAACTCAATGTGATCCATGTGACATCAATGACAACACAAAATAACTCAAATTACCAATAGTGGAGTCACAGTAAGCCAAGATAAGTCTCTCTTCACCTTAATGTGGTTATAAATAACTATCTCATATGGGATGTCATGGTAGATCCCAAACTACTTGGTGACACGTGAGTAATGGAAGGACTCATGTATCTTGGTCTTGCACCCAAGGAGCCATATCTCGCATCGTGCCTACCTGAGATAGTTGTCTACCTCATACCACACAAGATAGTCCATGTAGGGTCACCATAATATATGCTCTGGTTGAAGTCTCATTAGTTTATCTAGGTATTTCTAGATATCCCTTGCTCGGGACCTACTCCTAAAATTCTTGACCTCCCTAGGCTAGCAGGAAGTATAGCATTGGCACTCCCTATCAATATCTTCGATCTCTAGTGGCAGTATATTTGGGCAGTTAGTAGTAATGTGTTCCCAAGCTCATATCTAGAGTAGTTTGTTGTAGTCAACTCCCATGAAACTTCACTATGTGATTCGATACAACTCATCATAGAGCTATGCAAGTAGAGAACTCCCCCATGATATAATCAGTAGCTCTCAAGTGGTGCTCACTAGCAGGTCATGGGTTCTAGCTAGGAGATTCCAAGGAAACCTCACTTTGAAAGTGTTTGCAACATAATCTGAACAATCAACTGCATCAATACTTCCGCTCACTAGGAGAATATATGCTCATGGTACCAGTACTCAATGTGGACCTCATCGTACTATGAGTCGAGTTATGCCTTGTCACTCCTAGCATCGAATATCCTATCAAAGACAACATCCTTCACCATGGTGGGTAAATATTTGATGGCCTCGCCATAAATAGGGATACAAAATATGTGATAGATATCCTCAAGGGTTATAGTGATCTCACCTATCGATAGGTGAAAGATATTAGTCTGTGCATCCCAACATTGGGTCAAAGCAGTCATGTACACCTGATACACCCGAATGGATGGCAGGCATAGTACGTAGCTAAAACTAATGGTACTAAACCAATCCTGATCAATTTTAGTCAATCCATCATGGAGTTAGTTAAGGATATCAGACTCCCTCACTCTAGCAGTTAGGGTTTGAAGGGAGCAATAATAAAATCCATCAAACTTCCAATAAAATATAAAAAATGTACTAAAAACACAAAAAAAAAATCATAAAATCCTTCAAGGAGGCAAATACAAGCATAAATATATACAACACATTCACAAACATCAAAGCCTCACTTGGAAAAATTCAAAAAAATCAATTAAATCAATTAAAATAACAAAAAAAATTAAAAAATTAAAAAGGTTTCTAAGGTTCCTCAGCTATGGCTTTGACCCACAACTGATGACAATGGTTAATTTTTTGACCTTTTGAATTTGAACTTAGCCATGGATGATAGTCGTGGCCCCAAATTTGACAATTGGGAACCACGACTACCACCTACAGCTACGGGAAAGACCCTTTTTGAGGTCATTTCTCATCCTATGCAACCTCAAAATTCAAAAATAAAAGCCCTCCCCAATTAAGCTAACCTAGTCTAACCTAACTAGGGTGAGGTTCATTACCAATAATTTAGTAAGTTCCTTTAGCTCATTAATTAATTTTGTTCATTTTTAGGTTGGTAAGTACATGAGTGAAGTTCAAGATGCTACCTTGGCAGCACCGACTCCGCCACTGGTGGAAGATTTTGGTCAATCAGCCACAAGTTAGGGTAGTGGATGTTCGGTTCAACAAAATTTTGTGTCAAATTTTAATTCACACCTCTCAGAGCTCTATTGAAATTTGTCACAAGTTGGAAAATAATGAAGTGAAAATGACAAATTTTTATTTTATATTTCCTATTTTTCCCTCAGCTACACTTGGAAATCGTGGGCATAGAATTAGGATTTTTTGACCATGGCTACTAGTTGCGGCTAAGGAATTTAAAAAAGTTAGCTGCGTTTGACACCCGCAACTAGCATCCAACCATTAATACCATAAAAAATTCAACCATGAGGGGTTTAAAAATGCAAAATCAAAAATATCTAATGGTTCTAACCTTCAAAAATTTTAAAAGTAACAAAAATATTCATATAGTTCAAAATCCAAATGTACCTTGTATCTAGTCATTTATTCTATACACTTGGCGGTTACAACGACTTGTGATCCATGCAATACGACAAGATGAATAAGTCACCATAAGGATATTTGGGGCAAAACCAGTCATTGGTGAAATGGAGATGCTCTAGTCTAGGACATCATTCCACATGCACGTAAAATTGCACTGGGAGGATAGCAAAGACACCGCATCTCTTAGAATTAAAACTTAAATAAAAGGTAGTGCATATTGTAATTCAACACAATCCTAAATGGAATTGTTATCATCTTGACTCCCTAAGAAGGACATGCCAACTGGACTGCTCCATGGGATAGAGATATACAATTACTATTCATAGTTGAAATCACAACTGAAGTAGACCTAGCCAAAGAATATCAAAGTGCAAAAATCTAAATTGTTCAAGATCAATCATGTGGGTCAAGTGACTCATTGCTTAATTCATTGTATTATCCTCATTTAATTGTAACTTGATGGGGTAGTCATAATATCAATTATCATAATCAAATTCAATAGGAGATCACTTGATGTTGTCAAATTGCCTTCATCTTATGAATCATTTCTAAAAACTATCATAAGCTTACCCTTTACTAGGGAAAAAAACAAATATGATAGTTAAGCTAGTAGCTCTCCACCTATTGGTACTATTGTAGCACTAAAGCTACTCAATCGCCATTGGAACTTGCAAAAGCTTTGCAAATTTAAGCCTTCCCTCAATGGGAAGCAATAATTCTAAGATGTGCATCCTTTTGCAGGACTGGACATCTAATGTTGATCAGATCAATGATAATCATTCAACCTATGACATGGTTTTAGGAGGTCTATTTTTACTCAGTGTTATTCCTTATCACAATGCATCCCAAAAGGGGCATCTGTAAACACATAAAATATGTCATGTTGAGGCGACTACTCATATGAGAATGCTAATAGACCATATGAATGATCTTGGACAAATCCAAGGTGAAGCAGTGGTTTTAACCACTCAATTTGGGTAGAGTTGGCATACTCAGCATTAGTCGTAGCTAACACCTATGACTAACAGAGCTAGCTGCACCTCAGAGCCGCGACTAGCATCAAAACTATTTTGAATCTCGGGTTGAGCCAAATTTGGTTGTAATGGTCTAGGCAATGAGAATTAAAATGGTTTTGTGTAGGGAAGCTTTGAGAGTTTTCCTCCCAATTGATCCAACCTCCTGGATCTTGATCTTGGCTTCCCAAGCAAGCCAATATTAGAGATTAGAAAGGCTATAAGACCCCCCTCCAAATTGGGAAGAAGTCTAGAATAATCTTGAGTTGAAAAGTAGTGAAGCTCTGACAAAATGGATAATGAATTGACAACCCTTTGAGGAGAGTCGAAATGCTGCCCAATTATGGACTGACAAGCATGAACCCATCAATGGAGCTTCCAAAGTACTAGGAAGCATCAATCACAAAATCATGTCAATCAAATGCGAATATCATCAAATTTGACTGCCAATATATCTTGGGACACAAAGGCGGCCCTTGATCATCAATAGATGAAGGGCTAATCAATTGTAAGCATACACTAGTGGACATATCAATAGCCATTGAAATAAATGAGGAACACTTGCTTTTCATTTTCTGAATAGGAAGGTACCCGATTCCTATTTTCTAGAGAATAAGGCATCTGACTTCTATTTTTATGGAAGACGATGCTCGATTCCTATTGTACAATAGAAGGTGCTTGATTCCCATTTATACGGTAGAAGGCACCCGACTCCCATTATGTCAAAGAAAAGGCACCTGAGTCCTATTTTTTGGTAGACCTATGCCTGATACCTATTTTTCAAAAGGAAATAGTGCTTGACTTTCGTTTTTTAGGAAAGCAACACCTAATTTCCTAGATATGATAAAAAAAATAAAAAATAAAATATAAAAAAGTTTGTATAAAGTTTATTTTTAAGTATGGCACCCGACTGCTAGTAAAAAGGTGCCTACTTCCTATTTTCCACTTTATGTACAGTGCTTGATTTCTAGAAAAAGGCATCTACTTTCCATATTAAGCATGTTGCACGATTGCTAACAAAATGCACATGCTTTCTATTTACCAAGCGCCTGTGTGCTTTTATTCAATATATGGTGCCTAATTTACATGTAAGGAGGTGCATGCTTTCCATTTTCATAGTATTGTGTACCTCGTATGAATAATATTCAGCATTGGGAAGTTGCCTGAGCCACGTTAGCACTTCACCCGTATGCATAAGTCAAACTTCATAAATTAAATTATTTTAATTTTTCCATTGGAGATTTGTTGACATTCCAAGGTCATATATGAATAATTTCCAAGGGAGTGATGTTTTTCATCCTGTGAATATGTGTTTTTCTAACCTTTCTTGAAAATGTGCAAGAATTCTTAAATGTATGAAATTGCAGTAGCCGAGAACCAATCAAAATGGAGGGAAATTGCAGTAGCCGAGAACCAATCAAATTGCAGTAGCTTGTGTGCCTTTATTCAATAGATGGTGCCTAATTTACATGTAAGGAGGTGCATGATTTCTATTTTCATAGGCTTTTGTACCTCATATGAATAATATTCAGCATTGGAAAGTGGCCTGATCCACGTTAGCACTTCACCCATGTGTATAAGTCAAACTTCACAAATGCAATTATTTTAATTTTTCCATTGGATATTTGTGCACATTCCAAGGTCATCTATGAATAATTTCCAAGGGAGTGATGTTTGTCATCCTGTGAAGATGTATTTTTCCAACCTTTCTTGAAAATGTGTAGGAATTCTTAAATGTATCAAATTGTAGTAGAAAGACTTGGAAGGAAAAATAATCAGAAGAAATAAGCACAACTGGGAGGCAGAGTTGACACTCTTCGAGAAAAATTCACCCATCCACAAGAAGGTAAAGAAATGTTTATTTCGCCATGACTTTTCAACTCCTTGGAAAGAAATCCTTTAGAAAATAATGCAATATTTTACCTGTGACAATCCTGAGTCTCAATTATGTTGTTTTCATCTTTCATTTGTTAGTCATTTTTAGGACTCAAAAATTATGAACATTCCCGCTGCTCTTTTCTGGTCCATGGACTATACCATCACCACCAACCATTCCAAGAAGTATGAGGCCAAACCTTGCCACCAAGGTCTTTTCAAGGTCCTTTACAAGTACCTCCTTCTGTAATTCCCTTTAGGTAATATCCCTGCCCCTAATTATGACAAGGAGAATTCATCCTCAAACTCGAGCCCCAAAACCTCCAAATCCAAAATAAAAGAGAAAGGGGGAAAATATATTTCTGATTTCTCTGCTAGAAAGAAATCCAAACTTGAAAATACCCCTATCCATAGTTCCCAGAGGCTAAAACATAAAGAAGCTGTAAAAACTCCTTCGTCCACCTCTGTAAAAACTCTAAAGGACAAGTCTAATTTTCCTGACCTTGTCGAAAGGTATCTTCACAAGTTGGTTGTGCATGCTACTTCTGCCACCATTGACCATCTTGAAACTGCTCACTTGGCCATTGTAAAGGTGATTTCAACCCTTAAAGAACATCGCCATGCACTTAGTCTCTTGTTCTTCTGTGATAATTTCAAAAACGTTTCTGCCCTAGCTAGTGCTAAGGTGTCCTTCGACACCAAAATTGATGTCAAAGATACTGTAAATGACAAATATGTAATGGAGATTGCTAAGGAGGCTTGCATCAATGTTCCCAAATATAACAAGGATATTTCTATGAAATATACTATTTTGGAAGGGGCTGCTTCGTCCCTCAGGTATCTGGATACTCCTCCTGATGACTAATGGTTCTTCCTCTAGTTTTTTGGGTCCTCTTCGGTGGTGGATCGCGTATATTTTGGTTATTTTTTGGTTGAGGACCATTCCTTTTTGAGATCTGATGTTTCTCTTAGTGCCTATTTGTTCAAGGTTGTTGAATCATTTTAGTTTGAGGTGTAATTTTAAGATTGTATTTTGTTTCATTTAGCAGTTTTTAGTGTCTTTCCCCTATTCTTTTTTGATCATTTTTTATCCTGTGATGATCCCCTATTGTACAAGGCATTAGGGCACCTTTCAAATTCTCTGATTTCAATAAATTTATTAATCTACCAAAAATAATAATGGATGTAAATTCACTGAATGGGAAATATGCCTATCATTCTTTTTCTACAATACGTAGTCACCATAAAGTAGCCAATGCCAGTGCACCACACGTTTTTGCACATTATAAACGTACAAAACATAATATGGGTATGTGCTTAGTTTTTTGTTTTATATATATATTATTTTCATAAGCATATGATTCTATAAAATAGTGTCAACATAATACCCATTGAATTACCAGCCACCCATTTCTCTCCACTTGGAATTTTTACACGTGTCATTGCTTTGATTGGGGAAAACACTCATGGTCATCATCTATGCAAAATATAGCACACACTTTAATGATATTTTGCACAGATAACTGTAATTATTTCTAATTAAAATAATAAGGTGCTTGCGTTCATGGATGCAGGTGATTTAAAACCATGCATTGGAAAAAATCTATTCAAGAAAATAATAGAGTACCACAAAAAAACCAAGGTGTGAGAAATTGCTACAAGTAAAACTTTAAGCAGAGAAAATTTTTAACTTTTCCATGGGGGGAAAATAAACCAACCATCAATTGAAAAAGAGTGAGTGTACAAATTATTCAAGAATTAGTGAGGATGTACATACACATTTCAACATCATAGGATGGTTGGAATACTAGCATATGGTTAGCCAAAACTAGGATGTAGAGGTGTCTAAAGAATTTACAGTATCTATGAGGGATGGAGTTGTTAGAATACGGGGAATGGATATTCCAATCACCAAAGAGTACATTGTCGTGGTAATAGGACTTCCACAAATAGGGGAACACACGTATAAGGAGGAAAACCCTACAATCTATGTGCAAATATTATTTAGGTATCCAATGCAATACTTGACACATGGTAGTTTTCCAAAGTAGTACATCCTTGAGATCTAAAGGTCAGTATTCGAGTAGATTGCCCGGTTCTTCACTTGTACAGACAGGATTTACAAACTGAACTCTAACCATTTTTGTTATCTCAACCATTTACTGCATGGGTACAATATCAATGTCCCCCATTATCTTACATGTTCATGTTAGGAGGGAAAACTGAAGGGGATTTTTTATTGATAAAAATGTGTTACATATATAGGCAGAAGGCCTATATGATGAACATGACACTTGTCAAGTGAAACTGACAAGTTTCAAGGAAGGCATAGTGCACTTTAACTCTAACATTCCCCCTTAAAGTGCACTATCCTAACTAAAGAAGAAACAAAACAAGTCAACATTAGGTAACATTCCCCCTTAATGTTGACTTCTCTAAAAAAATAACCTATCATCCTCTTTTTTTGGTCTAGGCTCGTGCTCTTTGCGCTTGGCTCTCCAACTATGAATAACGCTAGATCCACTATGTATACATCTCGATCTGTTGCCTCAGGGTCAGCCACTTCCACGAGTCTGTTGCCACTGGGTCAACCGTCTAAGTGCCTCGAGGTCATCATGGGTGCCTCAGGGTTAGCCACTTCTAGGTCTGTTGCCTCTGCAGGTCATCCTAAGAGGATGTTGCCTCTCGTAGGTCACTGACTAGATTCACCATGAGTATGAAATCCCTCCTCATGGTGAACTCAATCTAGAAGGTGTTAGTCTCTGCCAAAAAATGCACCTAATGAAAGGAAAAACAAGCCATATAAGAGTGTCGGTCTCTGCCGAAAATACACTCAATACATTAAAATGAGCCATAGATCAAAATAGGAGAGAAGAAGAAAATAAGAGAATCTTCTGAAGTGTCTTCATCTGTAGTCTTCAAAGTAGATCCAAAAAAAATCTTGAATAGAGTCTAGGGTGTCTTTTTCTGTAGTCCCTAGTATAAGTGTCCTTATGGTGACCATGTCATCCCATCGAAATGCATGGGTAACCAGCCCTTGCATTCGCCAAGTGTATAGAAAAGATCACTAGGTACAAGGATCACATATAAAATTACCTTGGGAGTGTCGGGTACAACCGAGAGTGCACTCCAAGGTATAAAACTTTGAGGCTAAAAAACTCAAATGAAACAACCTCAAAATTACAATATGACACCACCATTGTGTCCGTCGCGGAAAAAGCTTTCCGACGACTATAAATACCCCTATACTTGGGTTTGAATGGGGCCTTCAACTTGCTGAAAAAACAATAGCATGCCTCTCTAGGCAGCAAAAAAAACATCGCTCAATGGCGACATCGCTCTCAGGCGGAATAAAAATAGTCTTAAAATTTTCACATTCAAGTGAATTACAATGGCTATCTGGAGACTCCGACAGGTAAAATATGGTCAAAACCACATAAAATATGGAGGGAATAAACAAGACAGCCAACATTAACCTCCAACTCGGATCACTCATCAAGGACATTCCAAACACCATACAGTACGCCAAGAACATTCCACCAGAACCCAACATCTCTGCGAGAGAGAAGCCGAAAGAGCAAGTTATATTTTCCCTTGATTAGAAGGAAATGGAAAAAGATGGCAGAAGTGCTTAAAAAAGAAGCTGGCATTAGAAATCTCAAGCATGATGCTCGAAGAGGTCGTGTCTTTAGGCAGATATTTCAGCCATTATCTCAATCTCATGGGCATAGCAGAGACTCATCACCGGGTGCGTCGAACCAGGAACACTGTTCACTTGTCAAAAATCCTGTGATGATGTTTTGGCAAGATGATTCAGAATGGAACCTCTCGAGATGAACTGTATGATGTTGTTTGTAAATAGGAGGTTGAAATTGTTTTGACTACACATCTGACACAAATAAACAGACAAACTTTGCAATACGAGCATCATACAGTTACCACTTTATTTTTTAAAAACATGTATGGAGAGTCTTATTACTATTTTTCTTGGAGGGAAATTTTTTAATGGTGGAGATTTTATTGGCCGACACTATGGCTTTATTGCCCACTGTTTTTTTAATATTTTTACATATGGAGGAGGTGGAAGGGCCAAACTACCTTTTATTGTAAATTTCAAATGGTCTATGTAATTTCCCCTGCGAGGGAAAAATTGATGATGTTTTTTATTCCGCCAGAGAGCGATGCCGCCACAGTGCGAGGTTTTAGTTGCTGCCTTGGAGAGGCATGTTGTTTTTCATTATGATGAAGGCCCCTTTGATAATGGAGTATAGGGGTATTTATAGTCGTTGGAAACAGTTTTCCGCGACGGACACAATGGAGGTGTCATATTGTAATTTTGAGGCTTTTTCATTTTAGTTTATAAGCCTCAAAGTATTTCTACCTTGGAGTGCACTTTCGGTTGAACCCGACACTCCCAAGGTCATTTTATATGTGATCCTTGTACCTAGTGATCTTTTCTATACACTTGGCGAATGCAGCGGCTGGTTACCCATGCATTTCGGTGGGATGACATGGTCACCATAAGGACACTTATACTAGGGACTACAGACAAAGACACCCTAGACTCTATCCGAGGTTTTTTCCGGATCTACTTCTGAAGACTACAAACGAAGACACTTCAGAAGATTCTCTTATTTTCTTCTTCTCTCCTCCTATTTGGATCTATGGCTCATTTTATTGTATTGAGTGCATTTTCGGCAAATACCGACACTCTTATATGGCTCGTTTTTCCTTTCATTAGGTGCATTTTTGACAGAGACCGACACCTTCTAGATTGAGTTCACCATGAGGAGGGATTTCATACTCATGGTGAATCTAGTCAGTGACCTACGAGAGGCAACATCCTCTGAGGATGACTTGCAGAGGCAACAGACCTGAAGTGGCTGACCCTGAGGCACCCATGATGACCCTGAGGCATTTAGACGGCTGACCCAGTGGCAACAGACCTATGGAAGTGGCTGACCCTGAGGCAACAGACCGAGATGTATACATAGTGAATCTAGCATTATTCATAGTTGGAGAGCTAAGAGCACAAAAAAAAAAATTAGGGGAGGGAGGATTTCCATGAGGGAAATCCCCCCTCAAGGGGTTTCACAGGGCAGGGAAAGCCCGCTCTGATACCAAATGTTAGGAGGGAAAACTGAAGGGGATTTTTTATTGATAAAAATGTGTTACATATATAGGCAGAAGGTCTATATGATGAACATGACACTTTTCAAGTGAAACTGACAAGTGTCAAGGAAGGCATAGTGCACTTTAACTCTAACAGTTCACTCAAGTATGAGGTCAACTAGTACCAAGCAGGCACAATATCTGCCCTGGCTCACCATGGCCTAATTTTGGCCTTGGTGTGACATGTTGAGTCACATAGAGATGTAACGGTTGAGGAAGCTAAAGGAAATAATGCACTTCCTAAGGTAGTGGAAGAAGAGATGGCACCATAATAGACTAATTTATTGGTTTATAGGATGGCAAAGCAAATAGAGATAGTGTATGCATCCTAGTTTGAGAAAAATACACGAGATGCAAGGCAAGCCTCATCCCCTATTTTTCCTCAATTTTATGGGAATGAAATATAGGATTCATCCTCTATTGGCCCTCAATTTGATGATGAGGTAGGGCATGGTTCACCAAGCCCTACTTACATGACAATTTCCACCAGAACCAGGTGTAGGAGGATGAAGGCATCCATGGTAGTTTATACCTCATTAGATGATGATGCAACGATTGATGAGTTGAATAAGGATGAGTTCATGGTCTAGATTTTATGAGATTTATCTATTGGGCATACTCCTCAGTAGGAAATGTATATGGAGTATCTATATTAGTAGTTGCAGATATTAAAATAACAAGCATGTACTTAGAATGACAAGTATAAGGAGGAGAAAATTCTTTTTCAGGAGTCGAGAAAAGTAATTGCAATGAAATTGCACGAGTTGTATCAGACCATCCATCAATTACAGGAGATGATATTGAAGCTGAAATTGTAGGCCTAAAAAATAAATTTTGAATGGATAGCCAGGCTATATTAAATAGTTCAAATTGATTGGTCTATGGAAGTGCTCACTACCCCTCTAGATTCTAAGGAGAAAATAGCCTCCTCTAGCACTTTTTGATTAGATGTGAGGAATTCCAACAAGGAAGCTGAGGCAAAGGACCAATCAGTGGATTCTACTAGATATATGTCTACATAGGGGAACCCTAATTTTTGGGAAAGGACCCCCATAATTATTATTGAAAGTGCAACTAAAGAATCCTCCCTAAAATCCCATGCAGAAGTAGAGCAGGAAACAAATGAAACAATGGAGGTTGAACAACCCCATTCATGAGATCACTTTGTAGAACAAGGGTAATATCAAGCTCTTGAAGTTGATATGGGATAGTCCCCAACATCTTCTTCCTCTGTAGATACAGAGGTAAATCTGGAGGATGAAATTAAGGTCGAAGAACCTCAAATTTTAGCAAACTCTACAGAGGAAGATACAATATATGAAGATAAAATCGAGGCTAAAGAGCCTTAGATTTTAGATAAGACAGTAGAGGAGGATCGAGAAGTTGCAAAATCTTAGGATTTTACTCAAACTATAGGCCAATAACCATAAGGATATGTAGGTATTTATCTTGAGTATCTTTAGGCATAAAATGGGACTTCAATAGAGGATTCACCTACTACACGGAATGTGACTGAATGGTCACCTAAGCAAATGCCTATAGAATAGGCACAAGAGACACGCAATTCTTAAACTTATAAAGGTCAAGCAGTAGTAGTAGAAACAAAAAATATAGTAGAATGGGGGAAATCACCTTGTTTCATATACACCTACAGACCCTGCCAGACATTCTAAGAAGTTGATATGGAAGAGAAAGGTTGCAATGGGACCTCACCAAAGACCCGAGACCAAAGCAAGGACTGCATAGCTAAAAAAAGTAGGTATCGATTCAAATGAGGAGTGGGCAGAGACTTTGAAGCTATTTTATGAGCAAAAAAAGTTAAAACAGATCAAGGAATATTTCAAGGCAGATAAGGAGTATAAAATTAGTGGAGCTTTAAGTGAGCTTATGATCGAGATGCTGCCTAAATTTATTCATTATTTTTGGTAATGGTCTATAGGTGGTGATTGATATCATCCTCCATAGCTTGAACCTGGTCTTCTTTGCTTTTCAACTGAGCTTGCTTTTCTAGGACCATCTCATTCAAATTTTTACTATCCTTTGTTAGCTCCTCTATCTGCTTGGCTTGTGTTGCCATTTGCTCACTCTTTTCAACCAACTTAGTTGTCATCTACTCTTCCTTTGCTTTGAGTGGTGCCTCCAACTCCTTAATCATATCCTCTACCATCTATGAGATATGTTGCTTTTCCTCTTCAAGCGTGTTAATTCCAGCTTTAGAATCAGTTATGAGACCTAACAGATCTCATCTAATTTATTTATTTTCTCTTATATCGTAGTTTTGATTTTCTATAGTTCTTCTTCCATTACGGCTAATTCCTTTTGAGTGGCTATATTTTTCTCCTTTTGTGCCTCCTTGAGCTCATAGATTTATTCCAATCCTATGCTCAACAACTCTATCCAGTGTGTTAGGAAGTTAAAATTCCTCAAGGTGATAATCAGTCCTATTGCAACCCTCTTGTACTCCAACTCTGTCATATTTGTGAGATAGGTTGGGTGATTAACTCTATTCAAGTACATCCTTGGATCTTTCCTATAATTTGTGACCACCCGTTTTATCAAGTCTTCTCTTCTCAAAATTTTTGTTACGTCCTCCCTGGGTAACCTCCATGGATGCTGTGTGTGAATATCTGCTATCTTCCTTATACGCTCTACACTGCTCATCCATTCTATTATCTTCTCCAATTTGAGAGACACTTGTTCTTCCCACAAATTCAATTCTCCCACATGGTCAATGAAAAACTCCAATATGGTACTATTAATCACATGGTCTAACTGAGAAAATAAGTGTTCCACATTATCCTCTATTCCACGTGCCTCCCCCTTAATTGTAATTTTGGTGAACCGAGGTACTTCCAATAGGTAACTAGATTTCAACCCTCGATATTCATCCTTTGTAGGATTTTGTTTTTATTCCTCCTCCATATGGTGGCTAGAGCTTCCTCCAAGCTCCCGAAGTGCTCTCACTATATCGATCTTCTCTCGAGGTGGAGATTGTTTTATAATTTTCTCCTCACTATCTTTAATATTTACAATCTCCTCTTGAGATTGCTATTGCTCAACTTGTTCTTGAGACTTCTCTGATTTAGCTGAGCCCACCTCTTGCTCTTTAGTATTCTCTTGGGCTAATTCTTGCTCCATGCTACCCACCTGTTGTTCCTTTGTCACTTCTTATTGAACTTGCATGGTGTTCATTATTGTGACCTGTTCAACAACAAGTTCTTCTTTTTCTTGTGATGCCTTCGTATTCTCTAGTGCATCTCTCTTACTTGAGCTTCCTATTACAAACTTGTAATGAGGCTTCTTCTTGGGTTCTTCCTCTGTGGTCTTTATTCTTACTTTTGATTCTTCCTGTGTAGTGGCTATTCCATCTTGTCCTACCTCAAATCCTTTAAAATTTTTTGAAGCATTCATATTATCAAAATGGTGGAAGATCTATGGAGATTGCACTATTATCTCCACCTTTGTCCAATACAACTCCTCCAGTTTCATCGCTTCTGAGTCTGATTGTTCTTTTTCCTGTACTTCTAGAATTGGTTTGCTTACCATTCTTTCCCAATGCCTTCTTGTTATTATTTATATGGGGATTTCTTGCCTCTTCACCCTTTCTTGAATGAGTGGTTGCTCATGTTGCCATTGCCTAGGTGCTTGTTGTTCTAGTTCTAGTTCCAACCATCTAGGTCTTTTTCTCCTATGTTGTACATCAGCATATTCCTCTAGAGTAGTATCTTCTTGAGCTCCACTGCTATGTCGCTCACTCGTCGTTTGAGGTCTCTCTAGGGTCACTTTTGATATTGGCACTGACTTCGCCCACCTCAATATTTTTGGTTGTCCTCCCTTGATTTCTTGAGGTTGCGTCAATCCTAGAAATTAGATTCCCACTTTTGTAACTACATTTAATAACAATCCAATAGCATGGAAAGTCATTCAAAATTTCTTTGAACTCTTCATCAGTGCCTCATGCATTCTTATTTCTAGAAAGGTACCCCAATAATACTGAATTCCCTTGGTGATACCTTTTGTGTATTGTGCCATCCACATTGGTATTTTTGTGGCCCTTATATCTCCTAAAAATTGAGCCATGATTGTATTCATTGCACATGGCTAATGTTCTCATTTCAACTAGCTCTATTTTATTCTACGTGTTCCTGCTCCTAAGATATTTGCCTCAGTTAGTGATTTGACAGTGGTAAGGGTAATGACGAGGTGATATGCCTCTATTGGATTTACCAATATTTTTACTACCTCCATGCCATCTTCCAGCAAGACAAATACCTTTAGAAATGTCTCTACCAAAATATCCACATTTATAGACCTCTTACCCACATTGACATAGGCAGTTTAGGTTATAGGGTTATATGCCTAAACTATATGCAATAGATAGTTATGGAAGAAGGATTTATGAAATGGTGGAATTTGTGCAATTACTTCCACACGAGCATCCTTGAATGTCTTTCTCCAAGTATTATTCTTGTTCTTCTCATCGTTCCACCATTTCCTACATGCATCTGCTCCATGTTGTACAAATACAATATTTGTGATTTCAACCTAGCCTTCTTCCTGTCCACTGCTCAAATTTTCCTCCTACTCTGGCAGGTGAATTTCACTCCTCAATTCCCTTCATGAGGTTCTTTCTTATGCCATTCTCTCTTCTCAGTGTCTAAGAGGCATCCTTATCAAATTAGCCTACGAATTTCTTTGTCCCCTCCGTGGCCTGTATACTCCTCTCCTCCAACGATGATTACCACACCAATAAAAGGATTGAGACTATCACCCTTGGTGTTGCAATGGGTATACCTCTCTCTCATGTAGTGGACTTGGTGATCTCTCCACCCTATTGGTTGCAATTAATCTTAACCAACGTCCAAATTCTTTTATTGAGATCATTCCTCCAACATCTCACTGATTAGCTTATATCCACTCCTTCACTATTTACACAATTAGAATGAATAACACAAGCTTATACTGAGAGGAGGCGTGAACAGTATAAGACCACTTTTTACTTTTCTTTTCAAATCAATATTATGTAGTGTATAGATAGTAGTATCAATAGCAGTAATCAAATTAATGTACAAAACACCATACAAAATAGAGACACCATAATTTACGTGGTTCATCCAATGTGGCCTACTCCATGGAGAAATTTTTTTAATAAAAATTTCTCAATCAATCTCTTTGGGAATACTTCCCAATTACAATGTTTATGGACCTCTGTACAAAGGATATGTTGATCCCCTAATATCAAGTTCATGTATCTCTTCCATAGGAAAACTCTTTCCCATTTTGATTTGGCTAGTGATATTCTAGAAGACTTTATCTCTCTACTGCACTGACTGGTGGATCTCTCTCCACTTGAAGACTCCTCACTCAGATCTGTCTTCAATTATCTTGGTTGTTGTATCTCTATACACTGAGACTCTATCATCTATACTCTATCACCTCTAAAGCTTTGTCTTAATACTTTACTAAGCATAGTCTAGTTTGTCTAGCATAACTCCGCTCAATATCTTGTACTAAATATAGTTCATTTGGTATAGCACAACTCTACTCAATATCTTGTACTAAACACAATTCATTCTATCTAGCACAACTCTGCTCAATCTCTTGCACTAAACACAATTCATTCGATCTAGCACAAGTCCACTCAAATCTACACTAAACACAGTTCATTCGGTCTAGCACAAATCTGCTCAATAGGTCCACATAGAACCTTCTCAAATTTGCTCAACAGGTCCACATAGAACCTGCTCAAATCTACTCAATAGTTCCACATAGAACCTGCTCAAATATTCTCAACAGGTCCACACAGAACTTGCTCAAATTTGCTCAAAAGGTCCACATAGGACCTGCTCAAATATGCTCAACAAGTCCTCTCTAGGACTTGTCCAAATATGCTCAATAAGTCCTCTCTAGGACTTGTCCAAATCTACTTAATAAGTCCTCTCTAGGACTTTCTCAAATCTGCATAGCAAGCTTCCACAAAAGCTTACACAAAATCAGTCCATAAGCCTTCTCAAAGACTTGCCTCAAATCAGTTTAACAAGCTTGTACAGAACTTGTCCAATCTCATAGAATCATAAAGATAATTGTTAGAGACTCAATATTTTCTATACTTAATGCTCAATCAATATCTCAACTCAATCTCATATAAGCATAAAGAGAATTGTTAGAGACTCAATTATGTTCTACACTCAAATCCCAATCTCAACTCAAATTAAAACATAGAATAGTTTATTTCATGGAACTTGAACAAGCACTTCACACAATCACTTGACTAGGCTCAATAAACTCTACTCAACCAATCACCTCAAGGAACAATCCTTCACAAATCCTAGTCCAAGCATGTATCAACCAACTCAAAATGTTTTCAACAATGCTCAACAACAAATCTCACATAACAATGATACTCATGTTCTTAACTCAAGTTCAAGTTCTTTGCATGACCAATTGGCTTCAACAACAATGCTTATAAAATATGGTTTATTCACAACTCTCAAACTAGAAAAACTTGAAGTATTAAACCAACAATTCCTCAAAGGGAAACCACAATCAATCTTTTTCTCTCCAAATATATTTTCAAAAATCAATCACCCAAATAAGTCAATGAAGAATATTACCCATACCATTTTTATGCCTTATGAGTTGTCCACTAAATCTGCCACACATAACACATTTTATTTTTCAATATTAACAACGGTTAGAGGTCTTCAGTAATAACACAATAATAAAAATAATATATCAATAACACCTTATTAATCCTACTCAATAAAATGCACCATACCCTCTTATGCAATAAATAAACCCTCAAAAGAATGAATCAAACTTACTTTTGAAAATCCTTTACAAAACCAGAAATATCTTCTTTCACACACCTTATTTCTCCCTCTAAGCAATCTAAACAAATAGCTCTTGAAAATATCTTTCCAATGATATATAATATGATATACTTCCAAAAATAAAATCAGCAAAAATATCTATCTTTCCTAGGGCATACCATATCCTTATTTCTCCTTAGGCAACCTTGGCAAAAATTAAAATATTAAACATCAAAAATTAAATCCACTTGCCTTACCCTCGGTGGGATTCTATCCCCCGATGTCCTCATTCCCAATGCCTTAGCCAAATCCAAGCTGTCATTGGGCCACGCGCCCTGACGTGTCTAAAATGGCACATCCACCATAAAGTTTTTGCAAATAGCGCTCCTTCAAAAAATAACAAGCTCTTCAAGCGCTTCTTCCTTGCAATCCAAAAGGCCTCACGCAAATCGAACGTGAGACCTCCATCTTAGTACCAAGCCAACATACCACTAGGACACATTGGCCTTTGCACTTAGAGCCTTCGAACCTTCACACCTTTAGCCTTTACATAAATCGTAAGGCCTTTGAAAAAAAAACCTTTTCGCATGTGCTTCAAATAATAATTGCAAGGGATACCTTGGTAAATGTGTTTGATGGTATTTATAGAATGCCTTTGTCCTCTTTTTCAATCACGTTGGTGCTTCGAATAATTTTGACGTCGGCATGATTTTTAATTTATAAATAACTTAAATTTAAATAAAAAATAACCAACGTTAGGTTTAATTTAATTAAACCTTAGAACCTTGTCTTAATTCCCAATCTTGGTATAATTAAATATTATTTATAAAATTTAAATTCCTTGTGAATTTAAAAAAATTATAAATAATTATTAAACCTCCTTTTTAACCTTTGCAATAACCCACCTTGGGTTTTTATAAACCAATCACTTAACCTGTGCTCCCAATAATATTAAAATATTATGGAGCATTTTTCCTTTCACTTTTGTACTGATGAAGCTTTTTCCTAGATGACTTGGGAAAATTTATTTCTTTTTGAATTCCTTTAGATAAGTGATAACTCTATCAAGTGACATCAATGACAAATTTGACTTAGAGGACTCAATATGTCTAACAATTTCTCCCTTTGTCATTGATGGCAAACCACATCCTTTTACTGAAACTTGGCCTTCTTTTCTGCTCCCCCTGGCTCAAAGCTCTCTCAAATATCAAATATCTCCCCAATACACAAATATTTCCCCCTTTGACATCAATGGCAAAGGGTCACCTTTGGGGCTCGAGGCTAAGAATAAGCCTCTTAGCTTAGCCCCTCCCCCACCTCCATATGAGGTGGTTAATTCTCGGGTGGGATTATTTCTACTCCTCGAAAACACAAATATGTGTCTTTATATTTTTCTCTTCTTTTGTGAGTCTTTTGAATCCTCTCAATATTTCTTTCCAAGTCATCATCCCTATTCCTGTCATCACTTATATTCCTTTTCCTGCTCTTGTTCTCATCCATATTCATGTTCTTGTTTCTGTTCATGTTCGCATCCTTGTTCCTATTCTTATTCTTTTATGAGTCTCTGTTCTTTTCTGAGTCTCTAGTCTTGTTCATATTCTTGCTTCTGTTCATATTCCTGTTCCTATTAATATTCCTATCCATGTTCATGCCTGTTTCTAGAATATTTTCTCTACACCATCGTGCTATGTGATCATCATTATTGCCCTTATAACACTTAATGTTATTATTCCTTGGATGTGCAACTGTCTTAGGAATTCCTCTAGTGAAGCCATATCCTCTTATATCTTGAGTCTTGCAATTCGTTGCCTTGTGACCAAACTCATTGCATGAGTAGCAATATCCTTGGAAAAGTTGTCCTTTTCCATACTCCTGTCTTTTATGTGTCCTGCACTGTGAAGCCATGTGCCCAAACCTGTGATATGAAAAACATCTTCCATTAAAGCTTCCTTGTCTTGACCTCATTGGTATCCTATTCTAATTGTTGTTCCATATGTATCTTCTTTGTGCATTGTTCCTATCTTTTTTGAACTCTCTATTGTCCAAATCATCCTCTGATGTCTCATTCCTACTTATACTATCATCTTCTGAAGTATCTTCTTATGAAGTTCCTTCTTCTTCAATACTTGAGGTAGATTCTTCTTCCTATTTCTTTTGAACTTTTCCAAAGCCAAACCTGTTGAACATGATGTTCGTTGTTGTCCACAGATGAACTTATCCAAGTTCCTAGAGCTTTTTTTGAAACTCTTCATCTTGATATTGGAGTCCTTTAAGTCTTCTTTTAAAGTAGCCACTTCTTGTGCTAACTTCTCAAATTCCAAGATCTTTGCTTCTAATTTATCTTTTAACTTTCTTGCCTTAGCCTTTGATTTCTCTAAGTCTTCTATGAGAAATAATCTTTATTCATCACATTATTGAAACTAACTTTCAAGCTTAAAGTGTTGCTTTCTTACCTTATTTATTGTTTCAAGGGCATAGATAAGTTCTCCCTTGAGATCATAGTCATTCTCTATTGAATAATCGTCTATTTATTTGACTTTGTTGGAGTTTCTACTTCCTTTAGACTTGTCTTCTATGGGGTCGCTCACTTCTTCTTATAATGCCATTAGAATATTTTCATCTGGTATTTCAAGTGCATATTCAAAATTATCATCACTAAAACTATAACCATCCCTAGTGCAATCATCTTCAAGATGTCCAAATTTACCACATCTAAAACACTTGAGAATAACTGGAGTCTTTTTCTTAATTGGATCTTTCTCTTAAACCATAAATAGGACTTCATCTCTATCATTGTATGAAAAACTAGCATCACTATCAATTGAGTACTTACTTGCATTATACGCATAGTATATTCTCTTTTGTCTCTTGAAGAACTTCTTTCCTTGTCTGTTTTGTCCATTCTTGTTTTTCTTTTGGTACTTGTATATTTCTTACTCCATGTACTTGTGATCCTATTTTTCTTCATCATTATTGTTCTTTGGCTCCTTGCACTCTGTTGCAAAATTTCCATACCTTCCAAAATTGAAACATTTAATAGATCTTGGATATATGGGTCTTCTAGAACCTCTATATATTTTGCCATAATTTGCTTCTTCATCACTGGATGACTCACTAGTCGATTCTATATTCTTTCCCTTTTTCTTTTTGTCTACTTTGAAAGCAGCTTCTTTTGAAGGAATAAGATCTTTTGTTCTTATCTCAAAAGTAGTAAGCATACCAAGAAAATAATTCCTTGTCAAAGAATCACTATCAATTGATGTTTTTATAACATAAACCTTTTCACTGTACCTTTTTGGAAGAGTTCTGAAGATCTTATCACAAGCATCAGATTCATCGACCTTAATTTCCAAACCTCTCATCTCATGTACAAGTTCATCAATCTTACTGAGATAGTCATGAATGTTTTCATCATCCTTCATTCTTAAGTTCTAAAATTCTCCTTTGAGATTTTTGATCTTATATTTCCTGACTCCTTTATCTCCTTCATATATTTCATGCAAAAGTTCCCACATTTCTTTTACTGTTTTACAATCCATAACCTTCATAGATTCTGATCTATGCAATCCTTTTATAATTGCATTCATAGCTTTTGATTTTGCATGCATAAGAAGCTTACCTTACTTATCTGTAGGAGGATTGACTACTAAATCATATCCAAGTTCCATTGCATCCCAAACTTCATTTCCAAGTGCCATCAGGTAAAATATCATTAGCATACACCAATACAATAAGTCACTTCCATCAAACACTGGTACTGCATTATCGAAGAATTCATCTCTTTGATCCTTTTGATCCATTGTGTTCTTAGACCGCTTTTCCTTCAAGCTTTCAAAATATTATGAAGGAACCTTGTCTGATACAAATTGAAGAACACAAGATTATACTGCGAGGGGGGGTGAATAATGTAAGACCACTTTTTACTTTTCTTTTCAAATCAATATTATGCAGTGTATAGATAGTAGTATCAATAGCAGTAATAAAATTAATGCAGAAAACACCATACATAATAGAGACACAATAATTTACGTGGTTCACCCAATGTGGGCTACTCCATGGAGAAAATATTTTACTAAAATTTTCTCAATCAATCTCTTGGGGAATCCTTCCCAATTACAAGGTTTATGGACCTCTGTCCAAAGGAGATGGCGATCCTCTAATCTCAAGTTTGTTGATCTCTTCCACAGGAGAAATCTTTTCCCTTCTGCTCTAGCTAGTGATCTTCTAGAAGACTTTGTCTCTCTGCTACACTGACAGGTGGATCTCTCTCCACTTGAAT
This sequence comes from Wollemia nobilis, assembly GCA_028583015.1. Lineage (NCBI taxonomy): Eukaryota > Viridiplantae > Streptophyta > Pinopsida > Araucariales > Araucariaceae > Wollemia > Wollemia nobilis. The sequence continues at coordinate 16,602,485 of JAQPPZ010017226.1, read as the reverse complement.
ACTCCTCACTCAGATATGTCTTCAGTTTTACTCACTATTGGATCTCTATCCATTGAGACTCTGTCCTCTATACTATATCACCTCTAAAGCTCTATCTTAATATTGTACTAAACACAATCTAGTTGATGTAGCACAACTCTGCTCAATATCTTGTACTAAACACAATTCATTTGGTCTAGCATAACTCTTCTTAATCTCTTTCACTAAACACAATTCATTCGATCTAGCACAATTCTGCTCAATATCTTACACTAAACATAGTTCATTCGGTCTAGTACAAGTCCACTCAAATCTACACTAAACATAGTTCATTCTATCTAGCACAAATTTTCTCAATAGGTCCACATAGAACTTTATCAAATATGCTCAACAGGTCCACACAGAACCTGCTCAAATCTGCTCAACAGGTCCACACATAATCTGTTCAAATCTGCTCAATAGGTCCACACAAAACATGCTCAAATCTTCTCAATAGGTCCACATAGAACCTGCTCAAATATGATCAACAGATCCACATAGAACCTGCTCAAATCTTCTCAACAAGTCCTCTCTAGGACTTGTCCAAATCTCCTCAATATGTCCTCTCTATAATGCCTTTGTCCTCTTTTTCAATCATGTTGACACTTCGAATAATTTTGACATCGGCGTGATTTTTAATTTATAAATAATTTAAATTTAAATATTAGAAATTAAAAAGAACAAACCTTAGATTTAATTTAATTAAACCTTAAAACCTTGTCTTAATGCCCAATCTTGTTATAATTAAATATTATTTATAAAATTTACATTCCTTGTGAATTTAAATAATTTATAAATAATTATTAAACCTCTTTTTTAACCTTTGCAATAACCCACCTTGGGTTTTTAAAAACCAATCACTTAACCTGTGCTCCCAATAATATTAAAATATTATGGAGCCTTTTTCCTTTCACTTTTGTACTGATGAAACTTTTTCTTGGATGACTTGGGCGACTTTATTTCTTTCCAAATTCCTTTAGATGAGTGATAACTCTATCAGGTGACATCAATGACAACTTTGACTTAGAGGACTCAAAATGTCCAACATAGAAGCATACCAAAAACCATACGACTTACTGGAAAATCATACAAAGTACAGTTTTGGTACCTTTGTATGGTTTTACCCTCACTAGCCACTTCCTAGATCGTACATTTTTCTACTTTCCCTATAGTTCAATTTCTAGTCCGTCCATATTCAAACTACCATGAATCCTGTAGATCATAAATATGCAACCTAAAATTGTACAATACAAGAATACTCTGTACGATGTCTCCTCCTGACTGCCTTCCCCTTTGGAATTCATACAATTCCATACGATTACTTGAAAATTATCAAAATTGGCCTAAAAATCCTCCCAACTACACTATTTTTTTTGGAAATCATACATGTTGCCCACAAAATCATACAATACAAATTTTCAATTCCTATGTTATGAAAAAATTGAAATTTTGATCTCCTTTGTCAAATATTTCACCGACCTAGTTGTCGGATTACCCCGATCTACTGTTTTAGTGCTTTTCGGGAATAATTCCTCCACTCTTCTAACCCTGGCATAATTTATTTCAAAATGATGCATTCTTGGCTATATTTTTACAGCTATATGGACTTCTCCTATCTCCTTACCCATTTCTCAGCTTGCTTTTGCCATATTTTGCTGATTTTAGGGTTTAAATCTTCAATTTCTTGCAATTTCTATCCTCAGGCTCACTCTTTCACTTTGTCAAACTCCCAACAACAATTTCTCACTTTTGCATCGGTAATTTGATATATTCTACTGTACTTCAAATGTTTAATTTCCCGTTTTGTGGAGTAAACCATAGTTTTCTTCTTCTGATTTCTCTCCTGGGTTGAATCTTTGAAAATGAAAAAAACTCCCTGGTGCTAATTAAAGATGCGTCCTTTAAAAATTTAGAGTGTTGGTGAATATTTGCTGCCCATATGGTCTTCTCCGTTCAATTGCATGCTTTCCACCTTCATCCTCCAAAGAATTTTGAATTCACTTGTACGATTTACTAAAATTGCAAATCTGGTTTCTTATTTATAGCATTTCAAAACCCTAACTAAACCCTAATTCAATTAACCTTAAATTGTGCCACTTTGCACAATTTACCTCCATATTGCATGGATGATTGAAAACTTAGCAAGTTTTTTAAATTTTGTCTTTTCTCCCACATTTTTCTCCAATCGTTGCTTTCCCCTCGCATGTTGCATTAAATGGGTAGTTGCAAATCGTACAACATGCTTAAAATCATACAATGTACGATCCATATCGTACAACATGTCATTTTGTACGATTTCCCATGCTTATCTATCAATTTTCTTTGTACGATCCATAATTTGTATGATTTCATCCTTACTTTTATTTTGTACAATCTTTATACTTGGATAATTTTCAATTTTTCTCTCTTTGAAGAGGTCGTTGTTTACGGTTTTCAACCACTTCCTTCTTAATTGCATTCCGAGGGATTTTCACAACTAAGGCACATTTTTTTCAATTTTATTTTATTTTTTCTTTTTTTTTCAATCCTAATCTATTTATACTTACCTTCTTGGTAATCATACAGTGACATTCACTTGTACAATCCCATTAAATTCTTCTCTTGGGGCTTCAACTACAACGTTTGGAGTGGTTGTGTCACCTGTCAATATTTGTTCCCTAGGCTGATTCCTCTCCACTTGTGATGTTACTAAATCCTATAGCCTTCTTCTTCCATGCATACAATTTGGAATTGTACAATTGTAAGCTAGAGTATCTTCACCTGTTGTCCTTTCACTTTGGTGCATAGATGATTGATCCCTTGGTAGCGGTGTCCTTACCACCCTACTATCATTTGAGCAACTTCTCCGCCTATCTCCTCAGATTAGTTCTAGCTCCAAACTTGGTGATCAATTTCTCAGTTTCCCTTGATTTATTTCATCTGCAAACTATAATATTCCCCTATCGGTAAGGCCTCTTTTATGTGAGTGTCTCCCCCATCCTATTCCTCTTGGTATTAAGTTTCTCTATGCAAATGGCGATTCCTCCATTTTATGGAGTAATCCTCTACCACCCCTCACTTTTTGAGGTGGTTGTCCCCATGGATGTTGCCTTGAGATATTTGGTAGGATTTCCCTCAATCCTAGTAATCCTCATAGATTCCTTGTCTAGTTCAGACAAGCTAAGGGTGTATCTCCTGGCCATCTAGGATTAGAGGGTCAGAATATTTCTCGCCCTCTTCCTCCTCTAATTATAACATCACCTCGTATTTGTCCATTTTGCAGTTCAATACCTCCCCCCATTCTTGGCTAAAGTCTTTGGGATCTTTCTCTATTTCTTCCTCCCATTGTTCGAGTATCAGGAGTTATCTCTACAAAATCAATGTTGGCTAGTGGACTCCGATTAGGTGATAACTATCATAAGGTTTTGATTCTCATGTCAGCACGTACCAAGCAACATCTCCATATTCTTTCCTCAAAGGATATCTATGGGGATGAGGATACCAATACTTATCTATATGCATCATAGAAGTCTATCTCAGAGCTAGAGTCGGTCCGACCCTCTTCCCTCTATTTTGCCCAATCGGTTGGCAAATTCATCACTCTCTCCAATATTTGTACTTCCCTTATTTGTCTTCTTAGTTGTTGATGAGCTATTGTATAAGCTTACGTATTACTACAGGGTCTATCCCTTTGAGTTCTCCCTAATTACCTTTGTCTTGATGCACTAGTTGGAGGGTCACGATCTCTCTGAGGATTATGAGGATTCTCTGGCTCATCCTCATTACTACTATATGTACTAGGATCACTTACTAACCATGTCATTCCTTTATCACTGGAATCAATCATGTCCAATAATATATTATCTTGTAATTTGGGAGATGTGGTGGCCTCCTCTATGTCTTGCTAAAGTACTCCCGCATCTTCATTTATCATTGGTTCCTCACTTGGTGGGGGTGGAAAACTTGTGTTTGCACCATCATTTCTAGGAGTTCATCCCTCAGCCTCCTTAGGTTCTCTTTTAGTTTCTTGCAGTCTAACTACTCTCTATTCATCCAGTATTTGTATGGTACCATCCAACTCCTAGATGAGTTGTTCCCTCAACCTTGCATTGTGACTCCATAATGTTTGATACTCTTCTTGTAATTATTGAGTTTGTGATATCATTATTTGTTGTAATAGCCCTACCTGAGCTAATGGATAAATTCTAGATAATTCCTCATCTAATGCTTCATCTCTGTCATCCTCTAGAATTTTCATTTTGAATGTGTCCACTCTATCTTCATTGTGCACTGTTAACCTTATCCTTCATCATACTTCAGTCTGCCAAGGTAGTTCCCTATGCTCTACTCATGGGTACCTCATGTTCATAGTTCTAGGTAATAGTGCTATCTCTTGATAGCCTCTTGGGTCTAGAGAAACCCACTCCTCTTCTTCTTGTATGGTCCCATCAACCATTTTGATGTGTACTTGCATCCTTCTTATTTTTTCGGGTCGAGGTGCCAACTCTTGTTGTTCGAATATTGGTTGTCTCCTCCCCTTTTGCAAATAAGTGTACAATTACCATATCAAGTTCTTCTTGTGATGGACCTGGCTCATGGTGATCCTCATCTTGAGCTTCCACTTGTCTTCGTCGTTCAATTTCTTCTAAAGAAATGAATAAGCATTGTACCTTGTAATGCTTCAAATTTGAGCCATTTATAGTATTGGGTACCTCTATCCCATTCAAGTTCTATAGCTTGACTGCTCCATTAATCATTACTTACACTAATTTATAAGGACTAAGCCATATTATATTTAGCTTACCTAGCTTAATTTTCCTCTTTCCATTAAAATTTAGAACTAAGTCACTTGGACTAAGTTCTAACTTCCTCAAATGTTTGTCAAGCCATGCCTTCCATATTTTCTAAGCTATATAAATCACCCATTGTGCCATGAATCTTCATTCATCTAACTTAATCAGTGTCATAATTCATTCTTCCAAACTTTCTTTATCCCCCAAGTGATCCTCTATCGCGACTCTCAAAATTTGTATCAAGAATTTGACTGGTATCACTGCTTACTATTTATACATTAGTTGGAAAGGTGTATGTTCTGTTTTAGGTTTAAAATTTGTTCTGTATACCCACAAAATGGGTGATAGCCTTTCCTCCCAGTTTGCTCCCTCTAGTCCACAGGTTTTATATAGAGTAGATACTAAGACTTTATTTGTCACTTCTGCCTACCCATTTTCTCTAGGGTAATACGAACTAGATAATGAGTGTAAAATCTTGAACTTTGTTGTCAGCGTCTTGATAATATCATTAACAAAGTATCCCCCTCGATCACTTGTTATTTTTAGCAGAATACCAAACCTTGTGATTACCTGTTTGTACAAGAATCTTGCTGTACTTTTAGCTAAATTATCAGGTAACACTCTTGCTTCTACCTATTTTATCAGGTATTTTATTGCTACTACAATGTATCTACACTTCCATATTTGATATTTCTTCAATGGTACTACGAATTCCAATCCCCACCATTCAAACAACTCTTGTGGTTGTTATGGGTGTAAGGGCATAAAGTCCCTCTTGATCAGCTTCCCTGCTCTTTGGTAAGTTTTGCATGCTTTCACATGCTCCTTTATGTCATTATACAATGTGGGCCACCATAGCCCAACTAGAAATACTTTTCCAGCGATCGCATATGGTCCCATATTTCCTCTAGCTAAGCCTGCATGGGCTTCTTTCAATGCCACCTTGACTTCTTCATCCATTACACATATTTGCAAGATACCATCACTTTGCATTTTATACATTAAGCCTACTATTATCTTGAAAGGTGTCGACTTCATTATTATTTTTTTCTTTTCAGTTGTCGTCATCTCTTGTGGCAACTCACCTATGGATAGATATTGGCCAACCAAATTTTACCATGATGGAACAACGTTGATGGAAAATAATTGTGCATCTAGAGATTTATCAGGAACCCCTATTCCTACAGGCTCCCCTGATTGTATTTGAGACAATTGGTCTGCAATCACATGCTTCTTACTAGGTCTCACCACTACTCGAAATACGAACTCCTGAAGGGTGACGATCCACCTGTTGACTCATATTTCAATCACTGATTTTTTTATCAAGTACAATAACTCTTGGTGATCAACATAGAAAAAAAGGGATTCACCAGTAGGTAATTTCTAAACTTTTTAACTGCATATACCATTCCCAAAACTTCTCTTTTTTTTCACTATAATTTTTCTCTGGCCTTGAAAAATGGTGACTAGCAAAGAAAATAGGTTGATCTAGACTAAACTATCCTTCTTGTGCTAAAGCACATCCAATTGCAAAATTCGAAGCATCAAAATGGACATGGAATTCCTTATCACAATTAGGGAAAACCAAAATTGGACTACTCACCATCTTAGCCTTTAGCTCCTCGAAGGGTTCTTGGTGCTCCTCTATCCATCTAAAAAGAATATTCTTTTTCATTAAAGAATCTAATGGGTAGGATACATGTGCATAATTATTGATAAAACTTCCATAGTATCCTGTCGAACCAAGGAAGGTCTTAAGTGAACTCACATAAAATGGTTCTTCCATGTGTAATATGACATGGATATTATTAGGGTCTGTATTCAATCCTTTGCTGCACACAATATGTCCTAACAATTTCCCATACAGTACCATCAAAAAGGATTTCACTGGATTTAGTGATATTTGTGCATTTTTGCACCTACTCATACATTCACTGAGGGTAGGAATATGTTCCTTAATCTTCTCATAAATGGACCAATCATCCAAAAATTATTTAAAGTTCCCTATTGCTAGCTGATCGAATATATACAATATGATGCACTAAAATGTAGTTGGGGCGTTACAGATTCCGAATGGCATTCGGTTGTATGCATAAATGCCATTCTCCACAATAAATGTGGTCTTCATCATATCCTCATTGGCTATACTAATTTTGCTATATCATAAGAATCCATCCAAAAATAAGTAGATCTCATGGCCTACGACTTCTTCCAAGATAGAATCTATGAAGAGAATGGGAAAGGAATCCTTAATAGTTACAATGTTTAGGCTCCTAAAGTCTACATATATTCTGATCTTATCTACTTCCTTATTCAAGGTGATTACTATAGGTGAAACCCATTCACTTTTTGTCACCCTGAAGATGATTCCTGCTTCTAGCATCTTTTCTATCTCTGCATTCACTAATGCAACATACTTTGGATTCATTATATATGGTCTCCTCCTTATTGGTTGAGCACCAGACATTAGTGTGATCTTATAGACACATAGTTCTGGTGGGACTCCTTTCAAGTACTTATATGTCCATGCGAAGACATCCTTATATTCCAAGAACATCTTAAAAGCTATCACCTTCAATACAACATTCCAATCATTGCCGTAGTGAATCAACCTAGGTTATTACATTGTTCCTAGATTGATGTCCACTATCTGAGGCCCTTCATATTTGATATTTTTTGGTTCACTCGTAGCTTTCTCTATGTTCTCGGGGTGTGTCGACCTTGTATCAATCTTTGCATCTCCTATTGTATACTCTGCAAAGCTTTTTGGCAATGTCCATTTCCCTTCTACTTCTTTCTTAGGTTCCTGGCTAACCTTTGATTTATCTTGTGTTTCATTGATCTCCTATGACTCAATACATAGGTAGTTGGGCTGAAACATTTTGTACTCCTCTATTTGCTAATGAAGGAGTCTGCTATTAGATCTAGCTTCATATTTGGTACATTCATCTAGGTACAACATTCCTTCTCCATCAAATTCATCTCCTGAAGAATTTTATGATTCATTTGTTGTAGCTACATCCTCGCTAACTCTTTTATTAGCTAGATTAGTCATATATTTATGTTGTCCTTTCCTAAAAGTGATTCGATTATTTCCCTATTTGTGATTTACTTTGGCTACTCGTAGACAACCTCTCCCTAAAAGAGCATCGTATGTAGGTTTCTACATTGTAATAACAATGAAATACAAAACAAATTCTTGGTCAGTTATCATTACTTGTTGTGTCGTTAGGACTCCCTTTATTTTGATACCATTATGATTAGCACCATATAACTAGAAGCTCGATGTCCATAGGGATGGAGTTCCTAATTCTATCCATTCTTTTTCAGGTAGCACATTGACACTGGATCCTCCATCCATGATAACTTGTGCTAATTTTTGCTATAATATATCCATATGTACTAATGCAGGTTTCTTTACCACACCAATCATTAATACGATTTGATCCATAAATTGATCTTTTTGCTCCTTCTCCTGAATTGGTTGGCTCTGCACTTCCATCACCTTCTATGGTTGCAATTCTTCCACCATTGCCTTCTGCAATGCTGGAATAGCTTCTAACAGGTTAGATACTTTAATTTACACTGTGGTATCCAAAACCTGTGCTGCTAGATTTTGCATAACTATCTCCTGATATGATGGTTTTCTAAGTTCCTTGTCAGTTGTTGACTCTTATTGCTTAGTCTTCTTAGCTTCCTCTTGTAATATTTTCTTTCCTACTTGCGAGCGTTGCTTTTTCTTTTTTAGCTCTAGATACTTATCCTTCTTAACCTGATTCCTCGTCACAGATAACAGTTCTTGGATTTCCTCCTTAACTTGAGGAACCTCTATGTCCAAATAACTAACGTTCTATGGGTTAATTGAACTCGCCTGCTTTGGAAAATTATCTTCTTTGTGGTTTCCCAAACCACACCATCTACACATATGTGTAGTGCTTGCTTATGGTATTTCTTGCCTCTGAGGTGCAGGATAGTTTTTTGCAAAATACCCCCATTCTTGGCAATTGTGACATTGTATTATTAGTCTTCCTTTCGAGTCATACTACAAAAAACTTTGTCTTCATTTTCGATTACCTTGATTCAGCCTTCCACATCGTCTACTATTTCTATAACCACCACTCGTTTCTTGTTGCTCTCTTCCTTGGGTCTTTGATTTCTCTTCCTACTATTGGATTGATAATACGTGTGGTCATACTCTTGCATTATATGGACATACCATTATCTCATGCTCCATCACATTACAAATGTGGCAATAGTTATTCCTCAGATACTTCACATTTGTATGTCCCTCCATTTTTCATTTCGTGCACCATATGTCATTTCTATCTAGTTTGATATTTTGTTATTTTATAATTTTATCAAACCCCTTGTTAAATGATGCCACTGTTCACTGTATGGTGTCATCTTCGCCACTATCTGAATCATTTGACTTGGGATGATATAAAATTCTTGTATATGTTTTTTTTTATTCACTCTCAAAATTCTTTGCATGCTTGAGCACTTCTTCATATGTTTTTGATGGTACTACCTTCATATTTTTCTTATACTTTGGAAGTAATCCATCTACAAACCACTTCTTTACTAGAACATCTGCTAGAGGTATATGCATCTTATTGACTAATTTATTTAGTCTGTGGTTATAGGACTTCAAATATTCATCCACTTTTTTCTTAGTCATGCAAAGGTGTGTCACAATGTCTCCATCATCCTTTAAAGATCAAAATTCTTCAATGAATTTCTCCTTTATCTGATTCCAAGTCTAAAAATATGCGATATTTTCTCTCTTCAAATACCAATCAATCACCAATCCTCTCAAAGTAGTAGGAAATAGAATTACCTAATATTCTGGTCTATCTAAACCATTTGCTCTCCAAATGGTTATGCAAGTTCCTATGTGTCGTGTGGTATCTTCATTACCCTCACCTGAAAATGGTGGACATCTTTGTTTGGCCGCCCTATTAACCATCTTAGGAGAGTCATCACTCTCGCTTGAGGTATCTAGTGGAATCTTTGACTTATTCCTCCTTGGGGGTGTCTTACTCCCATTTTCATCAAAATTATCAATTTGAAGTATCTTATTTTGTCCCGCCACTCAGTGACCAAACTCTTGTGCATATTCACTTAGCAACCTCCTTCGCTGATGTGAGGGAGATGGTCTTGGTATTTCCTCCTAAGACCTTGCATCCTATTGCTCTGGTGCCTGACTCCCATACTCTACACTCTCCTACAACCCTTATGACACTTTCTTAGGTGTCACCATCCACTCTCCATCATCTTGCACTTTTGTTATGTCAACCATTGACTCCACACTTGGTAGTTCTACTTTCTCATATTTCGTCTCTACCAACAACGCCTCAAAGGCTCCTTACTTAGATGTCCAAACTTGCTCTATTTTTGGTTTGTGAGTACTCTAGTTTGATTTACTTGTGTTTTATCTCTGATAAATCCTTGTGCTCCTTCTTACTAGAATTTTCTCTCTTAGTTCACATCTCCCACAATTCTATGCATTGGTATCCATCATTCACCTCCAACTTGTAGTATTCACACTTCATCAATTTGACCCATCTTAACAAAATTTCTAGGTTTGATAAGACAACGGTGCTAAATTTTAGCATAGGGGTGGACTATTCTCTTTGGGGAGGTGTATTATAATGATGAGTAATGGTTTAATAATGCCAGTCATCCCATTCTCCATAGCATGCAATTCATTTGGATCAGGCTTGGGAGAGATTCCTAACAACTAATTACACTCAAAAATCATACAACACAGTCCATGACATATTACATGATGTATATATTCTACCAAATCCTTCCTCATATTCCACCAGTGGTGGATTCAAGCAACAGTTGCAACAATGCATAAAACTAACATAAAGCATTCATTAGAAAACACCAATAACAAGATTCATCCATAAACCATCACAAATCACTCCAGGATCATACACAGTCATATAATGACATCAATATGCTCATTTATGTATTATTATGTAATGTATTTGGGTACAATATGTATAATCTATTAGAAATTACTCAAAAACAATGCTATACTCCTTTATTCTAACCAATAAAATACTAGTGACAACATTCAAACCTACAAAATTGAAAATAGGGCCTTTTATAGCATTGCACAAGTCGTTACAAAGTGGTTACTGAGACAATACATTATTTACAACTTCCTGTGTACAACTAAATTCATTAATTTGGCCCTTTACTAAGTTTAACACCTTAATTAGCAAATCTATGCACCGTTTCACCTTGAAATTACATTTTCCTTGCATTTGGATGCATTTCAGTGTGCCTTGTATGATTTGCCACTGCATTGTATGATTTTCCATTCCAGTTGTTTGACTTTACCATTCACTATATGGTTTTATCCTACCTGTACGATTTACAAAAATTGAGCAAATTGTTACCTATGCCAAAACTATAAAAATTGAGCAAATCCTTTTTGATCACTTCTTCTTCTAGGAGATGGATTTGTTGCCTACAACGAAGACAAAAAAAAATACCCAAAAAATTGTGTAGATATGGTTTCCCCCTTCAAGTGCGGATGAGCTACTTCTACCGAAATTTAATCTTCTAGAAAGTTGGTATTGTGCAGGTTCATGGATACTATGCTTGTTATACCTAGGTTTCCCAGACTACTCAACAATTGCACTCAGGGTATCTTTCTTGCAAAATAGAAATACAACTAAAGAAAGAAAAATTGTAGAAATTTAAAAGAATAATTGTTTTTAGACCATCTTGAAAATATCCACATATTATTGACTCATTTTAAAACTAGAATCAACTAGGTTCTACCCCATGTCTAATCTAGAATTCATCATATAAGTCTCAGACACATGACATGAACACAGTCGGTGACCATTGATTGTTAACGTAATGTTGCTACCATCAATTTTTGATGATCTAAATCATATCATATGGCCTCATCCAGTGCTGCATAAGTTTATCTTTCCTTTCCTGTAATTGGGATTCATACAAAAATTCCCACTCTCTCACTTTTAACTGGTTTGGCCTGGTATGATGATCATGCCACTTCATCCTCTATTTTTGGATGATCTCTATCTGATGTAAATCATGTCATAGGTATTCATCCAACTGGTTAAGCTACTAAATTCTTTCCTTTTGTGCCTCATCTAAATTAAAATTTAAATCTACTATAGTTCAAAGAGTTTTAATATCAAATTCTATGGGCATCACAACATTTTTCCTATATATTAGCTGGAATGGTGTAAAACCAATAGTTTTCTAGGTGATTCTGTAAGCCCACACTAATTCTAGTAATATTGTGGCTTAGTCCTTCCTATGTTGTTGTATCGTCTTTGTGAGAATATTCTCTAGTTCACGGTTGGTTTCCTCTACTTACCCATTTTCTTGTGGATGGTAATGACTAGTTTTGTTATGCCTAATTTTATATTGTTGCATGAGTTGTTGAATCATATTTGAAGTAAATTAAGGCCCTTAATCAGTTGTGATCTCCCTTGGAACTCTAAATCTAGTGAAAATAGATGAATAAAGGAAGTATACTACAGTCTTCTATTTAGAATCATGTAATATGTGCACTTCAACCCAATTGGTCACATAGTTAGTGCAAACTAAGATATACCTCTTACCTACTAACTGTGGATTAATGGGTCCTAGGAAGTCCATCCCCCATTTATTAAATGACTCTATGTGCACATGTGGTTAGAGTGGCATTTCATCTCTGAGATTTGGTATGTCCATCCTTTAACATTGGTCACATTGTCTCACATGCTTGGTTGCATCTTTGAATAGTGAAGGCCAATAATAACCAAATTGCAATACTTTGAATGCAGTTATTTTTCTTGAAAAATGACCACCACAAGGTTCATTATTGTAATATTTAATTATTTCTACAATATCATTATTAGCAACACATATGCTCATGACCTGATCAAGCCCTATTTTAAACAAGCACCCCTTAATCCATGAGAAATCTATACTTTTCTCAATTAAAGTTTATTTCTCACATGGTGAAATTGCAGGGGATACTTTCCTAATGTCTAAATAATTAACCATATCTACATAATATAATATCTGTTCATTAAGAGAAAAAAAATGCTCATATGGAAACTCATATTCTATGGCTGAATGATTAGGAGGTGTCAATATGGAAAGGAAATTGGCCACCACATTGTACTTACCTATTTTGTCTACAATTGTTATATCAAAATCCTTTAGAAGTAATAGCCATATGATAATTCTGCCACTAATTCCAGGTTTTTTTATCAGGTATCTAATAGCTAAATGATTAGTGTGCATAAAAACCTGATATCCTACAAAATAGTGGTAAAATTTGTTAAGAGCATGTATGAATGCAAGAAATTATTTTTTTGTGATAGTATAATTGAATTCAGTGCCTGTAAGATGTTTACTGACATAATAGATGGCATAAAAATCATCATCATATTTCTATCCAATAACTGATCCTATCACATTATTGTATGCATCTGCATATATGTGAAAGGAGATGGTCCAATTTAGACCCCTCAAGACTGAAATAGAAGTCAGTTTTTCTTTCAAAATTTTAATTGCTTGCTCACAATAATTTGTTCAGACAAATTCTATGTATTTTTCTAATAATATGCTTAGGGGTTTAGCAGGTTTGCTAAAGTCTACTATAAACCTCCTATAGTAACCAAATTATCCAAGGAAACTATGAATATCCTTCTAATTTTTGGGTGTATGTAGGTTTTGGATAACTTTTATCTTTTTACTTTCTATATTGATCCCATTTACATAGATATGATGTCCTAGAACTATCCCCTCCTACATTAGCTTATAAAATTTCTCATTACTTAGGTACATATTGGTTTCCTCACACCTTTGAAGTGTTTTATCCAAAAATTTTGTGGCTTATTCAAAGGTTTCACCATAAATAGTGAAATCATCCATATATACCTCCATAATTTCTTCAATCATATCAGAGAAGATGCTCAAAAATACCTTTTGAAATGTGGCAGGTGCATTTGACAACCCAAAGGGAAAAACTCAGTAAGTGAAGGTTCCCAATGGACAAGTGAATGTGGTCTTATCTTGGTATTCTTCCATAATATGAATATGATTATATCCACTGAACCCATCCAGGAAAGAAAAGTATTTATTTCCTACTAATTTGTTAAGGACCTGATCTATGAAAGGTAAGGGGAAGTGGTATTTCTTGGTTGCTTTATTTAGTGACCTGTAATCAACATAGATCCTCCACTTTCCATTTTTCTTGGGCACCACCACGATAGGTGATACTCATTCACTATCTGAGATAGGGTAGATAAACCCAACTGTCAAGAGTTTTTGCAATTTTGTTTTAACAATCTTCTTCATAGCTAGATTCATCCTATGCCATGGTGGTCTTACCAATTTTATTTGATCTTCCAGATATATTTGATGAGTATAGGTTTTAGGAGCTATTCTTTTCATTTCTGAATACTACCAAGAAAAGGCACCTTGATGTTTGACTAATTTTTTTCTCAGTTTTGTCTATTGTTCAAATGTAAAACCATCATTTATGTTTAATACTATCATAAGTGAAACTTCTATTTGTTGAATATGGTGATATTTACCTCCCACTAATGGCAACTCTAGAGGAGGACAAGAGGGTTATCTATGAAAAAAGTTTGATATCACCCTATCCTCATCACTCTCATCCTCCAAATCATCAAGTGCCATGATAGATTGAATCATTGATAAACTACTCATGTTCTGGTTTTCACATTCATGTTCTCCCAATAAATCTACAGACTGTGCATGTTGATGGATGATCAGATTTTTTACATTTTTAACATAAAAAATAGTTATATATCCATTTCTACAACTTATGTAGGCATTAGTTGTTGCAAACCAAGGTCTACCTAAGATGATGGGATAACAACACAACCTAGACTTGGATTGTAACACTAATAAATATACTAGGTACTCCCATGCATCTACTTGTGATAGTTATGTCTTCCAGTATTCCTTCAAGGGTACTGTTGACCTATCTGCCAATTCAAGGACAATTTTGGTTGGCTTCAGATTGGTTAAATTGAGTTTCTATATGGTTTCATTTGGTATGATATTAATGGAAGCCCCTAGATCTACTAATGTATTGGATAAAACACAACCCCCAATTTTCACAGTTAAAATATGGCTTCTTGGGTCTGAATATTTTGGCTATAGGTATTTCCTAGCATAAGATCAGCTAGTTGTCCTACCAAATTGATTACTTGTGTTGGTTTTCTTTTTGGTTTTCTTAGAAACATCTATTATATGGACTTTATATAGATAGAAATGTCTTTTATGGTGTGAAATATACAAATTGTGACTGTTAGGTTCTTCAAACTGGAAAGAATATCAAATTTTGGTTGTATTGACTTCTTGGGTTCCTGCAACCTTTTTGTAAAAGGTGGAACCCCTTATCTGTTATTTATAGTTGTTAATTCTTCTTCTAATTATTATATAAGAGGTGATTCCCCTTTTTCTAATTCTATATTTTCCTCTTCTTCTACCATAGGATCTACTTCTACACCTACCCGTCTACCTGACCTTAATTATATGGGACTACAATCTACTTTGATATTATACATTGGGTACATCTCATTCTCCATATATATGTTGGTTGTGGTTTGTTGTTTGGATTAGAAGTAGGCTATAATGGTAGTTGAGTAGGTCTCAAAGTAAAGGGGGCTAGCAGACTTGGCTATAGTGGGATTGGTACAGGATGCTATGGAGTTTAGATCTAAGCATTCTGATTTCTCCACTACTATCCAGACTATTGGTATGACATCCATGGGTAGGAATTATAAGGATTTGCTCCTTGGGGAAACAGAGTCCAAGGTTGTTGTCCCCAAAAACCCATGTTGGATGGTTGAACTTGACCTTGGTTATGATAATTCTTGCCCCCATAGGATGACATTCCTTATTGCATCTTGTTTCCCATAGGAGACTGTTGCTAGTTTCTCATATTATCCATGAAGTATACTTATGTTACTTTAGGTTCTTGTTGGTCACGAATCTGCCACAGGAAAGGATTTTAACATAAATGCACCCTAGACCCGACCAACATTGAAAGGCCGAGAGAAAGAAATGTCTCCCGGACCAATCTCCAGAGAGGGCTGGTTCCCTTACTAAATTTTATATTCTTGAAGACTAGAGTTACAGGAAAGGAATTGGAAATATGCATAAAGAAATGGGAAATATAGCCACAGGCCGAATTTATCAGATCTTGGAAAGATTAGCAGCAGATAACCTCAAGCACACTAACAACATATAACAAAAGATAGCGACGTAATTTACTTACAACCTTGCACAGATAACCTTCAGAATCGCATTCCAGAACTCACTTCCTCACCGGCAATATTTAAACTCAGACTTAGAATTCAAATTTAGCAGCAGATAAGAAATACGAGCGTAAATGAGGAATGCATAAGATAGAAGGAAAAACACACAGAAAGTTGCTTGCAAAACCAGAGGCCAAATATCTTTCATTCATGCAAAGAACTTGAAAAGTTTTTCAGCAAAAGTCTCTCTCTCGATGCCTCTTTTTGAGATATACATTGATATTTATAGAGGTCTTGCCTCTTTGTAGCATTTAAAACATGAAACGGACTTCCTCGAGATCCACAAAATATGCAACAGAAATAAGGAAATGATCCCCTTAAACCAGCCTCGGAGAAACCAAAAATTGAATGGAACAAGGAACCGGTCGTCTTCATTAAATGGTCATTCTCGGAGCATGCTTGGACCGTTAGAAAATCATGAACAGAAGCTTTGAATAATGGAGGCATCTTCAATTCTGGTGGCTTCAAAAACTACAGGCCTGAGCACGTTCTTCTATCTTGCACACATTGGAAAGCAGCAAAACATTAAATTCTGGAGAGCTTTTAATCCTTGGAAATCGCAATACTTCATCGGGCCGTTGAACTGCTTTCTGGCACGAAATTGTGACGGGTCGCGAAAACGCGACATGTCACGAAATCGTGACGTATTCTCTCTCCGTACGCTTTTGCCACTTTGGGTCACGAAAACCAAACATGTCACGAAATCATGACGTATTTGGCTCTTTGTTCTCCTTCGTCACCTTAGGTCGCGAAAATGCGACGCATCGCGAAATCGCGACGTTCCATACTATTCTGCTCCTTCCTTGCTCTGCTCTCGTGAAACTATGACCTGTCACGATTTCACGACTTTTTCCCCATGTTATCCTTTTGCTGTTTTGAACCGCAAAAATGTGACAAGTCACGATTTCGCTACATCTTTCTCTCTTTTGACTTTCTCACTGCTTCTCGTCGTGAAAATGCGACATGTCGCGAAATCGCGACGTCTTCTACTTTCTATGCCCTTCTCTTCTTTATACCCATGAAACTGCAACATGTCATGAAATCATGACAGTTTTCTCTTCCTTGACCTTCATCCTCTTACAAGCAGTGAAAATGGAACATGTCACGAAATCGTGACATTCCGTACCATTTTGTTCTTTTCACTCTTTCACATTGCGAAAACAAGACATGTCGTGAAATCGTGACATCCTTCTCTATTTAGCCTTTTCTCCATAATATGTCATGAAATCGTGACGTTTTTTGCTTTCTCAACTGTTGTTTTTCGATATCGCGACGTCTTCTCTTCTTGGCTTCATCTCAAAAATGTCGTGAAATCGTGACGTCTTTCATGCCTTATGCTTTTTCTTCAACTTGACCGCGATAATGCGACATGTCGCGATATCGTGACGTTTTTACATTCTGCCTCCGTGTTCACTTTTCTATCGTGATATCATGACGAGTTTCATTGCCATTACCCTTTGCTCAATTATGTCACGATTTCATGACCTTTTCTATCACTCTGCTCTATGGCCATCGCAAGTCATGAAAACGTGACATGTCACGATATCGCGACAATTTTACTACTCTGCCTCCGTTGACCACTTTGACCATGATTTTGGAACACGTCGTGATATCACGACATTCTCCGACTTTGGCTTCTCTCTCCTCTAAACACCGCGATAGCGCGACATGTCGCGATATCATGACAGTTTTGAAGCCATGCTCTCCATGCTGTTTTTGGTCGCGATATCGCGACAGTCTTCGGACTTAGCTGTTTTGGCACCAAAACTCGTAGAAAAACATAGAATAAGCAACAATCAAAACAATGTGGCAAAAATGCCAACATTCTTGGCGGCTCACGGGGTATACAGTTCTGTTGTATGCACGAATCCCAGGCCTGAATCCATTGGGCAACAGAGTCAAGAAAACTTGAAAGAACAGAATGCTGACTGATGGGGAACATCTCTGTAGACTGCTGCAACAAACTCTCGCTGATATTCGGCAAACTCAAGTAGATCTGCATTTGGCCTAGCTTCACCAGGTGCTGTAAAAGGATCTCCATGGTAGTGATGAAAGCACCTAGGGTTACAAAAAAGAGGAAATGAAGCGGAATGAAGGAGCTTATGGAATGGGAATGAAATGGTGGAATGATGAAAATGAAAGAGTGAAAGCGGTAGATACAACAACTGAAGAGGGAGCTACTGTGTCACCAGCTGCGGGGATGGAGGAAAAATGAATAATGGAATGGAAGTGGATGGGATGGTGAAAGCGGTGGAAACTACGAATAAATGCTGAAACGACAATGGATTAGAAGAAAAGGAAAAGAAGAAACGGGAATATCAGAGAGGGGGAGTAGAAACAACAGTAGTGGCTTGATTACGGATGGTAGAAGAAGGAATGAGCGAGGAAGGGAATGAAAAGAAGGGAGTGGAAGGAAGAAATTAACAAAAGCCACTATCTGTTGGGAAGGAAGAAGAAAAAAGAAAGAAATAAACGTACCTGCGGGCTCGCATACAAAAAGAGCCGAAGTTGACGATTCAGAATACCCTTTTTTTTTTTTTCTCTTTTTTTTTTTTTTTTTTACAAAAGCAAAATAACTGTACAAGGTAATACTGGACTCATACTTCATGGAGTGTAGGCTTTCAGATGAAAGTCGTTCACTGAAATAGGAAGTGGGCTGCCATCCAAATCTTCCAGATGAAACGAATTTGCTGCACCGACACTGACAATGCGGAATGGACCCTCCCATAGAGCGTCAAACTTCTTGTGCATTCCTGGCTTGGCTTTCCTTTCATTCCATTTCAGGACCAAATCACCCACCTTGAGTGGACGATCAGTGGAATTTTTATGGAACCATTTTGAAATAACCTGTGTATGCTTAGCAAACTCCTCATAGGCCAAAGAACGTTGCTCTTCCAACTGCAACAACTGAGCCAACCGCATATCCATGGAATCCATATCTGCTTCATCATCCTGAAATCCCTACAACTGCTGCAATACTGGCAATTCTAGATGAACAGGCAACCTTGCCTCTTTTCCATATACCAGGGCATATGGTGAAGTCTTGATAGACTTCTTGATTGAAATCCTATCTGCCCACAAGGCTTGATTCAGCAGAAGGTGCCATGATCTCTTGTTATCCCCCAAGGATCTCTTCAAAATCCGTAGCAAGTTCTTGTTTGTGGACTCCGCCAAGCCATTCCCCTGAGGGTAATAGTTAGAGGATGTCTTCAGGAAAACACCATACTTGTTTGCAAATTCCGCTAGCTCAGCTCCAATGAATGGAGTTCCGTTATCTGTGATAATAGCATCAGGAACGCCAAAACGTGTGATTAGCCCTTCAATGAAAGAGATCACCACATCTTGATTTGCAACCCTGGTTGGAATAGCCTCAGACCATATCGTGAAATAATCTGTAGCCGTCAAGATATACTTGTGTCCAGCTAAAGAATTCGGATCAATGATCCCAATAAAGTCCAGTCCCCACTGCTGAAAAGGTGCTTCAACCTGAATTGGATGCAGGGGCAATGATGCATTTCTAACCCTTCCTGTATACCTCTGACATCTGTCGCATGCTTGGGCAATCCTGAAAGCATCTATGAACAAAGTTGGCCAATAGTAACCAGCCCGAATAATTTTTAAAGCCATTGGTCTACCTGCATAGTGTCCTCCTGATATGCCAGAATGAAACTCCTCCAGGAGTCTAGCCTTCTCTGATTCCTTGACACACCTTAAAATAATGCCATCAATATTCTTGAAAAACAATCCTTCGGGCAGCAACGCATACCTGAGAGCTTGCAGGCGAAACCTTCTCCGTTGTGAGGCATTTAACTGTGAAGGGCATCTGCCAGTTGTGAAATAGCTAATCAGGTCATCAGCCCAATCTTGTCCTTGTACTGAGAGGTTCACCAGATTCCTATCTCCAACAAGATCATCTGCTTGAAAATCAACTATCCCAGATGCTGTAGTCTTTGCTAAGTGCTGGCATAAGGCCTTACCCCGCACCAGCTTGGTCGGATGAATCTCAACATCAAATTCTTGAATTTTGGTGACCCAACCAACGCGTTTATCACCCATCTCACCCTGAATGATGAAATTCCTTACATCGGGATGTATAACATAGACGACTGTCCTACTCTGAGATATGAAGTGCTTGAATTTCTTAAGAGACTTCATAACAACATATACCTACTTTTCAATGAAATTATATCTTGCCTCATGAGGTAAGATAACCTGACTAAGGAAAGCAATGGGCCTTTCATTCCCATCGTCTCCTTTCTGTGTGAGTACTGCGGCATAGCTCTCATCTTCTCCGACTGCATACAAAATGAAATCTTTCGAATAATCAGGATTAATTAATACAGGAGCCTGTGCTATTCTGTCCTTAATTTCTTGGAATGCCTCCTTCCTCTGAGTCGTCCACTTAAATTCTGCGTCCTTCTTCAACAACTCAGTCATGGGCTTGACGACCTGGGCAAAGTCAAAAATGAACTTCCTGATAAAATTAATCTGCCCGAAGAAAGACTGTAGCTCTTTCTTATTGGCAGGGAGCGACAGTTTCTTCAACGCTTCGACTCGAGATGAGTCAATTGCCAAACCATCTTCTGAAATGACATGCCCCAAGAGTTTCCCTTCCTTCACTGCAAAAATTGACTTCTTTGGATTAATGGAAATACCAAACTCTCTACATTTTCCAAAGATTTGCCTCAGATGAGAACAAGTGATCTTCCCGTTTATGTGAAAAGACAGTCATATCATCAAGATAAATGACAATAATCTTGTTCAAAAGCTCCTCGAATGCAATGTCCATGGCTCTCTGGAATGTGGCCCCAACATTGGACAATCCGAAAGGCATGCGCTGATAAGCAAAAGTGCCCCACTTGGTTGTGAATGCAGTCTTGTACTGGTCCTCATCCCTAACCCAAATCTGGTTATATCCAGAGAAACCGTCTAGCAGTGAGAAACGCTGAGCCCCAACAACAACATGAAGTATCTGATCAATGCGAGGCAAGGGATAGTGATCTTTCAGAGATGCACGGTTCAGATTTCGAAAATCTACACACAGTCGTATGTCTCCATTTTTCTTTCGAACCGAAACCAGATTAGCGACCCAAGTCGAGTGCTTAACCGGATATATAATCTTGGCCTGCAACATTTTCACAAGTTCGGCCCTCATAAGAGTCTCAATATTTGGGTTCACTGGTCGCTGCTTTTTCCTGAAGGGTTTGACTCCTTCTTCCAACTCAATAGTATGCTGAATAATCTGTTTGTCATATCCCCTCAGATCCTCGTAACTCCAGGCCACGATATCAAAAAATTCTTGACACAGTTGCCTGATCTCTTGCAGTTCATTAGGAGTAGAATCAGTCCCAATCTTAATGACCTTATTGGGTTCCAACTGCAGCTCCATATACTCTTTCTTGTCGATCTCAATCCGATGTTTCTTGGACCGATCATGCTGATCAAACAAACTTTCTAGAGTGATAAGACCTTTCGAAATATGATTATTCCACAATTGAATCAGACCATCGGTTTCTTCGTGCTCCAAGGTTCTTCCTTTGATAGTGGCAGCTTCTTGAATCAAAAAGTTAACGATTTGCTCATCGCTCTCGAAGACTTGCCAGAAAGTGTCTTTGTCTGGAACGCTAGGCCTGTACACCATTCTTACTATTTTTGGTTTCTTTACTACCTGCTCAATGGGAGAAAAATTTGCTCCAAGAGATGCTAGAAGATCAGCATGCTTATTCAGCTCTCATGAAATGGCTTGAATATTCAGAGCTGTGAAAGACTCAAACAGGTCCCACACTTGGTTGCGATATGCTTTGAGATAATGCTGCTTGGAAATACACCTGTTTGTTACTTGGTTTACAATCAACTCAGAATCACCAAAAATCTGCAACTGTTCAATTCCCAATTTTCTTGCCTTTTTCAAGCCTAGGCATAATGCTTCGTACTCGACAGCATTGTTAGTACAATTCCAAGTGAGACGGTATGAATATGTTCTTTGTAAGCCAAAGGGAGAAATCAGAACAATACCTGCTCCTGCACCATTTTTGCATCTTGCCCCATCAAAATACAACTTCCATAATTGATCGGGGACAGAGCTCTGATCATCTTGGTTAAGGAATACCTGCATTGTGCCATCCTCGGGCTTTGTGATAGAATAACAACCGATTTCGGTCTCCAGCATAGCATTGAAATCAAGCATTGAAAACTCATCTTCCAACTGAAGCTCATCCAAAACCTCATTCATCAAATCAGAACCTTCTAACTCTTCGGTTAGCATGTTGATAGACTGCATGGTCTTTCCTGCTTCATCCAACCTTTCAATATGAAAAGAGGAAGGTTTTTCATTATGAATTCGGATTCTCTTTCCTTTAAAAGGGATCTCCAAGTGAGAATAATCCAGATGAAAGGTAGCCTCCCAACTTAGCAAGAAATTCTCTTGATAAGCACATACTCGAAATACGGTTCTAGATCGACCACAACTATCTCCCGAATGATTGTAATCTGAGGCATACTGTGTAAAAGAATCGGGACATCCTTGATTACACCTACTATTTTCATAGGAGTACCATCCAACCGCAAGACTCCAGGGCTACTTCGTGTGTATTCCATACCCATAACTTCGCAAACTGCCTTTGGCATGACAGTTGTAGCGGCACCGGAATCAATCATGCAGTTATGCACGATCCAACCCTCCATTCGAAGTGACAGATAAAATGGGGGTGGTCTATTCTTTCCAGTGGTTGAAGTGGTTAACGCTTGAGCATAAATTGTCTGGGTTGGATTCTTCTCACTATATTTTATAGATTTCAAGGATTCTTGCAATAAATCTACTTTTCCAGGCAATTGTAATGCATCATAAAGACTAACCTTAGTTGGGATCTTCTTCAATTCTTCGACAATGTTGTATGCAGCCACAGCAGATTCCTTCTTTTCAATGGGGGGGTCATATCTGCTTCGATACTGCTGAGTGGCTTCTACTCTCAACCTTTTAGTCAATGATGGGTACTTCAGCTTTTCTCTTGCTTGTTCCTCTGCTTTCGATCTTGCCTGTGTAGCTACGGCTTTTTCTTGTACTCTATGTGGAACAAGATCTTTTGGTAAAATAGGCGCATCTAGCTTTGATACTGACACAGGAGTTTTCACTTGTTTCTTCAAATCAGCTGGCACTTTTAATGGCTCTAGCTCAGCAGGATCTACTGTAACAGGCTTCTTTCCAGTCCTCGTGAGAACTAAAACTTGTTCTTCAGATGGAACCATTAAGCTATGACCTACCTCAGAGATCATGTTGACTTGCCCTCCCAAAGAGCTAGCGGCCAATGTCTGCACATAATTCAAATGAACCATGCAAGTGTCTTCGCCATGTGGATCATTACATGTTGAACACCAATATGTTCTTTCTGCAAGGACTGCATCTTCATTTGCCAAAATAGTCAGGTTCTTCTCGGGTGCTTTGCTTGTTGAAGCAGCTTGTTCTCTAGTAATCGACGGAGGCTGAAATCTCCTGGGCTGGAAATCTCGCTCAGCCTACTTCCTTTCAATAAGTGTGATCTTATTGCCCATTGCTCTTATAGCGGAATTGGCAGATTTTACCTCTTGCAAGAGTGTCGTATAAGGATCAGGATTTACAGGTGCAGGAGGTGTTGGTAAGGGCAAAGGTGCTGGTGGCACCGGTAATGCCGGGAATGAAGTGGAAGCGGGGAATGGCAGAATGTTGGGTGCAGGCAACTGGGGATTTGCTGAAGTAGGGAGCTGAGGAACTGGAATGGGTGCGATCTGAGGCGCACTTGAGCTCCATGATGGGGTAGGATACATGGAAGGCATGGGCTGTGAAAGCGAACCAGAGTACAAATACTTAGGAAGATCAGGTATGATAGGCATTGTTACCTTTGGAGGAAGCCTACCTATAGCAATCAAATCAGCTTCCGCCTTTAACGCTTGTTCGAACAGCTCTAGAAATGTAGTCACGTTGGACTGCCGGACAGCCCAACCGATGTCTGTGTTAAACGCTCTGAGGTAGTAAAATGCAGCTAGCTCATCAACAAGTCGAAGACCATCAGGAATTCTCTGCCAGCTTTTGGTAAATCTGACATTGAAGTCAGCTATCTCTTCCTGCGGGTGCCTTTGAATTACATTAAATTGATGCAATAAAGAGTATGGATCAGCTTGTTCATGAAAATTTTTGACTAACAATTCTCCTAATTGATCCCATGATGTAATGGTGCCTGGTTGCAACGATCGGTACCAATACAACAATTTACCTCTCAGGGATAACACCAACAACTTTATCATCACATCTTCATCGGTTATGTCATGAATGGCCGCCAAAGAAGCTACATCATTAATATGCTCATAAGCAGTCTTACCAGTACCATCATAGGTCGGCAAAGCTTTCAAAGCAGCTTGAGGGACTGGATTTTGAGCCAATAAGTTCAAAGCTCCCGAACCATTCCATGCCGAGAACTTCCTGGGTTGAGGATACTGGGCCATTGGGACTAGTGTATGTGACTGAGAAGATGGAAAACTAGTAACAATACCAGGGATTTGTGTAGATATGGCAGATGATGCAAGCGATGGGGAAACCAACCTAGAGTGTTCACCTTTTTTTGTGCTGTCAAGTTCAAAAAACTCAACAAGATTTTCAACTTTTTTGGACTTTGATCTCGTGATCATGAAGTACAACTTTCACTGTATCCACGTTCAGAGATTTCTGGGTACTGCAGAGTCACCAAATGTTCTAACTATACGGCATGAAGGCGAACATTAAACCCTCAATACTATGGGATCTTTCTGAGACAGAAACAGTCTGTCCCACCAGGCGTGCCAAAAACTGTTGGTCACGAATCTGCCACAGGAAAGGATTTTAACATAAATGCACCCTAGACCCGACCAACATTGAAAGGCTAGGAGAAAGAAATGTCTCCCAGACCAATCTCCAGAGAGGGCTGGTTCCCTTACTAAATTTTATATTCTTGAAGACTAGAGTTACAGGAAAGGAATTGGAAATATGCAGAAAGAAATGGGAAATATAGCCACAGGCCAAATTTATCAGATCTTGGAAAGATTAGCAGCAGATAACCTCAAGCACACTAACAACATATAACAAAAGATAGCGACGTAATTTACTTACAACCTTGCACAGATAACCTTCAGAATCGCATTCCAGAACTCACTTCCTCACTAGCAATATTTAAACTCAGACGTAGAATTCAAATTTAGCAGCAGATAAGAAATACGAGCGTAAATGAGGAATGCATAAGATAGAAGGAAAAACACACAGAAAGTTGCTTGCAAAACCAGAGGCCAAATATCTTTCATTCATGCAAAGAACTTGAAAAGTTTTTCAGCAAAAGTCTCTCTCTCGATGCCTCTTTCTGAGATATACATTGATATTTATAGAGGTCTTGCCTCTTTGTAGCATTTAAAACATGAAACGGACTTCCTCGAGATCCACAAAATATGCAACAAAAATAAGGAAATGATCCCCTTAAACCAGCCTCGGAGAAACCAGAAATTGAATGGAACAAGGAACCGGTCGTCTTCATTAAATGGTCATTCTCGGAGCATGCTTGGACCGTTAGAAAATCACGAACAGAAGCTTTGAATAATGGAGGCATCTTCAATTCTGGTGGCTTCAAAAGCTACAGGCCTGAGCACGTTCTTCTATCTTGCACACATTGGAAAGCAGCAAAACATTAAATTCTGGAGAGCTTTTAATCCTTGGAAATCGCAATACTTCATCGGGCCGTTGAACTGCTTCCTGGCACGAAATCGTGACGGGTCACGAAAACATGACATGTCACAAAATCATGACATATTCTCTATCCATACGCTTTTGCCACTTTGGGTCACGAAAACCAAACATGTCATGAAATCATGACGTATTTGGCTCTTTGTTCTCCTTCGTCACCTTAGGTCGCAAAAATGCGACGCATCGCGAAATCGTGACGTTCCATACTATTCTGCTCCTTCCCTGCTTTGCTCCCATGAAACTATGACTTGTCACGATTTCGTGACATTTTTTCCCATGTTATCCTTTCACTGTTTCGAATCGTGAAAATGTGACAAGTCACGATTTCGCTACATATTTCTCTCGCTTGACTTTCTTCCTGTCAGGAAAAACATGTCATGAAATCGTGACGTCTTCTACTTTCTGTGCCCTTCTCTTCTTTATACCCATGAAACTGCAACATGTCACGAAATCATGATAGTTTTCTCTTCCTTGACCTTCATCCTCTTACAAGTAGTGAAAATGGAACATGTCATGAAATCGTGACATTTCGTACCATTTTGTTCTTTCCCTCTTTCACATTGCGAAAACAAGACATGTCATGAAATCATGACATCCTTCTCTATTTAGCCTTTTCTCCACAATATGTCATGAAATCGTGACGTTTCCTTGCTTTCTCTACTGTTGCTACTTTTGTCGTGATATCGCGACGTCTTCTTCTTGCTTGGCTTCATCTCCAAAAATGTCACGAAATCGCGACGTCTTTCATGCCTTATGCTTTTTCTTCAACTTGACCGCGATAACGCGACATGTCGCGATATCGCGACGTTTTTACATTCTGCCTCCGTGTTCACTTTTCTGTCGCGATATCACGACGAGTTTCATTGCCATTACCCTTTGCTCAATTATGTCACGATTTCGTGACCTTTTCTATCACTCTGCTCCATGGCCATCGCAAGTCGCGAAAACGTGACATGTCACGATATCGCGACATTTTTTGCTCTGCCTCCGTTGACCACTTTGACCATGATTTTGGAACACGTCGCGATATCGCGACATTCTCCGACTTTGGCTTCTCTCTCCTCTAATAACCCGCGATAGCGCGACATGTCGCGATATCACGACAGTTTTGAAGCCACGCTCTCCATGCTGCTTTTGGTCGCGATATCGCGACAGTCTTCGGACTTAGCTGTTTTGGCACCAAAACTCGTAGAAAAACACAGAATAAGCAACAATCAAAACAATGTGGCAAAAATGCCAACAGTTCCTCTCTAGATTTTGATAACCGTGAACAAAACTTAGTTTATTATATTTTGACACATAACACACACTCTAAATTTGTTTTTAGGACATTCATTTTTGGGGTGTTTTCCCCTACATTTTGAAAAAAATAGGCTAATGCTACCTCATTTTCCTACTTCTTTATCTAAAGTAGAAAGGTTTACATTTGGAGTGCAAGAGATGAAAACATCTCACTATTGAGGTCTTCAAGTATATTCTATGTTTATGTTTTAGTGATAGTGGTTGATTATTTAATATTCATGGGGATTAACTTACCCTTCCTTCTTGAAAAGTTCTGACACAAATACCAGATATTAGAAATCTGGTGTTGATAAATGTCCCCTCCAGAAATCATGTTTAAGGCTTCAAGAGATTAATTTTTAAGCCCTTTTAAGAAGATACTCCTTAAGGGCCTGTCTCTTAGTATTGCATGGGGATATCTTTGCAAATTGAAGCTAAACCTATCCCAATAATCCTCTAATGATTCTTCTTCATTTTATTTCATATAAAATACTTCTACTCTGGAATCCCATGCTCTACCAAAGTCTTGATACTAATCTAAGAAAAGTTTTTTAATGTCTTCCTAGGTAGTTATCTTTTTATTCCCAAAAATGATGAACAAGTACAAAGCTGAATCATCAAGAGTGGAGGAAAACAACTTTAGTTTTTGAGCATTAGTTGTATAATCTACTGACCTACATAGAATGTCAAGTTTAAAAAGGAACAAGTTAGGATATTCTATTGGATGTCCTTTAGAGATTGTAAGGTGGGCAGGGGAGATATATTCCATCCTGTGTTCTCCTCTTACCTCTTCTATAGGGAAGTTAAAACCTATTAGATGCCTCTTCTACTATTTAATCCATATTGTTTGCTATCAAGGTTTCTACACCTACTACATTCAAGGAAAATTTTAAGGCTTATATCTTATTTATTTTATCCTCCAGAAGGATTACTAAATTAGTGTTTAAAATAGTCCCTTCCTCAAATGCTTACCAACGTTGAAGGTTCGGTAAATATTGCTCACATTGAACTCTTCCTATCTTAGATCCTTCCATATGGATTTTTTGGTCTATTTCATAAGGATCTTGTGCAAACAATGGATGTTGACTCTAATGCATAGGTGGAGATGGTGGTGGAGAGGTTTTAGTTTGAGGATTTGGCATATCTGCAACAAAGGTTTCTTAAGAAGTAACATTTATGTTCATGATAAAATGATCATTCGGTATTCTAGCTCTATGTGGACTCATACAAAATTTAGAATGGAGTGGTTCTGTAGAAAGTAATCTAAACTACTTCTAACATAATTTATTTAGAATAAAAAATTATAGTTTGCTAATCCCTAACAACAATGCCAAAATATTGGGCAAAAAATTGGTTAGTTTTCTAGGGTATAAATCATTGCCTCCATTTAATTGTCAACCCAAGATAGCTCATAAACTTGTGAGTAACCCTGCATAGTATATGCCTGTAATATCCCTTTAATAAGATGAGTCCTTTAGATCCTATGGTTTGGGGGTGTTGTTATTTTTTTGGAGTTCTTGTTTATCTTCCAAACCACTAATCTAATTTACATTATCAAATAAAAGACTAAAATGCATTATAGAAATCAAAACTGCACACTTGCTGGAAAATTATAGAAAATAAGGGAAATTATAGTATTAAACTAAATTACAGAAAATAGGAAAATCAATTAAAATGATAGAAAATAGGTAAAATAAGGGAGGAATACTATTTAGAGTGGGCCCACGCTTCCATTATATTCTACCCACATTAAGTCATACATAGGATTCTAGTTGAATTTGATTAAAAGACTCAAATGTATTGTATTAAAAAGTGCAGCAAGAATTTACAGAGAAAATCCAAGATCTATTTTTCAGGGATGGCTTACATATTTATAAGATATGCGGCCATTCCCTATTACATTTTGAAATAAAATTGATTTCTGATTTTTTTGTTACAATAATACACATGAATAAAGATATAAATCAAAACATTAAACTCAAAATATATTCAACATATTCTATATTAGAACAAAATACATTTTGATATTTTTTTCTATCTGATTACATTGATTTTTACGTGATTGCTGAAAAATAGATGATATATGGTCATTGATATTTTCCTTGATCCACATCCATCGTTGAAATCGCATCTGCATCCATCACTAAAATCGCCATTCTATTCTACCGACAACATGGGTTACATTGTAATTTTACGTCAATGGGAATCAGGCACCTTATATGTAGAAGACGGGAATCAGGTGCATCTCTGTAAAATATGGGAATTAGGCACCCAATAGTCAAATGCCAAATAGAAATCAAGTGCCTAAACAGAAGTCGAGCGCCTAACTTAGTTCTTCATCACTGTTTTGTTGTAGATATTTTGACCTTCAATTTTTTCATCATAAATGGAAAGTGACAGGTCCCGGTGGGACCTCGAAATAAACATGCCAAAATACCATAAAATACACTAAATTTACACATAATACACTCAAAAACAAATATTAGACAACAAATGTAATCTAATGTTAAATACATATAAAATTTGTATAAAACATATATTTCTATTAAAATAAATACCGCAATATATATAGAAATTTTGTACAAAAATGAGTGTTTTCAGGGCTCATCACCAACTAAGGTCTACTGGTGATGAGGTTAAATATATTTAATAGTGCATATACTTGTTGTGTAGTTTACTTAACTCTTGGGATAATCTCATTCTTGTAATTAATGGGAGTTCTAAGCTAGAAAATCTCAAGAAAGATGATATTGTTGCCCAATTGCTACAAGAGAAAGCAAGGAGAATGAACATGGAGCATTCTAAGAACATAAAATATCTTATAACTAGAGGCCATACCAAATATAGATATGGTGATAAATATTCTGGTGCAAGAAGATCTACCAATAGAGGAAGGAAGTCTCAGCTAGTGTCTTGGAGGTGCAACCAAAAAGGTCATAATAAATATGGTTGTAAAGTTGATTTATCCAAAAACAAATCTAATTTAGCTACTAGTGATCATAATATTTTACATTTTGCTAATACCTGTCCTATTGTATACACATATTTTGATGTGTGGTTGATTAATTTTGAAGCATACTTCCATATTACTCCCACAAGGAGTGGTTTGTAGAATATGAAGAAGAAAACCATAGAAGATTTTTTTTGGGTAATAGTTTTAGCCATGAAATTGTTCATAGAGGCAATGCTAAAATTAGACTCAGATATGAGAGTGTTAAGTGTATTCCAAGCATTAGACACATTCTAGGATTAACAAGAAATTTTGCTATTAGTGATCCAACTAGCCAAAGCAAGAATGGAGATTACATTCAATAAGGATGGTTATAGTTTGATGCATGGAGTCATTACTTAGGTAAGTGGAGTAAGACTTGGAATATTCTATAAGTTGGATGCAACATATTTGAATATTTCATGCACACATGTAGCCATTGTGAAAATAAGTAAACCATGTAAACCCTCATATTCAAATATTTTAAGAATGATGTTGTGGTAGAGGAGGTTAGAACATCTTGGTGAACGGAGCTTGAAATAGGTGTGTTCAAATTAGATAGTCTATGGATTGGAGAAATATAAGTTTGGTTCTATGGGTTTTTTTAAAGCATGCATTTTAGGAAAGGAGAAAAGAGTCACTTTTACTGCTACTGACTATTGAACCAAGTTAATATTGGAATTGGTACATTCTAAAATATATGGGTCTTTTAAATTTTCTTTATTAGGGATATCTAGAAAATTTATTACTTTCATTGATGTTTTCTATAGGAAATCATGAGTTTAATTTCTTAAACAAAATTCAGTGGCTCTTGCTACTTTCAAAGAGTTTTTTGCTATAGCTAAAAGATATACTAAGAAGAAAGTGAAGGCTTTGAAGAGTGATAATGGTGGAGAATATTGCTCCTAAAATTCAATTCTTTTTGCAAGTTTTATGGTATTTCAAGAAGAAGATAAATTTATATATGACACAATAGAATGGAGTTGCAAAATGGCTTAACATGATGTTGTTGGAGAAGGCAAGAAGCATGAGAGAGGATGTAGGTTTTATTGGTATAAACTTGGCTAATTATATTTTAATGAAATTCAAAGGTGCTAATACTACTAAGGATCCATGGTATAACCTAGGAAATATGTATGAGTCCAAATATTTAATGATATTTATATTCTTGAGGAAGAAATTATATTCTTTGAATATGAAGAATGGAGACAATGTAGTTGACCACTTGAATGTTTTCAATACACTGATGAATCAACTAAGGTCTATTGGTGATGAGGTTAAATAAATTGAACAATGCATATACTTGTCATGTAGTTTACTTGAATCTTGGGATAATATCATTGTTGTAATTAGTGGGAGTTCTAAGCTATAAAATATCAAGAAATATGACATTGTTTCCCAATTGTTGCAGGAGTAAGAAATGAGAAGGAATGTGGAGAATTTTGAGCATATAAAATCTTTGATAACTAGATGACATGCAAAATATAGATATGGTGATATATATTTTGGTTCAAGAAGAAATAAATCAAGAAGATATACAAATAGAGGAAGTATCAACTAGTGTGTTGGAGGTGCAAGAAAAAAGGTCATAAGAAATATGAAAGTAGATTTATCCAAAACAAATCTGATTTAGCTACTAGTGATGAGAATAGTTTACATATTTCTAATAGATGTATTATTGTATACACAGTCTAATGTGTTGATTGATTTTGGAGCATCCTTCCATATTACTCACCACAAGGAATGGTTTGAAGAATATGAAGAAGCAAACTATGGTAGAGTTTTCTTGGGTGATAGTTTTAGCCATGAAATTATTGGTAGAGGTAAGGTTAAAATTAGACTTAGAGATGGGATTATTAAGTGTATCCCAAACATTAGACACATTCCAAGATTAAAAATAAGTTTGCTATCATTGAGACAACTAGCTAAAGCAAGAATGGAGATTACATTCAATGAGGATGGTTATAGTTTGTTGCATGGTGTCATTACCTAGGCAAGTGGAGTAAGATTTAGAACATTTTATAATATGGATGCAACATGTTTGAATGTTTCATGCACACATGTAGCCATTATGAAAACAAGTAAACCCTAAAATTCAAATATTTCAAGTATTATGTTGTGGTAGAGGAGGTTAGAACATCTTGGTATAATGAGCCTGAAAGAGGTGTGTTCAAAGTAGATAGTCCACGGATTGGAGAAAGAGAATTTTGGTTCTATGGGTTTCTGTAAAGCATGCATTTTAGGAAAGGATAAAAGAGTCACTTTTGCCTCTAGTGACTATAGAACCAAGGAAATATTGGAATTGGTACATTCTAATATTTATGGGTCTTCTGAAATTGCTTTCTTAGGTGGATTTAGGTATTTTATTACTTTCATTGATGATTTCTCTAGGAAAATTGGTGTTTACTTTCTTAAACAAAATTCAGGGGATTTTGCTACCTTCAAATATTTTTTTGCTATAGCTGAAATATGGACTAAGAATAAAGTGAAGTATTTGAGGGGTGATAATGGTGGAGAATATTGCTCCTAAGAATTCAATGATTTTTTCAATATGTATGGTATTGCAAGTAAGAAAACAACTCAATATATGCCACAAATAGGATGGAGCTACAAAAGGCTTAACATGAGGTTTTTGGAGAAGGCAAGAAGCATGAGAGAGGATGTATGTTTGATTAATTTTTTTTGGGTAGAGTTTGTTAATACAACTATGTGAACAATATGTTACCTAGTTCTATTATCAATGGGATAACACCAGAGGAATATTGGAATGGAGTCAAAACCTTAGTTTCTCATTTGAGAGTTTTTGAGTGTAATATTTATTCTTGCCCCATGGAAAATAGGAAATAATTGGACAATAAATTTGTTAAAGGAGTACTCATTGGATATGGTTATATAATTAAAGGTTATAAAGTATGGATACCTTCAGAACATCTCCAAGTGTTTATTCATGATGTAGTATTCAATTAAGACATCATCAACAAATAAGAGTATAAAAAAAACCCCAAACAACCAAGAACAATTTAGAGTAGCTACGAAAATTGATCCACTAAGGTGAATCATTTTCCCTTGATCCCTTGTTTTTCCCTTGGAAAATTAGGGTCATATTTGAGAAAAGTTTTCCCCTTACAAATCCTCTCATTTCCTCTGAAATCCTATATAATTTTATCAGGCTCAAAAAGAGCTTTCCAACGGTATATGATTTGTCTCGTTTTGATGTTGTTTGGTCCTACAAAATGCAAAACAATTGCATAGGGGTCTATTTGTTGCGAAATCACAATCAACCTTTATGGGGCCGGATTTCGTATAGCTAGGATTTTATCTTAGAAAACCCTAATTTTTTAGAGTTGAAATCTTTCGATGTTGGATGTTTTTTGGTTTTCCTGCCCTTTCTTTTTTCAAATCCCCTATAAAAGGAGGGTTTGAAGTCTTCTTTAATCCCAATAAATTCAATCCAAGTCTATTTTATTGAGGTCTTCTCTTATGCAAGTAAGCTAACTCATAAATTGATAAAGTTGAAAGTTCTCATTGTGCAAGTGTGAAATATAGTCTATTGAAGCTCTATCTTCTACTACATTTTATTGTGTGTCACTTCCCTTTGTGGATAAGTGTTGAAGCCCTAAGGAGGTATCTGCTACTTGGAGGTATCCATATTTTAGTGTGCTTTTCACAATCACGAGGTTGTTTTCACTCATATGCATCTTGCAAATTAGTTATATTTTTAGTTTAAATAATTTCATCTACTTTCTACTAGGGTTTTTTACTCTATTGTGAAATTATGCCTTGTAATTTTGGGGTACGATTCCATTGCTCTATGAAATCATGGCCAATTCGCACATAGTATGATTTTGTGTAGGCTAGGATTGGGGGCAGTCTACCATATCCAAATCCTAGACCTATATTTCATGTTGCTTTCTAACTATAATAACACATTCTGCATTCTATTTATCGCTTTATTATAATGCATTCTATTTTGCTTGTTCATCTTCTAAATGCCAACTTTCACTTTTGTATTTCAAAGGTTAGCTAAAAGGAACTAGGGGGCTTGACTACTGTGCCTCCAAGTATAGCCATATAGTGGCCTAAGTAGGCTCCCTAACACTAATCATATTTTTCAAGTGTTGGTGAAGCTATTTTGCAAAAATAGGAATCATGGGATATTGTTGGATGAATGATAAAGCCTGGATAAAATGCTAGATGAGATAAGTGCCATAATCAATATCGTAGGTTGTTTTTTGGATGATTTCTATTTCTATTAAAACCCTAGATCTGATTTAAAAGGAAAAAAATTTAATTATTTTATAGGTATTTGATAGAATAAATAACATATAATGTATATTTAGGGTTTAATACTATTTATGCATTTCCTATTGAACCCTTGCTCAAAGATTTCATTTTGCAATCCTAGGGTTAGAGATATTTCAAATAAAGAATAATTCTAGAGTTAGATCTTGCATTCTTGTATTTTTATTCTTGCATTGTTCTTTCATTTCATATCCTAGCTATAAAAAGGCCAAACCTAGGTGATTGTATTAAATTGAACACATTAAACATATTCCATCCCCAAACTTGGAGTGATTCCTAAAATAATTCCTGGTGAACTCATTCATCCCCCCACATCGATTGCACTATAAAAGCCACCATGGTCACCTCAAGGCTTCCCTATAGATCTAGCCTTAAGAATTGTACGCTGGTGCATGGTTTTTCCCCTTTACATCTTTGGTGAACCCAACTTAAAAATACATCTTAGTGGCCAAGTTAGGAAGCCTCTTCCTTTTTGCTTTTCTTTTGAAAATGTTTAATAAGACCACTAATTTTTTTGTCTAGAGTTAGAAGAACATTAATAACATCTTAATAATATTTTTGTGTCTTTCGTTAGTTTTTTATTCTATCCTTTCACTTCTTCTAATGGATCCATTCCTTAGAATTCAGTAGAGGCATCATGTTCCTCAAGGATATGATCAAATTTATAAAGAGAATCCTAACCTTGATTTAAAAGAGAAAGAAAATGTTGAAACAAAAATAAACTATGATCCCTTTTAAGGTCCCATTGGTGGTTACCTTATAAAATCATTTGATCATGTTTTGGGTTTCATGGAACACCATAAGGAGGCTTTGCTTAAGTCTATGGAACATAAAGCTAAACTCAAAAAAGGTGAGACTCTTATTCCTCCTCCAATCATCTCTCCTAGGCATGTTCATGATAACCCTTTGTTTGAATATTTAAATCATGATAATATTACCCATAAACCAACTTGTATCACTAATATGACCATAAAATTTGGAAGGAGTCTACAAGTCCCTCCAACCAGTAGTGTTACTCAAGATTATGTTCACTTTCCTCCTTAATATATTAATCTCAAAATTCTTTCTTCTGTTCCACTAGTTGTTAGTTATCCTCCACAACAAGGTATATCATATCATAATCCATACCATAATAGTTCCAATTACTCCAACATGGACCAAGTATCCTTTTAACAACCTACTCTAGGGAATCTAGGGGTATTACATAATAACAATTCAGAGGTACAAAATTTAACTAATATGGTGAAGCAATTGGTTTTAAAAGTTGAGATAATTCTACCTTCTAGTTTAACCTATAGCTACAAAGAGATGTGTAATCAACCTCTAGACCCCATTGTTGCTGCTAGACCTTATCCTAAGCATTTTTCCATGCTGGTTTTGCCTATATAAAAGGGAACATAAGATCCATTTGAGATTTTAAGAAGGTTTGGAACAAATTTCCATGATATCATATATGATGAAATGTTGTTGTTAAAATTATTTCCTAAGAGTCTTGCGGGTATGGCAGTAGAATGGTATGTCAGTTTCCCAATAATTCCTTAAGAAATTTTGAAGAAACAACTGAATTATTTATGCAATATTTTTATGCCTATGTTGATAAGAATGTAACCATAAAATATGTCTATAATTTGAAACAAGGTAAAGAGAAACACTTTTTAGAATTCCTATCATGTTGGATAAGTCTATTTGGATTCTTGAGATATACCTCCTCGATATATTATTAAAATATTTATTAGAAATTTGCAAGAATAGATATCTTATGCATTGGAAACTACAACTATCACATATTTTAATCAAGCAATTGAGTTAGAAAGGAAAGTGGAATAGGATCTTATCAAAAGAGGATATCTAAAAGTGAAAGAAGATAAAACCACTAAGTCACAACATAAAAACAAGCAAGTGGTAGGTGATGGTGCAATGGATAGTAGGTTTGTTAACAATATTGTTAACAACCTACAAAATATGATACTTCAAAAACTACCACAAAGGAATTTCACAAGAATTATTATGTCCATGGAAGTGGTTTTAAAGAAAATTTTGGAAACTAATAAGATTTAATTACCTCCCATAAGGTAACTAGATACTACAACAAATTGGTACAAGGTAGGTCAAAATTGTACATATCACAGAGTGGAAGGACATTGGACAAATTCTTGTAAAATACTAAAATATATGGTTTAGGATTTTATTGATGTAGGACAACTTATTTTAGACAACCCTCAACCATAAAATAATCAACCCTCTACTCAACAAGAGACCATGACTAATCAAGATATGGCTATCTTTAGAGATCCATTACCTAAGCACTAACAATGAGAAGCTAATCTAGTATATTATCAAAATAATACACCTTACCATGGTAATATGTTTGGCATGGTCAAAGTAACTACAAGGAAGTAAGCTCAAGCTTAGTTGGCTTAACATTCTTAGCAAAAAAAGAGTTATTCTTTCAACCCTCCTCTGAGCCCATCTTAGTTTTGAAGAAAAATAAGAGAAAGAGCACATGAATAGGAACCCCACATTTAGTTTTAAAACCTTAATCTAAGGTCTCATTGACCTTCAATAGTAGTTAGCTAGTAACCCATCCAAGATCTCTATCTTAGAACTCTTGCAAACTTCTCCTACTCATCAATAAGCTTTGTTGGAACTTCTAAGACAACAATCTATTGATGAGGCCATGGACTGATTTTGGATATTTCATAAACTCCTTTATAAACCTTATGCTATGTTTCTATGCTAATTTTTATGATTGAATGCATTATATATTAATATTTACATGTTTAAATGTTTAGGAGCATAGTACTCTATTTTGACCATTTTTTGCATTTATTTGCACTATTTCAGTTGATTTACTTAGTAAAATGCAAGTGTATTTGAAATATATAGTAATGTGTGCTGATGTGTATCCTATTCTAGTGGCATTTCAATTACTTTCCTTGCTTCCTAACCGGTTTAAATTGCAAAAAGGCACCAAACTGCTGTGACTATGCAGAAAATCTGAAACACAAAATTTTGACCATACAAATTCCAGCCAGTTGTCCATAAATAGCATGGCTTGGAATTTGTCAACTCCAACATGTAAAACCTATAGAAGTGGTCTTCTAAGGACTTAGGGGGACTTCCTAGCTGGTCAAACCCACTTTCCTGAGCATCTGGCATGTGGATAAGTGTCAAGTTAATTGCACTACCTGATATTCTGGAGCAGCTCCGAAATGAGCGGAGAAGGACCAGTTCTGGTCAAAAAGGTAAACAAAATGCCCAGAAAGGTGGGAAATGGAAATTTAGGAGTGGATACAGATGTATGAGATGTTTTCTCATCTCTTCCACTCATTTCCACCAATGGAGGATGCACAACAAGGGATAATGAAGATGTTGCAGCAGAACAATTTCTTGCATTTGAGGAAGACAACTTTAGAACAGTTGTTGAATCACTAAAAAATAACAACAAAATGGATTGTAGGCATAGCACATGTCATAAATTATTATAAATAATATGCTCCTGTGTTGGTTGAGCATATAGGGATAGAAGGTAGAATAGACCTAGAGCAGATAGTTGTTAAGTTGTAGCAGAACAACAATTTAGCAGGATTTTCCTGCAATGTTGTAATGTTGTGTAACATTCAATAAAAGTGCAGTCTTTCCATCCATTTGTTGTTCTGAGAGAATATGTGAGCATTGAGTAGTTAGCAACATCCTTTCACCTTCTTCTGGATCAGGGAGCAAGGGCCACTTCCAGGCCCAGAAGGAGGATTAATTGTTGATAAGTTTTTCTGTGAACTTTTGTTGCAGTAGATTAGCAGAAAACTTGGTAGTTTCTATTTCTTGTTTACTAACTATGTTTACTAGTATTTGTAGTTTGTATTTTCATAATAGATGTGTGTGTTTGTCAGCTGACTCAATAGCATAAATTTGGAATTTACAACATTTGTGGTTTTCCCCTATTTTTTAGCAATTGTTCCCAGCTTCTTAGCATTTCCATTTTGTTGAATGATTATCAGCTTGTGTATTTCAATTATGTAATATTTTCATTCCTATCATTCCAATTCTACAAATGTAATTAGGTTTCATTTTTTGCAATATTTTCATTCCTATCATTTCAATTCTGCAAGAGTAATCAGGTTTCATTTTCTGCAAACTTTCCATTTCTGTAATTTTACTTCTGCAAGTGTAATTAGAATTCAAATTCAGTTCATAGGATTAGAAGTGACACCAAAAACCCCCAAAGCTAACTTGTCCCACCAATAAAGCCTATTTCTTGAATGAGCTGATTTTTAGCTGCCTATTTCTGCTATCGTATATAGCCTTGGACACCACCCTAGATTGACAAAACTTAAAGATTAAATGATGTGATTTATGACACTCATCATTTTTGGCACCATTTTCGGGGAACCTAGGTGTTGTTAGGAGAAGTAAAACAACCCAAGAATTGTTATCTTGGTACAAGTAATAGTTCTTGAAAATTGAACTTCAGTTCATTTAGCAAATGAGCATGAATGCATAGGCCAAGAGATGAAAGAGGAAGGTTTATCAGAACTGACTCTTTCCCAAAAAGGTATTCTTCATGATCAGGAGAAGACTTGCCTGTGTATGAAATCCCTGAAAGACTTAAATGAGAATCATCTTCTTCATCAGCCAAAATTTTGGGACCTCTAGAAGAGGAACTCTTAGAAGCACTTACTTCTAGACATACCCCTGAGTCTGGTCCATCCGAATAGGTTGTAAAAGTCAAAAGTGAGGGAGAAACTATGGCAGAAGAACATGATAGGGATGTTATGGTCCAAGCTGAAAACCCTACTAGGACTTTTGAATACCCTATTCGGTTGAATCCTACTCAGAATGCTCCTATGAAAATAATTTCACCTTCAGTATTGCCAACCTTTAGGGGAATTGTCTCTGAGGATCCTGACCAATTCTTGTTTGAATTTAAGGTTCTGTGTCAGACTTATGATTATGTAAATGACAACCAAAAACTGAAATTGTTTCCCTCTACACTCAAAGATGCAGCTTTATGTTGGTTTATGAGTCTTGAACCTGATTCAATCCGCACTTGGGATCAAATGGAAACTACATTCTTGGATAAGTATCAGGAGTATTGTAGAGTGCGAAATAGAAAGGATGAATTATTTCGGATTAAACAAGAAGAAGATGAGAATTTGGAGGACTATCTTGATAGGTTTACCTTTATTCAAAAGAGATGTGGTCCTGTAGAACCAGACTTGTTAAAAACCATATTTTTGAGAGGTTTACAGGATGACTCCAGGGAAGTATTAGACTTAATGGGAAAAGGAGATGTGAACACCCTTGAGATTGATGAAATCGTAGGATTATGCAAAAATTATTCTCGCACTAGGCAAAGAAGAAAGAAGCGGAATTCTAATAACAATGATATAAAAGAATTGATGGAAGAAATGGCTAACATGAAAACTGATATTCTTGTCCAATTAAATTCTGCATTAGGGGAGAGAAATGCAAAATCCAACTCTACACCACCCTTGGCTATCTATTGCCCAAGATGCAGAAACAAGCATGCTTTACAAGATTGTCCCTTAAATAGAACTTCTATCTCAACTATTTGTGGCATTTGTTCAAAGGAGCATATGACTGATAAATGCCATCTGCTACCTCAACTCAAAAATATTTTGGAAACCTAGACTGAAGAACTTAATGTTATTGGGCAAAGGCAAGGAGGCAACTTTTCACAATATCAAAATGCTCCTCATTTTCCCATGGGTTGGGGATAAAATCCTTGGAATATGCCATGGGGATATGTAGAACCACCCTCACAACCTTGGAATCAATCCTCTTGGATAGCTCCTCAAGACTGGTCACACTCTGGTTGGATTAATCCACCTTGGACACAGAATCAACAACATGGGCAAAGATGGGGGCAATAGTACCCATCATATCAAGGGCAACAAAGGTATCAAGGACAAACTCAAAACTTGTTGCCTGCTCCTAATCAAAACTTTCAAGGAAGAATGCAACCACAACAAGCACAACCGGTAAAACAACCTCCACTTCCAGCTCAACCTGTGGCTAACCCAAATAATACAAGATAGGCAACCCCTGTCTATGGAGCTGAATCTAAAGAAACTATTGCAGTTCATGTACTTGATTGTAGTAATATCCAATTACATTCAGGAAAGGTCTTACCTGACCCTGTTCCACCCACCATTGAAGAAATTGATGGAAAACAAGAATCTCCAAATCCAGAACAATTGCAAACAACTTTGGAAAAGGAAAAAGAAAAACTAAAAAATATGCAGGTGAAAAATGTACCCCCTTCAGGAGTGGTACCATATCCTGAAATATTTGATAATACTGTAACTATCCCTGAATCAGAATTAGTCACAGAGCTTAATAAAATGACTATATCCCTTCCTTTGTTGCAAGCAATAAAGGATGTGCCATTAATCAATAAAATAGTTTAGGAGTTATGTATCAAAAGACCTGGCAGAAAGAAGAAGTCCTTTCCTAAAACTATGCAAGTAGAAGGGAAGTTGGTTGACCTGCTATCTGGAAAACTTGTTCCTCCAAAGTATAGTGATCCAGGAAGTCCAGTTGTCACAATCACTATTGGGCTAGTGCAAATTCCAAATGTGTTGATTGATCTTGGAGCTGCAATTAATGTAATGACTAAAGACACAATGCAAAAACTACAGCTCAATAATCTCAATCCTACAACTACAGTGTTAGAGATGGTTGATAGGTCAGTTGCAAAACTAGAGGGGATACTGGAAGACATTTCCATAGAAGTCTCTTCTTGGGAATATCCTATAGATTTCTTGGTATTGCAGCCTAGAAATTCAGCCAATGGCTATCCCATCATTCTAGGATGACCTTGGCTTGCCACTATAACTGCTTTTATAGACTGTAGATCTGGGGAAATGACTATTTCAAATGGCATTGATCTTAAAAATATTTCCCTTTATCCTCCTGCCCAACCTTCAACAAAATTTTTTGGATAGATATGGTTTCCTGAATCTGATGAAGAACAGGAAGAAACTGTTTCCACCCTGGCTACAATAATAGTGAAGGAACACATTGAGGAAATAAATTCACAAGAAAGAGAAATTTTTGAGGATGAAACTGTCCTAGTAGAGACATTACAAGAACAAGGGCTTAAATATGATCAAATCATTGTTCATCATTTGCTATGGAAATATGAAGAACAAACCTCAGAACACCTTTCATCCATTCCAATACAAGAAAGCTCTTTCACACTACCACATGGATGGCATCATCATCTTCTTACCTCTTTCACATGTCCTATGCAAGAATTGATTCCATCAGGAATTACTTTTGAAATAGAATCAAGAGTATTTCATACTCTTCAACCACACCACTGTCCATTAAATTCTTTAATCAACAAGTATGAAGCAGTCAATTCTGTTCATCCAGGGATAAAACAAATTGAAGTACAACCAGGTAAAGTTTTGAATATTAATAGTTGGTTGACTAATGAACAAGAAGCAAAATTATTTGTTGTCCTACAAAAACATGTTCAGGCCTTTGCTTGGAGTTATAAGGATATGTCAGGAATTCACCCTGATGTATGTACACATAGGATATATACTGAAGATGTTAAACCTGTGAGACAACCTCAAAGACGTTTGAATCCTGCTCTGAAAGATATTGTCAAGGAAGAAATTGAAAAACTTTTAGATGTAGGGTTCATTTATCCAATTTTAGATAGTCGATGGGTTTCCCCATTGGTTATTGTTCCAAAGAAAAATGGGAAAATGAGAGTGTGTGTAGATTACAGAGAGTTAAACAAGGTCACACATAAGGACCATTTTCCATTACCATTCATAGACCAAGTGTTAGACACCCTTGCTGGCAAGAAATTCTTCTATTTTCTTGATGGTTTTAGTGGATATAATCAGATACAAGTTGCACCAGAAGACCAGGAGAAAACTACTTTCACATGCCCTTGGGGAACATTTGCTTATAGGGTTTTACCTTTTGGTTTATGTAATGCTCCAACAACTTTTCAATGAGTTGTTTTGGCAATATTCTCTGATTTAACAAATGAAAGTGTGGAAATCTACATGGATGATTTCACAGTATGTGGAGACACTTTTGATTATACCTTGGAACATCTTGAAAAAGTTTTAACACGTTGTGAAACATACCATTTGTCTTTAAACCCTGAAAAATGCTTTCTGATGATGGAGGAAGGGATTGTTCTTGGTCATCACATTTCCTCTCATGGGATCAAGGTTGACCCCAAGAAGGTGGAAGTCATCAAAAACCTTCCTCCTCCAAAAACTCAAACTGATGTTAGGAGTTTCTTGGGACATATTGGTTTCTACCATAGATTTATTGCAAATTTTAGCACCATAGCCAATCCAATGTTTGCATTATTGACTAAGGATTCTGAATTTACCTGGTCTACAGAATGTCAAAAGTCTTTTGAAGCATTGAAAGAGAAGTTAACAACTCCCCCGGTGTTGAGAGGTCCTAATTGGGAACTACCATTCCATATTCATACTGATGCTTCCAATACTACAATTGGAGCCGCATTAGGTCAGATTGAAAATGGAGAACATTATGCCATTTATTACATTAGTAAAAACTTGACAGGAGCAGAAAAGAACTACACCACTACTGAGAAGGAATTCTTAGTTGTGGTATATGCTATCAATAAATTCTGACACTATATCACAGGGTATCAAGTGTTCATCCATACAGATCATGCTGCTATTAAGTACTTGATGAATAAACCTATGGTTAGTGCAAGAATTATTCATTGGTTAATACTATTGCAGGAATTTGATATCACCATAGTTAATAAACCAGGGAAAGCCAATGTAGTGGTAGATTTTCTATCAAGATTGCCAAACACAGACACAGGGGAATTGGTTGAAGATGCTTTTCTTGATGAAAAACTATTTGCTATTTCTGTGCAATCTCCATGGTTTGCAGATATAGCTAATTACTTGGCTACAGGGAAAGTTCCTCCTCACTTCACTTCTAAACAAAAGAAATAGTTAATCAAGCAAAGCTCTTCTTTCAAATGGATAGGGGGTCTACTTTTTAAATGCAGTCCTGACCATGTCTTACGTAGGTGCATCCGCAAGGATGAAGTATATGACATTCTTCGTGCATGCCATGATGAACCATCAGGAGGACATTACTCAGTAAAGAGTACAATTCAGAAAATCTTAGGTACTGGTTATTATTGGCCATCTCTGCATAAGGATGTAAAAAAATATGTCAGACATTGTGATGCATGCCAAAGAATGGGAAAACCTACCTATACCAATGAAATGCCATTACAACCTCAAGTAGATATAGAACCATTTGAGAGGTGGGGGCTAGATTTTGTAGGACCTATTGACCCACCTTCTCAAGGAAAGGTGCATATTTTGGTATGTA
Source organism: Wollemia nobilis (assembly GCA_028583015.1). Taxonomy (NCBI): domain Eukaryota; kingdom Viridiplantae; phylum Streptophyta; class Pinopsida; order Araucariales; family Araucariaceae; genus Wollemia; species Wollemia nobilis. The sequence continues at coordinate 16,558,667 of JAQPPZ010017226.1, read as the reverse complement.
CTGATTATGTGACTAAATGGGTAGAAGCACGTGCTTTTAAGCATGCTCGTGAAGAAAAAGTTGTTGATTTCCTGTATACACAAATTTTTCTACGTTTTGGAGCCCCACATTCTATCACTACAGATCAGGGACCTCAATTTACATCAAAGGTTATTGAAGCCTTTACTAAACTATATGAAATTAAGCACATAAAATCTTCACCTTATCACCCTCAGGAAAATGGTCAAGTTGAAGTAACAAATCGGGAATTAGAAAGAATCTTAACCAAAATAGTAGCTTCCCATAGGAGGAATTGGATGGATAAACTACCGAAAGTCGTTTGGGCTTATAACACTACATGGAAATCCACCACAGGATTTACACCTTATGAATTGGTTTATGGTAAAAAGCCTCTTTTGCCTATTGAATTTGAATTACTAACACTTCGAACTGCTTTGGAAGTTGGTATTGACTTGTCACAGGCACAAACAGATAGGATTTTGTAGCTCAATGCATTGGATGAACTACGAATGGAGGCATTGCATCAAACTGAGATGATTCAAGCACAGCGGAAGTTGTGGCATGACAGTCACATTCAACAATGGGAATTTTAGCAAGGCGATTGGGCTTTGTTGTTTGATTCTCGCTATGAATATTTTCCTGGGAAGTTACAAACTAGGTGGCTTGGACCTTATCTGATTGAAGAAGTATTTTGAAATGGAGTTGTTCATCTTTCACCCATTGATGATTCATGAAGGAAGTTAGTGGTTAATGGACATCATCTCCGGATATACCATGCACCACTGACTAAGGATGAATTTCTGAAGCAAGTGGAGCAATTGGATGTCTACATGATGGAAGGAACTACCTCTTCCACAACAGATTCAGCAGAATGAAAAATATATATAATAAATAAATAAATAATACTTCTGAAAGTGAAAACCTCCTAGGAGGCACTTCTGAATTGGCTTGCATGAAAACCAGTTTTTCGGCATGTTTGCCTTGTTGGTCCCACAATCACTATTCCATCCTTTCTCAAGACTGCACCTATCTTATTTCGTAGAAGAGCTAAGCTGGTAGTCAGCAGGAACAGACATCTGTACAAATGTAGATAAGTGGTTAAATCAGGTATGTGCCCTTTGCATTTTAATCATTGTAGATATTTAGTATGTAGTGTGTAAAAATCACTAGTTAGTATAAAATATTCATAAGGTTTGAAAAAATCCAAAAGTAATCCATCTAGTCAAAGGAAGGCAGAGAAAGAATTCCATGTTGTTTTAAGGGGATGAAAGAAATAGAAGAATTGAAAAATTGCAGATAGTAAAGCTTATTCTGGGAGGAAGGTGTGCAGAGCTTCGAAATGATATTAAGCTCTAGAATAAGAATGTTGTTTAAAATAGAATGATATTCAGAATGAAAAAGTGTTTTGAAAAGCTTCAAAATGAGGAAAGGTTTGAGCTTCGAAATAAAGCAGTGTTCATACTTCGAAACGAAAAATAAACTTTAGGATGAACAAAGGTAAACTTGGAATGCCACATGGCATAAGGTTATTTTTAAATTCCGTCGTTTGAATATGGAAACAAAGTCAAGGCACAGGTTTCAAAGTTACAATGGGAAGGATGTATTTGGAACCACTACATGCTTTGGTTTTTGCATAATCTTTGGCACATGCAACAAAGCACTTCGACAAATATAAACCCTACAAATCATGCATGTTATGACCAATGACTAATTGCCAACTCAACAAAGTCATAAAAGATAATTTGATTGTCATCATGGGGAATGAACATCTACCATGTGCCTATTAAAATGGATTTGGTTTTTTGTAATCTTCGACACGTTCTGAAGATGGTTCCTGTGCTCAAACAATTAATTGCCATATCTTAGAAATCATTGCAATTATCGTAGCATTCCTCAACCAAAAATTATCGATTTCAAACCAGAAGAATGAAGTGTTGCAAGGAAAATCATAGGGCAGTAAGAAATTAGAAAGGGAAATCTGAATATGGGGAAAAAGAATAAAGTTGAGCCAAAAAATGCTAGTTATCTATAGAGGGATCCTGAGTCATTACAAATTTTTACAGAAGGAGGGTTGATGTCATTTCTGAACAAGTTTGATGGGTATTCTGAAGGATTGGTGGTAGAGTTTGCATGAACTTTCAGGAACAACCAGGCTAGCATCAGTGGCATGGCAATCCAGGTAACACCTAAAATCTTAAGCCAAATCACTGAATTACCTTTGCAAGGGTTACAAATTTTAAAAGCTGGTAAAAATACCCTAACATAAATAGTTAATCAGTTTAGAGAAGAAGGGGATAAACCAATTGAATTTCAAATGAATAATAATATTTGCAAAGGGGTAAAATGAACTAGTTTACAACACCCTTGGGAGGAAGTAGTTGTATGGGTAATCAGATTTTTCACTTGTGAAGGGCAATTTGTTGTGTTGTCTGGCCACCATATTAAAATTTTGAATCATTTAAGGCATGGTAGCCAGAAACCTGAATTTAGGGTAAACTTTCCCCTGTATCTACACCAGGAATTATAGAGTATGGCTAAATGCTACCAAGAAGGGAAAGGAACCCCTAAATATCATGGGCTAATTAAAATTATCTATAAACACCATTTTAGGGGAAACCCTAGGAGTTTTGATAGGTTTTTCTCCTCTTGGAATGAACTAGTTGGTAGAGAAAATGAAGAGGAAGCAGAGGATGAAAGCCCTAAAACTATGAAAGCCCTAAAAACCCTAAAAATAATGAAGAAGAGGCAAGGGATGAAGCTTCTGAAGATGAAATTCCCTCTTCACCACAAGGACCTCCATCTGCTAGGACTAGGAAACAAAGAGAAAGAAAATCTAAAACTAGTCCTATAGAAAAGAGGAGGAAAGTAACATTCTCTGAAGATGTAACTATTTTTCTGGTATAGACCACTGAACAACCAGGGAGTTCAAGCAGGGAAACATAGACTAAGGAGGCGACATCTCCATCCGGAGTAGAATCTGCTCCAGAATTTTGAATCTGCTCAGAATCCACCAGAAAACACAAAAGGAAGCAGTCTACCCTTGGGTTGCGAAGGTCCTCTAGACTTCAGAAGGATGAAATAATTGAGGAGGTAGTGGATGTGGAAGCATTATCACCATGATGAAAAATCCCTAGAAAACTACATCAACAAATGGATGAAGATCAAAGGGAACACCTTGATACATCTATTGAAGACACACAGTAGGGGGAAATATTTGTAGATGTAGGTATAGAGGATACATGTATAGATATAGAAATACCTACAATGGATAACCCACCTACTTATTCTTCTGATTCTAAAGTAGAGTCCATAGCAGAAGAAGAGGAGGATATACAAGAATAGTTACGTGCTGCTAGAAGTGTCATTAAGACACATATGGGATGGATTGAACAAAATGAGGCCTCTATAAAAGAAAAAGATAAACAAATTGTTGATTTGTAGTAGGAGGTAGATGAGCTCAAGGCTAAGTTATCAAATCTTGAGCCCCAACCTATAGAATCTGATTCTGAAGATGAGTTGGTAAGAATTTTGTTGGAGTTAGTAGAATAGAATAGAGAAGTAGCCATACCTGAGGAAGGATCACCCATCATAAGGGTTGAAATAGATGTGGTAGAAACATAGATCTACCAGCAGGATGTAATTATGCCAGAACATGAAGTTTTAGGAGCTTCTGTAGAATATTTTAAAGTTGTACACTCTGATAACTTGCAACAACAAGAGGCACAAACACCATAAGAAGTAGTAGATGTCAGTGAGAAAAGGGGAGTGCAGGATCAGGTAAATGTGCATTCCCATCAATTTTTTGTTGCAATGATTCCATCTGATTCACCTCAAGTTGAAACAATAGAAATTGGGGTGCAAGTAGATTTACTTCCAAAAGTGCAGTAGATAATCAGACCTCCACAGACAGTTACACTGACAAAGTATAATGAGGATATAGCACATTGGGTGCTGAAGTGTCAAAGTATGGAAGCACAAATTTCATCTTTGAAACCTTTGGAACAGAAGCTTGATGCCCAAAGTGCAGAAGTAAATAAGTTGTAGGGACAGGTACAATATCTTTGCCAGGCTATAGAATACCTAGTCCAGTTTAGAAGACCAACTAGATTTTATAGTTTGATCTTGAAAGAGAAGTACCTCCATTGGCAAGTGATGAGGATTTGTTCCAATATCCCTTATCAAATGGACACTGCTGAGGAGTTTTTAGAAGCATATTTGCACAGTCCAGAAGAACAGAAGAATTTGATGTGTGAATTATTCCTGCACCAATTTCTCATGCCAAAAAATGTGACATTTCTGCCACACATTTTCATAGGGGATATTCAGTTGAGAGCTTTTATGTCCACCCTATGAAATCAATTGTATTGGGATCAGGAGAAAAGGGCAAGTAAAGAAGTTGAATTAAAAGTTGAGTTACTGCTAAGACCAGTCCATCCCAATCACAGGACTTCCACCAATCAACATTTTACCATGATGAGAGAACAAAATATCAGGTTGGTTTATCTAAACAATCTTAATGATTGTATGTCCAGTTTTCAAACCTCTTGTGCCAAACATTTTGCAAATGCTTTATCAGCTTGCTAGGTTAGATGGGGAGAATTACCAATATCACTACAGAAAAGAGAACCCATCTCACCCAACAATCTATTATGGTCTAGAAGAAGAGCAGAAGGCATAATACAGACCATCCTAGAAGTGAAAGATCATTGGATAGGTCTGAGGTACATAATGCCTACTGTTATAACCCCTGTTCCTTATTTCTTTGACAATGATCCTCAACCAGATGAGCAGTTTCAAGATTGGCTCAAGCAACTATAGGAAACTAGAGGATACTATAAAGGGAAATTGTGGAGTTATCAAGAAAGAAATTTGAACATAGATCTTTGTGCTTCTGTGGCCTTGCAAAATGCATGAGGACATGCATTAGAATAGGTTGGGGGGAAATGATGAGGCCAGGAATTACCTCATTCATGGACTAATTTGGATATGTCATAAACTCCTTTATAAACCTTATGCTATGTTTCTATGCTAATTTTGATGATTGAATGCATTATATATTAATATTTACATGTTTAAATGTTTAGGAGCATAGTACTCTATTTTGACCATTTTTTGCATTTATTTGCACTATTTCAGCTGATTTACTTAGCAAATAAAAGTATATTTGAAATAAGTAGTGATGTGTACTGATGTGTATCCTATTCTAGTGGCATTTCAATTACTTTCCTTGCTTCCTAACCGGTTTAAATTGCAAAAAGGTGCCAAACTATTGTGACTATGCAAAAAATCTGAAACACAAAATTTTGACCATACAAATTCCAGCCAGTTGTCCATAAATAGCATGGCTTGGAATTTGTCAACTCCAGCATGTAAAACCTATAGAAGTGGTCTTCTAAGGACTTAGGGGGACTTCCTAGCTGGTCAAACCCACTTTCTTGAGCATCTGGTGTGTGGATAAGCGTCAAGTTAATTGCACTACCTGATATTCTGGAGCAGCTCCGGAATGAGCGGAGAAGGACCAATTCTGGTCAAAAAGGTAAACAAAACACCCAAAAAGGTGGGGAATGGAAATTTAGGAGTGGATACAGTTGTATGAGATGTTTTCTCATCTCTTCCACTCATTTCCACCAATGGAGGATGCACAACAAGGGATAATGAAGATGTTGCAGCATAACAATTTCCTGCATTTCAGGAAGACAACTTCAGAACAGTTGTTGAATCACTGAAAAATAGCAACAGAATGGATTGTAGGCATATCACATGTCATAGATTATTATAAATAATAGGCTCCTGTGTTGGTTGAGCATATAGAGATAGAAGGTAGAATAGACCTAGAGCAGATAGTTGTTAAGTTGTAGCAGAACAACAATTTAGCAGGATTTTCCTGCAATGTTGTAATGTTGTGTAACAGTCAATAAAGTGCAGTCTTTCCATCCATTTGTTGTTCTGAGAGAATATGTGAGCATTGAGTAGTTAGCAGCATCCTTTCACCTTCTTCTGGATCAGGGAGCAAGGGCCACTTCCAGGCCTAGAAGGAGGACTAATTGCTGACAGGTTTTTCTATGAACTTTTGCTGCAGCAGATTAGCAGAAAACTTGGCAGTTTCTATTTCTTGTTTACTAACTGTGTTGACTAGTATTTGTAGTTTGTATTTTCATAATAGATGTGTGTGTTTGTCAGCTGACCCAATAGCATAGATTTAGGACCCTCCTCACATGTCCTAATTACTTATATTATTTATTCATTATATTCTAGGGTCACAACCCTTCACTCTTACAACTATTAGACTAGGTATTTAAATGCAATCCAAATATGATAATAAGGCATCATCGAACAAATATATAAATTAAGTCTATTGTGGGTTTTCTACCTTACAATCAAAAAGCGATTCAATATAAAAACGATCCTGCTTCCCGCACCATTTAGTTTCATACCATCTAGATCAGAGCTAGATCAAGGAGCAAATTCACCATTAAATTTTTTTTCCCACCGCACATTTTCAGCCAGTCCACATTCGCGAGGACGCAAACAACATTCATGCTTCACGGATCCGTGTCAAAATCCTCACAAAAAATTAAACCTTCTCCTAAGGTACAAATTAAGTTGTCTTACACCCAAATTGCTTGACCTTTCGTGTGGTGACTAGTGGCTGTTTTGAAAAAGCTAAAATCTTCAACGCAACATCAAGGTTTTCGACGTCCGAAATGCAAAGGAAAAAAATTAAAATTATTTTTTTATTTTTTTATTTATTTTTGCTCACCTATACCAAGTCATATTTATCATTACCTACACCAACCGCAATGGCTGAAGGACGATGATCATTGGATTCCATTCATGAGAAACATGAAAGGCTCGCTAATGAAGTTCAACAGGAAAGAGAGGAGAATACCCGTACCACAAGAGAACTCTTCGAGAAAATATTTGCAATGGATGTTAAACTTGATGCCATCAGTCAAAATCAGGCAACAACTCATGCAAATTCACCCAACCACGGGTCATCAAACCGAGCAATGTTAGGATGTCCACAAACTTCCATTCTACCATGAACGACCAAATTAGACTTCCCAAAATTTGAAGTAGGAGACCCTACAAACTGGATATACCGAGCAGAGCAATATTTCTCACTAAATAAAATTTTGGAAATGCAAAAAGTGCATATCGCCTCCTTCCACTTGGAAAATGATGCCATCCAATGGTACCAATGGTTCGATAAAACTAACAACACTCTGATGTGGTCAACCTTTACACAGAATCTATTAGTGCGATTTGACCCTAGCAAGTTTCAAAGCTTTACAGGGGCCCTCACTAAATTATGCCAAACCACTTCGATAAGCGAATACCAAGAAGAATTTGAAAGGCTAGCTAATCAAACATCCGGATTAGACACTGCCTTCTTTCAAGAATGTTTTGTCAGTGGATTAAAAGAAGAAATTTGAATAGAGGTGCAAATGTATAACCCTACAAACATGTTAGAGACCATCGGCTTGGAAAAATTAGCGGAGGACAAAATCAAGGCACGGAATTGGTTCACAAAACCAACTTGGGGGAAACCATAAAAAACTTATACCAACCCCAAACCAATGCAAAATGGATGAACCCAAAACTCCTACACAACCCCCAAAATTAACCCTGCCCTACCAATTCAGCGTCTGAGTTTTGAGGAAATGAAGGAAAGACAAGCTAAGGGTCTTTGCTACCATTGCGATGAGAATTTTGACAGAAATCATAAATGTGCCTCATGAAAATTATATATTCTATATGCCACAGAGGAAGGGAATTCTACTGAAGAGGAACCTTAACTCGAAGTAGAGGTATTATCCAACACACTTGAAAGTGATGAAGAAAATGCACCAAAGGTTTCCTTCAACGCCCTTGCCGAATTTTCTACCCCTCAAACAATGTGAGTTAAAGGGTATTTTAAGAAACAAAACCTTACCATGCTCCTAGATTCTAGTAGCACGCACAATTTTATCAATCCAAAGGTGGCTAAACAAGCAAATTGTTTTATATACCCTTGCAATAACTTCGAAGTGATGATTGGAAACGGCAGAAAAATTGCATGCAAAGGAAAATGCAGAAATATAAAACTAACTATGGGGGTTTATAACATGAAAGGCGACATGTACGTTCTACCCCTAGGTGGGTGTGACATTGTACTAGGTGTACAATGGTTATGAACCTTGTGCGTAGTCCAATGGGAATTTGATGAACTATGGATGAAATTCACAGCAAAGAACCAAACCTATATTATCCAAGGCCTAAAATCAGGACCTTCCCAAATCGTCAACTCGCATAGAATGGAGAAAATTATCCGAAGAGGAAAAAAAGGAATGTTCACCCAATTATTTTCAATTCAACCTAGTCACAAATAATATGAGATACCACAGTTACAAAATATTTTAGACCACCATAAGGCGGTATTCAGTGAACCAAAAGGACTACCTCCACAACGAAGTCATGATCACACTATTCCACTATTTCTAGGGCATCACCCTCCTAATATTAGACCTTATTGTTATCCATACCTCCAAAAGACCGAAATAGAGAAATTAGTACAAGATCTTCTTAAGGCAGGAGTCATTAGACCTACTAAAATCCCTTACTCCTCTCCAATTATTTTAGTTAGAAAAAAGGATGGCTCGTGGCGTTTATGTGTCGATTTTCGAGCACTTAATAAAATGACCATCAAAGATAAATTTCCTATTTCGTTCATAGACAAGCTATTAGATGAACTCCATGGGGTAGCTTATTTTTCCAAGTTAGACTTACGGTTAGGCTACCACCAAATACGAGTCAATGAAAAGGATATTCCTAAGATGGCCTTTCGCACTCACGAAGGGCACTACGAATTCTTGGTGATGCCATTTGGCCTGACCAACGCTCCTTCTACCTTTCAAAGTCTAATGAATAAGGTATTTCACCCTTTTCTTCATAAATTTATATTAGTTTTCTTTGATGAAATTTTTATTTATAGCAAAACATGGGAAGAACATTTGTACCATGTTAGACAAGCGTTCCAAATCTTGGAGGAAAATCAACTTTATACAAAAATATCAAAGTGTTCCTTTGGAAAACAAGAAATTGAATACTTAGGGCATATTGTCTCAAAGGAAGGAGTTATGGTAGATCCTTCCAAAATCGAGGAGGTGAAAAATTGGCCTATTCCAAAAACCTTAAAAGCTCTACGTGAGTTTCTTGGACTAACAGGATATTATAGAAAATTTGTCCAAAATTATGGTAAAATCACTGCTCCTCTAACAGCATTACTTAAGAAAAACACTTTCAAATGGTCGTCTAAAGTGGATGAGGCCTTTATCACCTTGAAAAATGCAATGTGTACCACCCCTATTCTAGCCATGCCCAACTTTTCTAAACCGTTCGTCATTGAAAGTGATGCTTCAGGAATAGGAATGGGAGTCATACTCATGCAGGATGAAAGGCCTCTAGCTTTTATAAGCAAAGCATTTTCTCCTAAGAATTTAGCTCACTCTACGTATGAAAAAGAGATGTTGGCGATTGTCCATGCTATTCAACATTGGAGGCCTTACCTTATTGGCCAAAATTTCATTATACGCACTGACCATCATAGCTTGAAGTATTTTTTGGAACAAAGGACTAATACCCCAGAACAACAAAAATGGGTTACTAAACTTCTTGGCTATGATTATGAAATTACATATAAAAAGGGAAAGGACAACATGGCAGTCGATGCACTTTCTATAAAATTTGAAGATATGCCTCAATTCCATGCTCTTTCCTCCCTTATTCCTAAATGGGTAGATGAGGTGCATGAATAATGGATAAATGATCCTACTATCCACACCTTAATTCAACAACTTCAACATAATCCTAGTAGCAAAACTCCATACACTTGGAAGGACAATATATTAAGATACAAAGGGAGGATGGTCCTCACCCCCAATTCAACTTATCATGAAAAACTTCTTCATGAGTTACATACCTCACCCACTATAGGCCACTCAGGGTTCTTAAAAACCTATAAAAGAGCCACTACCTCCTTCTATTGGGTAGGAATGAAAAATTACATCAAAAACTTTGTAAAAGAATGTGAAGTTTGCCAAAGACAAAAGGGGGAGACCCTCGCTATTCCAGGATTACTTCAACCTCTTCCTATACCCACCAAAACATGGGCAGATATTTCTATGGACTTTATTGAAGGATTACCAAAATCAGGAGGAAAAACAACCATTTTCATAGTCGTTGATCGTTTATCTAAATATGCCCATTTTTGTTCCATGGCTCATCCTTATACCACTAGCACTATAGCCCACCTCTTCCTAGATAACATATTTAAATTACATGGTATGCCCTCCACAATTGTTAGTGACCGCGACCCAACTTTCACTAGCACATTTTGGAAGGAATTGTTCAAATTATAGGGTACTCAACTTCGTATGAGCTCCGCATACCATCCTCAAACCTATGGCCAAACAGAAGTTGTAAATAAATGCTTGGAAACATACCTTCGATGTTTTGTTTCTACTCAACCACTCCATTGGGTAAAGTGGCTTTCACTAGAAGAATGGTGGTATAACACTTCATACCATACATCCATCAAAATGAATCCTTATGAAGCACTATATGGTCAAACACCACCATACCTCACTTCCTATATTCCAAGGACTACAAAAGTCCATGCGGTGGAAATAGAACTTGCTAATAGAGATGACATACTACGGATCCTAAAAGAGAACCTACACACCGCCCAACATCACATGAAGTAGCAAGCCGATCAACATAGAAGTGAACGTAGTTTCCACGAGGGTGATATGGTTTTCTTACATCTCCAACCTTACCGTCAATCCTCTCTTAAACAAAAAGGTTCTCAAAAGTTACCGTCAATCGTATAAAGTTCTCCAACGTATTGGGACCGTTGCTTACAAACTAGAGCTTCCTCCCTCTTCCAAACTTCACCCCGTATTTCATGTATCTTGCCTTAAGCTCGCAGTGGGATCCCATATCACGACACAATCCACTCTCCCTGAATTCTTCGATGATGGAGTACTTCTAGTTGAGCCCGAAGCTATCTTGGATCGCCGCTTTCGTCACCTTCATACTCGTGATATCACGAAAGTTTTAATCCATTGGAAAGGTCTACCTTTCGAAGACGCAACGTGGGAAAATTTTCAAGATATCCAGCAGCAATTTCCAAATTTCTAGCTTTGAGGACAAAGCTCCTTTAAGGGGGGTGGCATGTTAGGACCCTCCTAACATGTCCTAATTACTTGTATTATTTATTCATTATATTGTAGGGTCACAACCCTTCACTCTTACAAATATTAGACTAGGTATTTAAATGCAATCCAAATATGATAATAAGGCATCATCGAAAAAATATATAAATTAAGTCTATTGTGGGTTTTCTACCTTACAATAAAAAAGCGATTCAATATAAAAATGATCCTACTTCCTGCACCATTTAGTTTCATACCAATAGACTTGGAATTTATAGCATTTGTGGTTTTTCTCTATTTTTCATCAATTGTTCCCAGCTTCTTGGTATTTCTATTTTGTTGAATGATCAGCTTGTGTATTTCAATTCTATAATCTTTTCATTCCTGTCATTCCAATTCTGCAAATGTAATTAGGTTTCATTGTTTGCAATCTTTTCATTCCTGTTATTTCAATTTTGCAAGAGTAATCAAGTTTTCAATTTCTCCAAACTTTCCATTTCTGGAATTTTACTTCTACAAGTGTAATTAGAATTTAAATTCAGTTCATAGGATTAGAAGTGATACCATAAACCCCAAAGCTAACTTTTCCCACCAATAAAGTCAGTTTCTTGAATGAGCTAATTTTTAGCTACCTATTTCTATTGTCGTATATAGCCTTGGACACCGCCCTGGATTGACAAAACTTAAATAAATGATGTGATTTATGACACTCATCATATATTCCTCTAGATGATTTCCCTAGTTCTATGGCTAATGCTATAATATCTATTGGGATACATCATATCACATTGTTAAATGATGATATTTCTTCCTCCAACCTACATAGGGATTATTCTCTCTAAATTAATACATTTATTGGGGAAACCTTTATAAATTTTGTTATGATTTATAATTGTTCTTACCTTAACTTATGCACATATCAATTTCTCTAAAATTTTATATTAAAAGAGGAATATTTAACTAGATCTGATGCAATCATTGAAAAACTCAACAATGACTTCCAATAAGCTTGTGGTATTATATCGCTCCCCTTTAAAGTTGGACCCACAATATTAGATACTTTGTTTCATGTGGAATTTTGTCCTTCATATTTTAATCTACTTATTGGATGCCCTTGGATTCATGCAATGAAGACCATCCATTCTACTTTTCATCAATGTTTGAAGTTTAAATTTAAGTATCAACTTATCAGCATTCTGGACGACCCTCATCCATTCAAATATTGTTTTATGGTTTAGCAAGCTCAGTTTGGTATTAATGATTGTCCTTAAATTTTGTAATCAATTTCTCCAAATTTCTCATATGAAATATTTGTACAATTCCATAATCTAAAAGTGAGTGAGGAATCTCTAATCAAAGTTTCATCATGGAATCAAAACAATCAATTTCTTCAAGAACCACTTCTGGATATATCTCATCAAGGTTTGGAGCAAAGTAATGAGGATGAATATCCCCCTTATCCCTCTAATATCTTGTTTTGTAATAAGATAAATTTAATGTATTATAAAGGTAAATATTTTTCTTCTCAAAGGGAACCTACTCGCTGTCTTATAGAGATCTTGCAAAATTAAGGATCACCCCTCCTTATATTAAGAAATATATTTTTGTTCAAGTTTATGAATATTTTTGTGCAATGGCTACTACATAAAATGTTGTGAAGGAATCTCCTTATGATTTCGATCATCATGAGGATCCCCATTCTAGATTTTTCTTTGATGGATAAGTCCCTTGTACTCTTGTTATTTATGTTAATATAGGAGGCACAATCAGATTATGTGTCAACTATCGTTCCACTCATTAATAAAAAAACAATAATATATCACCAATCAGACATCTTTAGCATAGTTTCATATCAAATTTATTTTCTTACTCATACCGCATGATGGCCTGTCATATTTTGCATGGTTGCTTGGCATTCTATTCCACTTGCATTTTTTCTTATCATCCTTGCATGACTGCTTGTTCATGACTGCTTGATCACATGGATTTCTAGGAATTTTGTATAATTGCAAGTGAGGACACCTAGTTAGGTCATAGTTCACATGCATTGCACTCTTACTAGGGCTCTTATGCCTAGAAAATTCCCTAACCTAGGGCCCATGCATTTTCATCCCTTCTTCTCTTCTATTTTTTCTCTTCCCTTTTCTTCTTCTTGTATTTCTTAACTTTGAAAGTTTTTACAACGATCATAATTTATCTTCAAAGTCAAGGAATACAATATCTTTATTGGTATATCCATGTCCTTTGCATGTTTATATTTCTTATTTTTCATCAATATAGGAATATCCATTATTCTCTCTTCTTTTTTTTCATACTTCCTCCTTATTAACTTTTCAATAGTTAAGCGGTCCTCATGGGATACCACATGAATGTTATTGATACAAACATTGACTATATTATGCACACTTCTTAACCATTGAAACTTCAATATGGGGGTACACATGCACAATTATTTGCTCCTCATTTTATTTCTCTCTTTTCTTCTAGCACATGCACACACTCATAGGGTGTTATGATCAGATCGTTTGGACCATTCACACTTTGTACACATCACACACCTATCAAATAGTACTTGCTAAAATCATCCACTGTATACATATTACACCCCACATGGGATAAGCTTCATGGCCACATGCAAGGGGAAACCTCCATATTGACCTTTTGCAAGCATACATCCTACGGGTATCTCTGTCCAGCTGTCCATATTAGTGAGCATTGCACCCATATCTAGTCACACTTCATATTTTGTCCATCTATCCATATTAGCAAGTACTACACCCATAGTGGATTTTCAATCCACTTTTGACCATATTTTTTAGCATAACACCCTTCATCCAAGGTTTTGATCATTTCCTCTTGCTTTTAGTATATTTGACCTCTTTGGGAGCTATGTTTCTTCTTATTATTATTATTATTATTATTCTCTTCTTTTTCCCTCTTCTTTCTATCCATTTCTTCTTTTATTCATGCATTGCATATAAATAGAGTGAATTTCATGCATTAGTTAGATTCATGTTGTACCCAGTTATCATTGTCATGTTGTTAGTATGCTTGCTGTGTTTTTTATGTGTTAAAATTCTCGCACTCCTTTCCTCCAGGCTAATGGATCTGTGCATTGAAGGGGAATGGGAGAATAGTAGGTCTACACCTCGAAGAGAGGCATTTGAGATCGTACCTTTGGTGATTTTTTGACGAATTGGGTGGGTTCACTAGGAAACATTTTATGGCAGTTTCCATACCTAGGTTTTAGAGTTTGTTTGATGTATTATTTTAGATAGTCTCACATACACCTAGTTTGGCCAATATGCAACTATACTAACCTATATGTAATTTTAATTCATATGCAACCAACAAACAATAGAAAATTGGAAGTAATGAACAATGCAATACTTATAAAGTGATTTAAAATTCTAACTCGGATCCAGATGGTCGATTTATGCACTTTTATGCTTGTTGTAGACAATATCAGTAAAAATCGGATGAGATTGGGTGATACGATCTGGTGATCGATCGATTCGATCTATGATTGGATGAGACAATCAAAGAAAAAACTTGTAATTTTATAAATGGGAATAGAAAACAGTAGATTTACAGAGTAATATGCATTTACTGTGGCATATTAGGTTTAATGATAAACTTAAAAGAATAAATATTGAATGAATAACTATAGATCTATGATAAACACATAGAAATTCACATAAAAAGTGATAAAATACGAGTATGAAATCTAATGTATCAATGGTAGTGGATTTAAAATGATTTAATTAGATGATAAGTATGATCTAAGATATGGAAAATAGGGAAAGAGAATGCAAACAGTGAGGTCTAGATTCCCCAAAGTAGCTTAACGGTGAAAATATTTGATGCAGATAATATCAGGTAGTTTTGTCCAAAATCAGGCAGTTTTATCCGAGATCGGGCGGTACAATCCTGCACAAATCCCATTGATGCATAGGTCCAACCTTCAAAAACATAGTAAAAATATAAAATACTAGCGCGAAAGTATGCGAATTTTCCATGGAGAATCTAGGGTGAGGATCTTGGATTAAATAGAAGGAGATTAACTGAGGGGTTGGGCTAAAAATGAAGGGTGTTACAACCTCCCCAATTTTGGACGAGATCGTTCGAGCCGATCTTGGAACTGCCATACAGTTGGCCAAGTAAGGACAAAGGAGTTGTAACAATTTTTGTCGCCTTGCTAAACATGGAAATTTTTAGTTTTGGACGATATCAGGTGATCTGATCTCGTACAAAATCATTTGATCTCGTACAAAATCATATGATCTCGTACAAAAATAATAAACAAACTTGCAATGGACATGAAAATCAATGCAGCAAGCTAGGGAACAAATTAATTTGATTTTTCTATTTTTTTTACTTAAGTTTGATTAATGTGGGTCAATTTTAACCCATTACATTTTGCCCTCTCTTTAGCGATCATTAGATGGCACATTTTACAAGAAAGCAAAATTTTACTACAAATTTTTGTTGATGATTTCAAGTTTTATTGTCAAATTGCTTTAGTTATGACACCCCCTTTGAGTTTTTACACCAAATTCCACATTTGGTGAAAAACTCAAAAGTTGCATTTTAAGGATAAATTTTAATAAAATTAGAAAAATTAGGGTAAAACCTAATTCATTTTTACTTTTTAGTTATTATGAAGTGAGATCTAGGGAAAAAATGGTAGAATTTTCACATCGAGCCTATTTGGTGCGAACGAGAGCCGATACGGGTAAGGATCTTAAACTAGTTTTTACTTATTTTTTTTGAATTTTTGTTTGTAATTTTGTTAAAATTTTGAATTTTAGGGCACGAAAACTGTTACACAACCATGTCTGCAAGATCAAGTTGATTTTTGTAAAATCGGGCTGATTTTGGTGATATCGACCGATTTTGGCGATACTGGATACTTTTGGATGAAATCGGCTGATATCAGGCAAAATTGCCTGATATTACAAAATATTGACCTATATCAAAAAATATCACTCAATATCGCACAAAACTAGTTGATATCAAATAAAATTACTTGATGTCATGGAAAATCGACCGATATCAAACAAAACTAACTGATATCAGACATATTCACCCAATATGAGAAAATTTACAGTTTATTTTTTTTATTTTCTTGTTTTGTTAACAGAAAAAAGAACTAAAGAAACAAGAATGGCGATACGGTGGGTTTCAAGCTGACCTGAATGCACTTTCACCAGTAGAGAGGAGGACTCTCGATGCTACCTGATTGAGTCATGTGGTAGAAATGCCACAAGTGCCAGTAGACATGTGACTATTGACCACTTTTGCGGAGCGGTGGTACCTAGTTTCTTCTTGCTTCTAACTACCTACAAGGGAGATGACCCCTACATTGAAGGACATATAGAGGATTATTAGAGTTCTTGTGAGAGGTATGTTAATTAATGATTTTGGAAATTAGAGTCAGGTGCTCCAGAGATTGATAGGTGATGCTATATTACGTCTGAAGAAGAAAGGTATTGGGATTGAGCTTTTGATTTAGAGAGATGGGGTTTATCAACTGATATTTTTGGTCGATGGGATTGTTTGAGGATAGCTATTGAGCCACTTCAGTAGCTTCCACCTACAATGGACTCTAGTAGAGGTTATGGTAGACATGAGGGATCAAGGGATACTATTTGCATGGGGTCCCTTTATGTTATACCGATTGTATAAGACTCTTTTTAGGGTCATTACCCCTTACTTATTTCCTATAGGTTTGGTCATGGGAGAATATAGCTATTTAGAGGACAACAGGGCTTCCATTGCTAGGGGTGGATGCAAAGAGGCCTAGGGATTTCTATTGGTGTCCACCCAGAGCTCCTAGGAGTTGCGTTACTCTAGACACTAGGAGTCTTCTAGATGATTTGACCATAGACAAAATCACATGGAGGCCCTACAAATATCATCTAGGGTTGGGAGAGGATGGATATCAAATAGCTCACGTGAGACAAGTTTTTTGGCTCCAGATGGACCAGGGTGATGTGGAGTTGCACCGCTTCGATCGATTTATGTGGCAGTTCAGGTTGTAATAAGACATTCCTAGGACTAGGGATGTCTACTTTTCCAAGATGACTTGGGATGTTACCACAATGAGTGGTGCTTCCAACATGGATCAATTTATGGATCCTGAGTTAGATGATGAGGTGGTTGCTATGACTGATGAGGATGATACTGGTGTTACAAATGGCTATAGATAGTAGTATGCTAGGATCCAGCCTATGAGTATTACTATGTGGAGGAATATAGTAGAGAAGGCAGTTGAAAGGGTCCAACAACAGTGACATCCAACTATCTGGTAGCAACAGTAGAGGGTACAGGTACCTTCTAAGAGAGAGGGGCCTCACACTAGGGGTGGGAATCAACACTATATGAGGTGAGATAGGGCATATAGGGCTGGTGAGAGATCTAGGAGGACTAGGGAGGAGGGGAGAGAGGAGGATAAGGAGGAGGAAGAGGAGGAGGAGATGAGAGTCTCTCCTCAGTAGAAGATACTATCTGATTCACTTAGGAAGGGCAAGAGGATTATGGAGGGGGAGAGTAGTGAGATCGTGGCTCTAGGAGTAGAGGTCACTAGTATGAGAGAGGAGAATACCTCTCATAAGACTAATATTGAGTCTCTAGAGGCATAAGATGCAGGTTTGAGGAGTAGTATTTAGGCTTTAGAAGCATATCTCACATAGGCATAGGATCAGGCGACTCAGGGAGTTGAGGCTCTAGCTCCTACACCTTCTCAGACAACTCAGTCTAGGAGAAGTAGCTCAAGGGATTAACTAGTTTGGGCTACTCGGTGAGATGCTTTCTATCAGATATTATACTTTGTAGAAGTCCTCACGAAGCAAAGATCCACTTCCTATGATGTACGAGCCTTCGACTACTTCGAGTCACTCAAGATATCGCTTGACTACCAAGACAACTACTACTACGGGAGTAGGAATGTTCTAAGCACCACAACCCCCTGGTGGAGATGATGATTCCAAAATCTCTAGGGATTCTAGAGGATAGGGGTTAATTTATATGGGGATTATTTTTGTACTATATTTTTGGTGACTGAGTATACCGATATTGGATATTGTGGCATACCAGTCTGACTTGTTTTTTGTATATAGACCTTTTGAAATATATATAGATGTTGATCCTTATTGATTATGTGAATTTTAATTATTTTATTGTTTTTTATTTATGATGTTTAAATTTCTTATAATCATGCTTGTGATTTTTAAATACTTTTATCATGCTTAAAGTGAAAGAAACTGATTTGAATTTGGTAAATGTATTTTTGAAAAAGGATGTTTTTGTATGATGATTGATTTAATAGATTAGCAATATACCTCGGAGGATATTGTATTGTTATATGAACATTGGTGGAGATAAATGCTCTCTAGGTCATAAAGTGAATCCTGTTATGAGGAGTTTTTATATCGCTAATAAAAAGGGTTGTGGGGCTCAAGAGTAATCTTGAGGCTTATAATGATAAAATAAAATGTTTAATTTTATTTTTGAGAAAAATTTGATTTTGAGAATTATGTTGATAAATTTTGTGAGAAAATGGAAAGATTAAGCATGAAAAATTGGGGAGGGTGACTTGCGCTAGGCATAGAATTCCTATAGTGAAAATTTAGAAGATAATAGTTACTAGAAATTATACCATCATCACGAAGTCAAAAATGCAATGCATGATAATATGAAATTGTTTGTTCTTAAGATGCAAATCGATATGAAGCAAATCATCATACCACATGTTTAATAATATTGAGAAATATGAAATGATTTAGACCTAAAATTGAGAAATATGACTTGCGCTAGGCATAGAATTCCTAGTGTGAAATTTGAGAAAATAATTACTAGGAATTATACCATCATCGCGAAGTCAAAATACATGATAAATGATTTTGGACTACAAGTTATTTTTGGATTTTTGAAAATTTTGAAATATCTTTGAAATGAATGAATAATGATAAACTAATGTTGTCCAACAAATTTCAAAGAAATATTTTAACTTATTTCTAAGATAGAGTCAAAATTATCAAGAACCAGTGTGTGACATGTGAGTTCATTACCCATATTGATTTGTCATATGATACAAAATATCTCAAGGATCAAATGTGTGTGTTCGTGAAATAAATTAACCAATTTTGATTAAGGTAATGATACAAGTAAACTTATATGAACCAATGTGTGTGCAAGTGAAATTTTCATTAACCATGGTTTTGTGCATGCAATTGTACTGAACTGCTATGTAAGTCAAGTCACTAAAAGCTAGCTAATATACAAGAAGACATTGGTCTATACAAAATAATTTCACTAATGTGATAGACATATCGCCACGCAAAAGGCTTACCCAAGGCCAAGAGGGTTGGGTACAAACCACAAGTTATGGGGCTCACCTCATGGCTTTAGAATAACTAAGGAATCCTAGGGATTCAAGCTCATTACCTCCTTCTCATATTTTGATTTTTGGAATAGGGATTCTTGTTAATTTTTGAACAAGGAGATTTTATTGCTTTTTGTAGTGAAACTACTTTTCTTTTCTTTTCTTTTTCTTTTTATATTTCTTTTTCTTTTATTTTTTGGGATACTTGCTCAAATTTGATGTAGAGCAAGAGATTTTATTCGAGTAGAGGAAGAAATTTTCCTTTTGCCAATTATCAATATTCTAGACCATGCACATAATAGGATAGCAAGGAAAACTTTTCACTTAAGGAACTAAGACTACTATGTAGTATCATTTCTCGAATTTGCAACAAATCATTTTTAAGATGTGAGAATGTGTTGGTTCAATAAGGAGCAATATCAGTTCTCAAAACTCAAAAATTTATTAAATGAAGTAATACTGTTTTTCAATAAAAGAGAGATTTATAATCAAAGTGACAAAAATCAAAATATTTAAAAATGTAACATTAATTGCATGGTTCATGATAACTTTTGAGTTTATTTGAAATAGAATAAAATATAACTTGAATTTGGAAAACAACACATAATGATGCTAAAATGAGAACTTAACAATAATTTGAAATATTTTTGGAACTTTTGCATGTTTTTTTTATTTTTTTTTCTTTTTGGTTTGTTTTGATAATATGAAAATTACAAACCGAATGATGAAGAAGTTATTTACAAGTATATACAAAAGTGGGATTTTTGTTTTATGCATAATATATTTTGAGATGCATGATATTCATTGGCTCTTTGAGATATTTTCCATCCAAAGTAGCCAAGCGATATGCACCTGATTCAAATTTAGTAGTGATGACAAATGGTCCAAGCCAATTAGATTGAAATTTACCTTTTAAATATTTTCTAGCATTAGTATAGTTTTTATTTTCTTTGATTACTAAATCACCAACTTAAAAATATCAACTATGAACTTTCTTGGCATATGATCTTTTGAGTTTGTGTTGGTAAGAGTGAAGTTGCTCTAGGGCATGAATACACTTCTTATATATAAGCTCCAACTAACTTAGTCTGCCAGCATGATATTCATCTCCTACTTCAACATCTTGAAGTAGAAGCTCTACAGAAGGAAATTCTAACTCAAATGGAAATACTGCTTCAGCACCATTGACCAAGACAAAAATTGAAGCACCTATAGGAGTACAAATACTAGTTTGATAAGCCCACAAGGCAGGATATAATTGCATACACAAATCACATCCTGATTTATTAATCAATATTTTAGGATTTTTATCAAGGTTTTATTAGAAGCTTCAGCCTATCCATTTTCTTGTGGATAATAAGGAGTAGACCATCCATGTTGAATTTTATATTTTTGACATAATTTCTTAATATATTTGTTCTTAAAGCATGTTCCATTATTAGAGATGAGAGTTAATGGAATTCCAAATCTACATATGATTTGATTAAATATGAATTTGGACACTTGAACTCCTATGCAAGAACCCAATGGCATAGCTTCTATCCATTTTTTAAAATACTCTATTGCTATTATGATAAATTTATGACCATCAAAAGAAATAGGATTAATTTTACAAATGATTTCTAAACCCCATTTAGAGAAGGGCTAAGGAGAAAAAATAGCTTGGAGTTCCTAAGTAGAAGCATGAACAAGATCTACATGTATTTGATATTTGTCATAATGACGCACATAATAATTAGCGTATTTTTCCATGGAAGGCCAAAAATACCCCATTTGAAGGAGTTTCTTAGCAATGGCATATCCACTAAAGTGTCTTCCACAAGATCCATCATGGGCTTCACTTAAGGCTTTGTTAGAATATTCTAAATTGAGACATCTCAAAAGGATACCTTCAAAAGATATTTGGTATAGGGTATTAGCCATAATTACAAAATTAAAAACTCACTTATGTAATAGCCTATGTTGGTTTCTATCTAGTCCTTCTGGGAAGGGCCCATTTTGGAGAAAATTCAAGATATCTATGTACCAAGGTTCTGAGGTAATTTCATTAATTAAAAACACATATAATGGCTCTAGATATGAATTAGAGGAAGCTTGTTCTTGGATTTGTGCAATAATGATAGCAACATACTCATAATCCAAATCCAAACATAATAAAGAGGTGGCAGAAGCCATGGCATCAACAACACGATTGCTAGTGCAAGCGATGGATTATAAAGTTACTTTCTCAAACAATGAAATAATCTTAAGAACATACTCTTTATAATGGCAAAGATTATCATATTGTGTCTGATAAAATTCATTAATTTTATTTATCATAAGTTGATAATCTCCAAAGACTAATAAAACTATAATTTTTAAGGCTAAAGCGGCTCGTAACCCAAGGATTAGAGCCTCATACTCTATAGTATTATTAGTACAAGAAAATTGTAATTTGAAAAACAAAGGAATAAGGTGCTTTTGTGAAGGTATCAATATAATACATGCACCTGCACCACTCATACATCTAGCTCCATCAAAACATAGAGACCAAGATTCAAAAAATCCTCTTCTAAGTTAAAACACTCATCAGGAAATTCTATGGTTATAGGATGAGTAGATTCTAGAGGTGCAGCAACTAATTGATCAGCTATAACTTGGCCTTTAATAGATTTTTTGTCAATAAATGTGAGTTCAAATTCACTTAGAGCAAGAACCCACTTAGCTGTGCATCCTAACAAGTAAGGTCTACTCATCAAGTACGTTAATGGATTAGACTTAACAATAATAAATATTTTCTGACTAAGCATATACTGATGCAACTTATTCATAGAAAATACAACTTCCAAACAAAGCTTTTCTAATGGAGTATAATGGGTTTCATAGCTTATTAATGTTCTACTTACATAATATGTGGCTCGTTCTTTATTTTTATCATCAATTTGAGCCAACATAGCTCCAAGTGCAAGTTCCAAAGCAGAAATATATAAAGTAAAAGGACAATCAGGTATAGGAGGAACAATCATTGGAGGAGTAAGAAGATATTGTTTAAGACTTTCAAAAGCTTCTTGAAATTCCTTATCCCATTGAAAGGGGATGTTTTTCTCAAGTAATTTAAGAAAAGGTCCTATTTTATCTGCCAATTTATCAATGAAGCGATGAATAGACTGAAGTTTTCCTTGTAGACTTCTAAATTATGATATATTTTTAGGTGGTGGCATATTAAGGATAGCCTTAATTTTAAGGGGATCTATTTCTATGGCACGCATAGAAAAAAAATCCCTAACAACTTTCCTGATTTAACTCCAAATACACATTTTTCTAGATTTAAATGAATCATATATTCTCTTAATCTATAAAACACTTTTCTTAAATCATTGATATGCTCTTCTTCCTTAGATTAACGAGCTATAATATCATCTATGTAATCATGTAAAATATCATACATCATATCATGAAATATATATGTCATTGCTCTTTGATATGTTGCTCCTGCATTATTTAAACCAAAGGGCATTACTTTCCAACAAAAGGTTCCCCAAGGTGTAATAAAAGTTTTTTTGGGTTGGTCTTCAGGAGCTATTATAATTTTGTTGTATCCTGAAAACCATCCATGAGGGATAACATCCCACTTCCAACCGTAAAATCTATGATTTAATACATATTAGGGAGAGGAATGTCATATTTAGGGCATGCATTATTAATATCTCTAAAATCAGTACAAACCCTAACTTTAGTTGATTATTTTTTGGCTACTAGAACAAAATATTATATCCATTCAGCATAATAAATAGATTGGATACAATCTACATTCAAAAGTTTTCTAACTCATTTTTGACTAGTAGTGCTACTTTAGGTTGAATTTTTCTAAGTTTTTGCTTTACAGGTTTTGCATCAGGGCACACTTGTTGGAAATTTTAGTGATTTTATGTTGTCATTGATGTCACATGGATCATTGATATCACATGGACCACATTGGATTTTTGTGGCCAAAGCATTTCATAAATAAGCATTTATGATATTTTGGAGAACAAGAATATATACAGGGTTTTTGTGAAAACCAAGGCAGGCAAAATAAAAGGTTTTATTTAAAACTATGGATGGCATATTTGAAATGGTTTTTTCTTAAACCCAAGTTGGCTTTTTGTTTCCTCGAAAAAGGTGCCCCGGTGATGGAGATATTTAATTTTCAATATTTAAGTTTAAATTTTAAATTATTTAAAATTTAAACCTAAAATTAAAATTAAAATTTAATTTATAGTGTCGACATCAAAGAAAGGAAAAGACATAAAACTAATTATACTTCCAACATCAAAGGAAAGGAGGAGGACATATATATATATATATATATATATATATATATATGACCAAAGTTTTGATTTATTTCTCTAAGTGCTCGATTTTATATTTAGATTCAAATGGTAAAAGAGCCTACGCATCGTGTGTTGAAGTATGTGTGAAAACGGTTTTAAAAGGCTTACGATTTTTGCGTTCATTGAAGAGACTATTGTGGAGTAAATACAAATGTATAGGCCTAATTGTCCTAGTGGTTTGTGCACTGTGTGTGAAGTAGGAGGTCCTACATTCGATTATTTTCGAAGGTATTTTGCTGTGTTGAAACACGTGAAGCGCGTTTGTTTTCGAAGGGCACATATATTCGTGACATAAGGTTTTGTTGTGTGCTCCTTTTGAGCATGTGATGGCAGTGGTCCAATGACAAGTTGGCTATGGTTAAGGCACTGAGCAAGGAAGGTCACAAGATCGAATCCTGTCAGGGACAAAGGCAAGTTAATAATTTTTAAATATTTTTTATTTTTCTAAAGTTGCCCTAGGATGAATAAGGGTTATGATGCTTAAAAAAGGAGAGATTTCTGGTGATTTATTTTTTAGAAGTATATCATATTATATATCATTGGAAATACTATTCCGAGAGCTATTTGATTAACATTCTTAGAGGGAGAAATAAGGTGTGTGTAAAGATATATTTATGATTTTGTAAAGAGGTTCAAAAGTGAAGTTTTCTTTGTTCTTTTTCAAAAGAGATCAATTCATTTATGACGTGACATGGTGTATGTTATTGAGTAGGAGTAATAATGTGTTATTTGGATGTTATTGTTGTGTTATTAATCAATATCTCTAACCCTTGTTGAAAGTTGAAAATTAAAGTGTGTTGAGTGAGACAAATTTTATGGACAACCAAAAGGCTTCTTCATATTCATAAAAGGTATGGGCACATTCTCCCATTGATTGTTTATGGTGGTTGACTTCTGAAATATAATTGGAGAGAAAAGGATTTATTGTGGTTTTCTTTTCGAAAGTATTTGGTTGAATGCTTCAAGGCTTTCTAGGTTGAGAGTTGCTATTAAATATTGTTTTATAAGAATTTTTGTTGAAGCCATTAGTTGTGTGAAAAAACTGAGATAGGGTTTGAGAAGAACATGAGTATCATTGTTATGTGAAGAATGTTTAATTAGCATTGTTTTTTAAGCCTATTTTTTATGCAAATAACTTGAACTTGAAAAGAACATAAGTATCATTGTTATGTGAGATTTGTAGTTGAGCATTGTTGGAAACATTTGAGTTGGTTGATACATTCTTGGACTAGGGTTTGTAAGAAAGAGTTGGTCCTTGTGGAGGTTGGTTGAGAAGAGTTGTTTGAGCCTAGTCAAGTGATTGTGTGAAGTGGTTTTTCAATTTCCATGAAACAAACTATTCTATATTTTGGATTTGAGTTGAGATTGATATTTGAGGATAGAACATATTGAGTCTCTAACAATTCTCTTTATGCTTATATAAGAATGATTTGAGTTAAGATTGATATTTGAGGATATAACATATTGAGTCTCTAAAAATTCTCTTTATGCTTCTATAAGATTGATTTGAGTTGAAATTGAGATTTGAGGATAGAACATATTGAGTCTCTAACAATTCTCTTTATGCTTCTATAAGATTGATTTGAGTTGATATTGGTATATGAGTATAGAACATATTGAGTCTCTAACAATTCTGTTTCTGCTTCTATGAGATTGAATTATTGAGAAAGTTCTTGGTGAGCTTGCTAGAGCAGATTTGGGCAAGTTCTTGGTGAGCTTGCTAGTGCAGATTTGGGCAAGTTCTTGGTGAGCTTGCTAGTGCAGATTTGAACAAGTTCTGTATGAGCTTGTTGAGTAGATTTGGACAAGTTTCGTGTGAGCTTGTTGAGCAGATTTGGATAAGTTATGTGTGAGCTTGTTGAGAAGATTTGGACAAGTTCTGTGTGAGCTTGTTGAGTAGATTTTGACAAGTTCTATGTGAGATTGTTGAGCAGGTTCTAAGTGAGCCTATTGAGCAGGTTCTGAGTGAGCCTATTGATAGATCTTTAGATGTGATAGAGTATAGAGTATAGAGTCTTAGTGGATAGATATCCAATAGCCAGGATAGTTGAAGATCGATCTAAGTGAGGAGTCTTAAAGTGGAGAGAGATCCACGAGTCAGTGCAACAGAGAGACAAATTCTTCTAGAAGATCACTAGCCAGAGCAGAAGGGGAAAGAGTTCTCCTATGTAAGAGATCAATGAACTTGAGATTAGGGGATCAACATCTCCTTTGGACAGATATCCATAAACATTGTTATTGGGAAGGATTCCCAAATAAATTGATTGATAAAGTTTTAGTAAAATATTTTATCCGTGGAGTAGCCCACATTGGGTGAACCACATAAACTGTGGTTTCTCTATTGTGTATGGTGTTTTGTGCATTGCTTTATTAGTGCTATTGATACTGCTATCTATACACTGCATAATATTGAATTGAAAAGAAAAGTAAAAAGTGGTCTTTCACCCTCCCTCTCAGTATAAACTTGTGTTCTTCAACACTACTAGATGGTACATGACCACATAAGGATATAGGCCTAGCATATCTGCATATTTATAAGCAAAAATATCAACATATTCTATGAGAAATGCTATATATTCTTTCTATATTTCTTCACTTAATTCTGCTCCAATTTTAACCATGCAAGGGTTTTCTTCCGTCCCAATGTTAACTTGTAAGACATTCTCTACCATAATGTTTAATTCTCTTTCAAAGTTGGGCGGTGCGGGTGATATACCCATTTCTTGTAATTCTTCTAAGGTTAACATAGCTAGCTCTTATTTAGGAGTAGTTTCTTCAAAGTGAGCTATACATGGTATAGACCCATTAATGAAGAATTTTTTCTTTAAAATTTCATCAAGAGAAATATTATGAAATAAATCCCCCTCTAAATATTCATCTAGTTCAGCGATCATGTCTTCATATGCTATTGATAACATATTACAATAATATATCCTTCTACTTGATTTGAAAAATTCTTGGTGTGCCAAATATTCTTGACATGTTACAAGTTGATCATCCTCCTCAAATGGGAATGGTTGGGTTTTTGTAGGAATGTAACCAATACCACACCGGGCAGGCCATTCCTCAACTTCTAAAGGTTATTGTATTCCAGTTTTATTAGGTCCCAAACCTTTACCTATATAACTCGTGTCACACATCATTTGTTTTGATTTTACATATCCATTAGAAAAGTAACATTTAGAAAAACCACTTTGATCAATTATGACATTCACAATATTAATTTTACCATAATAATACCCTACATAAAAAAGGTACAACTCCCAACATGATAGATACTTTCCAACTTTTGTGGCAAGTCCATCGTTCAGGGAGATGGTGGTAACTGAGATAACACTAGGGAATCTTGAGTGGCAAAATTATTATGTTTTGAAGTTGTGAGTATTGAAGATAGATCTGGAAATACTTCATCCTAAGTAGGATATGAAGTAGAGGGACCATCTTATTTAATAGTAGTTTTAGTTGGTGTGGTTTTATATGATGAAGGTGGATTAATATGTGTTGAAGACATAGCAGGACAAAATGGGACTCCTATTGGTTCTACCATAGCACACATGTCAAATGGTCTAGGATCACCATGGATAGTAACTAGTTGGTTTTTAAACTCAAAATTAACACATTTATGTAATGTAGAGGGTACCAATCTCATTGCATTGATCCAAGGTCAACCTAGAAGTATTTTATACGATGTAGGACAATGTACAACAAACACGGTCGTATCTAAAATTCTTGTACCAACTTGCAATGTAATTGACAATACTCCACATGTTTCTTGAGTTTCATCATTAAATGCTTTAATAATCATTTAGGTTCTTTTTAAATATTCACTTCTAAATATAAATATTTGGAAAAAGTCATATGTGCATATATTTATTGATGATCCATTATCAATCGAAACTCTTTTAACACCTACATCCCTAATCAATGCTATGATGTATAGAGTATTATCTCTATACATGATTTGAGGAGGAATGTTCTTATCTGAAAAATCTAGATAATTTATTCCATGAGAGATTACAACATTAACCACAACATCAGGTTCTATATTTTGAGGTTCCATCATTTTGCTTAAGGTACTCATTAATTCCTCTACGGATGGATGAAGTTATTAAAATATCCAAATGAGAAATTCTAGCTGTGATATTTGCCAATTGTTCATTTATATCATAAGGAGATTTTTGTTGTGGATTTGATATATTATTTTCTTTTGTGGATGTTTTTAACACAAATGGAGTTGATTTCTCATTTTTAGTTTGAGTTTGTGGTTGAGAATTTTGATTTTAGATTTTTTGTCTAGTGATGGCTCCAATAGTACCTGCAACATTATTATTTTGTAAATGATCGAAGTGAGATCTAGCATTTTCTTTCATTTTACCTTTATAAATCAAATCTTATATCATATGTTTCAACTGCTTACAATAATTGGTTGAGTGTTCGTCCACTTGATGAAAATTACAATGTAAATCAACCCTATATGTAGTTGCAGTGGTATCCAGTTGTCTTATCTCTGGTAATCGTATTAAACCTTGTTCTAATAATTGAGGTAAAATCATGATTAAGGGTTGATTTAATCTTGTGAATTCTCTTGGTGGCTTATCAGGGATTTTCAATACAAACTTCTTTATAGCTTTTGTAATGTTAACATTTGAGGCGTTTCTGCTATCAGTAACTTCATCACCTACTACTTGTTTATTCTTATATTGGTTCTTAGAAGTTTTTTCCTCATATATCTTATTAAATTATTCTCTTCTAATGAGGGCATCTTCTACCCTCCTAGATAGATCAATGGCTTGATCAAAGGAGGTTACTGTAGCAGTAGAAAGCTCATAAGATAGTGTTCTTGCAAATTACCAATAAATATGTCCAACATCTCTCGATGAGGTAATACAAAGTGTAATTTCCCTAAGAGTTGTCTCTATTTGGTTAATAATTCAGAAAAACTCTCATATTTCCCTTGTTTTAGATTGTATAAATCCTTAATGGTCACATGCCTCTCTATATAAGCACTAAATTGGTGAACAAACATTTCCGCTGTCTCTTCGAAGTTCCTTAAAGAATTTGCAGGTAGTTGATAATACCATTCTAGAGCCATACCTCCAAGACTTTTAGGGAACATTTTTAGCAACAAGTCATCATAAGATATGCCATGACATGTTGTCCTAAACATGCGAAGATGCTCAATAGGATCTTCGGTTTCTTTATATATCGGCAGGACTGGCATAGGGAAATATTTAGGGTAGGGTTAAGCAACTACAATAAGATCCAAGGGTTGACTACACCTCTCTCTATAACTGTATGAGGGACGGTAGGGATCTATTTGATATAGACGTGAAGCTAAATGTTTAACCATGGCTTCAAGTCCTTGTGGTTGTCCACCAAATTGATTTTGTTGTATTATTTTATTGTGTCTTTTATGATAAGTTGGTGTTGTGGTGTACGGATTTCAAATTGAAATATTATTGTGTAAAGTATTTGTGGGAACAATGTTATGGAGTTTATATGGAATCGTGTATTGTTGAAATTTTTGTTGATTTTGATTGGTATTTTGAGTTTTCTTAGTTCTTTGTGATGTAGCTATTTGATGATTAGGAGCTTGAGAAGCAGAAGAATTTTGTTTTGGTTGGGAATTTGAATTTGTTGTTGTTGGTGGTTTTGCTATGTTTTGATTTGGGTTTTGATTCATATTTTGGGATGTACCAGCTTGATCTTGATTTGTTTTGTTCATATATGTTATTGGGTTTCCATTTAATCGAAGAACAACTTCTATAGCAGCCTCAGTTGAATAATCCTCCATAGGAAGTTGACCTTCTGTCTGTATCACCTGATTAATGATATCTATATTATATTTTAAAAATCCAACAAAATGCAAAGTAGACTTAAAACTAAGATTACCTTTATCATCCATATAAGGCCTAGTATAGTCTATTTCTTCTTCTTTATTGTTGTTTTCTTCATCTGGTTATGAAATTTTATCATCTTCAATATTTATCCTATCATCAAGGTTTTCTTGATCTTGATCCTCCATGTAATCAGATTCTATTTTCTTACCATTTCTTAAGATTCTAGGCATTTTAATTTAATCTTTTTTTTTCTTGTAAATATATATATATATATATATATATTGAGGGAAACAAGTTCGCTTCCTCTCTCTTGCTTCCGAATGATGTACTATTAATTCACAGAACATACAATACAACGAATACATATAATATTTAATTGGCAGTCAATCGAGAAAGAAGGATAATTGTAAATTTAAATCTTTTAATAACACAATCGCCACTTGAGGTGGGCTCTCCCTTGTCATAAAGGCCTTAATGCGAATATCACAGATGAAAAGAAAATGAAAGATGATAGATAATAATTAAATCAAAATCATATGATGTTTATAATGAACTTCTTCACTTGGAAAACATAGCCGACTTGCTATGTTTGGTGCGTAGCATGACTCCCCTCCTCGGAAAGCTTTGTCCTCAAAGCTAGAAATTATTGGAAAATACTTTTAGATTCCTAGGTTGCATATTCTTCAGGTATATCCTACCACTTGATGAGAAATTCTTAGATGTGACGAGATATGAGTCTGTGTGATTTGGTTTGTAGCACTTCTTCTGGTTGTAAATGGATACACCCTTCTTCATCTAGCACTGGTAATTCTGATTAAGAGTGTAACTTCTAGCCAATCACATTTTTGATATAGGAGACATGAAATACTGTGTGTATGCAAGAGGATTGGGGTAGCTCTAGTTGATATGCTACCTCACCAATGCGATGGAAAATTTTATAAGGATCATAGAATCATGGTGACAACTTATGATTGGATTTGATCTTCAATGATAGATACTTATAGGGTTGAAGATGTAGGAATACCATATCACCAATATTGAATGTTTGTTCTGAACGCTGCTTGTCCTATTATTGCTTCATACGATTCTATGCTTGGACCAAATTATCTTTCAAGATAGTGAGAATTACTTTTTGCTTCTGTAACAAATCATCGAATTGAGCCACTTTGGAAGATCCTGGTACATAATCAACAATTGTTGGTGGCTTTGTTCCATATAATGCTTCAAAAGGAGACATCTTAGTGGAAGAATGATAAGAATTATTGTACCACCATTCTGCTAATGATAGTCATTGACTCCATTGATATTGTTTATCCTGAACAAAACATCTTAGGTAGGTACCCAAACATTTGTTAACTAACCTCCGTTTGACCATCTATTTGTGGATGGTATGTAGAAGACATATTTAATTTGGTACCACTAAGTCGAAATAATTCTCTCCAAAAATTGTTGGTAAATATGGGATCACGATCACTTACAATATTTTTGGGCATTCCATGTAATTTAAAAATTGAATCCATAAATACCTTGGCCACTTTGCTTGTTGAAAATAGATGTTGTAAAGCCTAAAAATGAGCATATTTGGAAAGGTGATCAACTACCACAAAAATTACTATTTTTCCATCCTACTTAGGAAGACCTTCAATAAAATCCATAGAAATATGTTCCCACTGGCGATCCGAAATAGGTAGCGGTTGAAGTAATTCTGGTAATTTGACTGTTTCCCCCTTATTGCATTGGCACACTTCACATTCAGCTACCCATTGCTTAACCTCTACCTTTAATCATTTCCAACAAAAGAATTGTTTAACCCGCATGTAGGTTTTCAAAAACCCAAAATGTCCTGCTGAAGGAGAAGCATGTGACTCTTCTAAAATATGTACTTTGATTGGTTAATTATGAGGGATGTAAATACAATTATTCTTACGTAATATTTGTCCATCATATGCGAAAAGAGGGTACTTAGAGGAACCCATAGATAAATCTTGAATTATTTGAGTTGTTTCACTATTGGAGAACCATTCTTCTTGTAACTGAGACACCCACTATGAACATGGCCCTGAAATGGCATTAATAACTACTTCATCTTTGTATTTTCTAGATAATGCATATGCAACCACATTTTCTTTACCTTTCTTATATTCAATCACAAAATCATATCCCAATAATTTAGTCAACCACTTATTTTATTTGGGATAAGAAATAATTTGTTCTAAAAAATGCTTGAGACTGCTGTGATCGATTTTAATAATAAAACGACTATTTATTAAGTAATGCCTACATTTTTCCACTACATGTAAAATAGCCAACATTTCTTTTTCATAAGTGGATTTACCTAGATTTTTCCCTGAAAGTTGTTTAATTTTGAAAGCCAAGGGATGACCTTCCTGCATTAGTACTGCACCAATACCAGTTCCTGAAGCATCACATTCAATGACAAATGGTTTTTGAAAATTTGGAGTGGCCAAAACTAGAGTCATACACATGGCCTTCTTGAGAGCCTTGAAAGCTTTAGTAGCTACTACTGACCATTGAAAAGCATCTTTCTTGGTGAAAGCCGTGAGAGGACCCGTAATTTTACCATAGTCACACACAAATTTGTGATAAACAAAGGAGCATTTGGTGAGATACTTTATGACCTAGGTACTCCACTTCTTGAACACCAAAGGAGCTTTTAGATATTTTGATAAACAACTTTTCTTTGCGTAGGATATGAAGAACTTTGTCCACATGTACTAAATGATATTTCCATGATTTGCTATAGATGAGTATGCCATCAAAGAAGACTAGAACAAATTTTCGTAGGAATGGACAAAACACTTTTTTCATGAGACTTTGGAATGTAGATGGTGCATTAGTGAGACCAAAAGGCATGACCAAAAAATCATAATTACCTTCATGAGTTTGAAAGGATGTTTTGGAAATATCATCATCCCTAACTCGGATCTGGTGGAACCCAGAGCGTAAGTCCAATTTGGTGAGGAATTTGGCACCATGTAGATCATCTAGCAAATCATCAATGACAGGAATTAGAAACTTATCTTTGACTATGATTTTATTGAGAGGACAAAAATCTGGACACATACGCCAAGAATTGTCTTTTCGACGAGCTAAGATGACAGGTGAGGAATAAGGACTAGTACTATGATGGATGACACCCTGGTCTAATAGTTCTTGGACAATTTTCTCAATTTCTATTTTTTGGGGTTGGGGATAATGATAAGGATGACCATTGGGTGGAAGACTACCAGGAACTAGATGTATGGCATGGTCATGAGATCTCTTGGGGGGTAGGCCTGTAGGTTCTTGAAAAACCTCCTCATAGTTAGACACAATATTTTGGAGATCTTCCTCTTTGATTTCTGGTATAGCTTGTTCTAATTTTTCAATGCAATTGATTCGAGCTATGAATCCCCCACAATATTTTCTTAACAACTTTTCCATGCTATGTGAACTTACAAATTTTGATGGAGGTGTGGGTAGTCCTTGAAGACGGATGGTCCTCCCATTGGCTTGCCATTCCACAAAGTGATGTTTGTGATTAAAACCCACGGTGGTTTCCAATTGTTCCATCCATGCAAAACCTAAAATAACTTATGAATTTCCTAATTCCATAACAAAAAGAGGATCTTGCCAAGTATACGTACCCATTTGTAGTGAAATTGAAGATGTCTTACCAAGACATTGAAAAACTTCCCTGCTTGCCATTCTGACTTGAAACCGATCTTGACTAGAAGAGTAGACGTGTAGACCCAGTGTCCTTTCAAGTCTTGCATCAATGAAGTTGTGAGTACTTATAGAATCAATTAGTACCATCACCCGCTGCTTTCGAATGAAACTTGCCACCTTGATTGTATGGTGAGAAGATAACCCCATAAGAGCATGTACTGAAATAGACATGGTATATTCCTCAGCGACCACTTATTATTGTCCATTTTGATCCTCAATTGGGAGATCCTCTAGTGCGTCATACTCCTCTATTTCTTATTCCTGGTCGACATATTCAATTTGAAAATTTTGTTGTGGTGTACATGCTTGATCTTTTTTATGTTGACTGCAATATTTGTAGCAGAAGTATCGTTATGGTTGATCATTTCTACGAAAAGAGTTGTTGCAGAATCGAGGTTGACCATATGAATCATGTCACGTGGATGATCCTATGTGCACCTTTGTTTTTGCTAAGTCAGCAATCCTTATACACTCATCCAACTTGGAGGGATTTTGTAGATCTACCTCAACTTTAATATGTGCTTTTAATCCATTTCAAAAAATTGCTACTACCACGTCCTGTGGTAGATCTTCTACATAGGAAAACATACTGGTGAATTCAGAAATATAAGCCCCTACTGATCCTGTTTGCTTGAGTGACAACAATAATACTATGTATGAACCTGTGGGACCTTTGTCGAATCTATGAAGAAAGGCTCTTTTGAAAGTATCCCAATATAATGCTTCAATGCCAAATTTGGTTGTTGTAAAAGGGACCCTGTCCTTGTATTGAAATTTGTAAAATTCTAAGATGCCATCCATTTTTGCTATCCACCCGTGTGGATCCTGACCTTCGAAGGTAGGCATGTCAATGCATGGATGATTGAAGCCCGTTGGACCTCTTGGTTGGTGAAAATTATTTCTATCTTGTTCCTCATTACTTCTCTGTCTTTGGTTGTTATTTTGATAGGGTCTGTAAAACCCTTCATTGTTGCTCCATATTTTCTTCATTACCCCTATCCTCAATATTTTGGTGACCATTTTGAGTTAGGGACTAACTATTTTGACCTCTATGGTGTGTATAGTCATCATTGTAGACCTATGTACTCCAGTGATTGGAACTAGAAGGATTTGATTGTGGCTGTGTCTGATATGCGTTGAAACATTCAGTCATTGTCTAGAGATTTAATATCAAAGATTTTAACAACTCATCATTGAGCACTGGATGATTTCCTTCTACTTGTGTGACATTTTATTGTGCAAAATCTGGGAAAAATTTGGATTCCATTGGGCTGACCACAGGGTGACTCGAGTTAAAACTACCAATTCTGGATGGATAAGGAGAATTTTTTGTACCTAGGCTTCGACGAGGTCTTCGGGCGTTATTATTAGGAGTTTTCAAACTTGTTAAGCGTTCGTCAGAACCTTTGATCCAACCTTTGCTCATACACTTTTCAAAGTACCCTGCTTAAGGGCATTTAAGCTCTTTTGATAATTTCTTTAACAACTTTTCAATTTTCTTGATAATTTTGTTTTGACAAACAATTTTATTTTGATCATGTTTAGAGCTTTGACACTGATAATTTTATTTTTTATTTCTTTATATTCGAAGAGACAAGGCCAAAACGACACACAACTATCGATGCGACATGACATCGAACACGCAAATGACACGACACAAGCCCGAAATGACACACAACTATACGACACAGGACATGACAAGACCACGATACCGGACACACAAACGACACGACACAAGCCAACGTGACATAGAAATGACATGACACAATGTGGAACATGGTAAGTCGCACGAGCAAGTGGGAATACGCAATAGTTAAGCGAAACTATGGGACCAAACAAGAATGCAAAGAATAGGATAAAGACTGTGAGGATGCAAAAGATACGACAGCTAAGCGGGACCGTGGGACCAACGACACTTAAAATAAGGGACACGTTGCAATATATGAAGACTTAGACATCAAGACACAAGATGACATGATGTATGGAATAAGGCCAGATACAACCGATGATGACCCAAGACAGACAAACAAAAACAGAAGACACGTGGAACTTAGATGAGAGGTAGGTATTAAGTGATCGTAATCACAAACAACATTCTGTCGCTTGTTATTTTTAAATAGCACCTCGACGACCACACGAGAAATGTGGGATAACTATTTTGGAAAAAAATTAAAATTTAAACTTTTGTACCTTAGCCCTGCATGCAATATTATTTTTTTCTCTGTGTTGTGATTGGTCACCAAGGTTCCTTTCTTTTGTGACTATATTTGCTGCGTTATTTAATGGATATAAATGCGATCAATGGAATGGATGCCCCCTTACATCTATTGTTTGTAGTGAATCTGTGCACTGGAGAAACCACTAGTTTCTTGCCTGCCCAAACACGAAATGACTGTATGTGATGTGGCAACCTTCCTTTATCTTCGAACAGCTATGCCCAATTTTTTAGAACTACTACCAGATGGAAATCGCATTGTGATGCCTCTCCTCGCGAATGCCTGTAGCAGCGAACGATTGTTTATACTTACGTAATAGATGACTCCCATAGAAAAATGGAGTGTTCATCGGATGTTATCAAGGTGAAGTCCTGCGTTGTGTGAACATTTAGAAGAGGTTATTTTACAAGTTAACTAGGTTTTACTACCCACAGGTTCACACCATGATCGATGATCCTGATACCACTTGGAGAGAAACGAGTTCCCTTCCTCTCTCTTGCTTCCGAATGATGTACTATTAATTAACAGAACATACAATACATTGAATATAGATAATATTTAATTGGCAGTCAATCGAGAAAGATGGATAATTGTAAATTTAAATATTTTAATAATACAATCACCAATTTATGTGGGCTCTCCCTTGCTGTAAAGGCCTTAATGCGAATATCGCAGATGAAAATAAAATGAAATATGATAGATCATTATTAAATTAAAATCATATGATGTTTATAATAAACTTCTTCACTTGGAAAACATAGCCGACTTGCTATGTTTGGTGCATAGAATATATATACTTAAATTATTGGGGTATATATGTTATATATATACCTGTATAAATATGCAAATAAATAAATACACTTTTGTTTTTGGGTTTTTTTATTTATTTGAAAACAAAAAATAAAGTACAATTATAATGTTCTAGATATTATACTTAATCTTCTTGAAAGAGTCTATAGATATCATTAATGGGTTCATGTTCTTCAAGTGATATGTAATTTTCTTCCTCAAACTAAAAATTTACTTTTAATAATGTGATAAAATGGGCTATAGTGATATTATCAGTTTCATATTCTAGCATACAAATGCGTAATTGATGACAATACTCACGATAATGAAATTCTCTAGGAGTGTTGTGGAATCTTCTCTTATTTTCCAAGACTATTTCTTGTTCTTCTATGTGTGCTAGAAACCTGTGTACTGTTATTGATGCAGGAGCATCCGGCAATGGTAGAGCAATCTTGCATCTCCAAAAATTTTCTAGTTTTTCTAAGTAGTTTTGCATCTTTACTTACCTATTTTTAGCCTGGAAGGAGTTTTGTAAAGCAATGATCAGTTTGGGAAGGTTTGGTAAAGCAGGGGGTGAGGTCGCAAAATCTGGGGTCGGAAATCGCGACCTCCGAAAGCTGCGTTGTAATTCGTTAAGTTGTGTCGCGATATCGCGACGTCGCGATATCGCGACAATGTTTTAAAAGCTAAGGCGGAGGCCACAGTCGTCGCGATATCGCGACGGTGGTGTGGAGCAAGGCGGAGGGTGAAGGTCCTGTCGCGATATCGCGACCAGTGCGGAACTGCCACGTGGCAAGATCTTAAGGCAGACCAAAAGCAAATGCAAAGCGGAGGACATGGCAAAGACTTCGTCGGAGTAAAGGCACAGAGGGAAGGGGGAGGGGGTCGCGAAATCGTGACATGTCACGATTTCGTGACCCCAAAGGAACTTCGGCTTATTGGAGGCACTGTGGGTCGCGATATCGCGACGTGTCGCGATATCGCGGCCTAGTAAAGTCAAGACTAAAGAAAACAGCGGACGACCGAGCAAGACCAGATGTGACACGTGGAAGGCCACGTGTATCGTGACAACTGTAAAGGGGTACGTGCATCATTTATATTACGACTTGGAGAAGGCGTGGCGAGATTTAAAGACGGTCGGCTACGTGTATGGAGACAAGACGAGGAAAGTGTCGACCACGCTTTCTTTTGTTATTCTTTCTGGCAACGCAACCATTGCAGGTAACGACTTAATGGAAGAAACAGCAGTACAGAGTACGGTCAGAAACAAGCGGCCAGTGCAGGGTATGGGAGCCATTAATGCAAGCTTCTGGACGGATCGACAGTTGCCCATTTATGGCAGAAAACCAAAATTTGAAAATGGAACCGAGGGAAATAGAATTTTGAATTTGCTGTTGGGCGGGAGCATTAAATTCCTGGAGGATCGAGGCCTCGGTTAAATACTCAAAATTTGTAAGGGTTGCGGGATGGTGAAGTTCGGGATTGAGGGAGAAGTTGTAGGCTGGAAAAGACTACTGTAAACTGTATTAAGCAATTTAATGAAATTACGATGAAATTACCGTGAATGTGTTTGTGTGAATCCCGGCTTGCCATCAAGTGGTATCAGAGCGGGAGCTCCTGAGCGTGTAACAGATCGCCGGAGAGAGGCAGTTACACCAGGATCTGTGGAAGGATTTTATAAAAAATATATATATATATATAATATAATGCCTCCACGAAGGAACCGTGGCGGAGTAGGAAATGTGGTGCCGGCCGAAGACTTTCGAGCCCTGCAGAGACAAGTCCAAGCCCTGCAGGCAGAGTTACGCAGAAGGCACGAGCCCGGAAGGGATGAGGAAAGTGAGGACGAAGTTGAAGAAGAAGACCAATCTGAGGAAGAGGAAGAGGCCATGGATCCTGCACAAGCCCGGTTATACAAGGCCATCTCTCAGATTGGAAAGCAACCAAAAATGGAGGTTTCCACATACTCGGGTAACTTAAATCCGGAAGAAGTGATTGACTGGATAAATGATTTAGAGGAGTATTTCGAGTACGAGGAGGTTGAAGACCCTAATCGGGTCAGATTTGCTAAGACCAAGTTGAAGGGTCATGCCGGCTATTTGGTGGAGGGGAATACAGTTGGAGAGGAACAGACGAGGGAAGGAGAGAATAACAAGATGGGACAGAATGGTGGAGAAGCTGAAAAGACAGTTCATCCCGACAGATTACGAGTTGGATCTGCTAAGAAAAATGCAAAGTTTGAGGCAGACAAACAAAATTGTCCAAGAGTACACCGAGGAGTTTTACAAGATCTCCATTAGAACTGGGCATTTAGAGGCCAACAAAGAAAAGGTGGCCCGTTATATCAACGGGTTGAGACTCGGTATCCAGGAGGAACTGAGCCTGGTTCGGGTAAGCACCATTGAGGATGCTTACCAATTTGCCTTAAAGGTGGAAGAAAAGCTAAATAGGCGGTTTGAAGGCAAGCAAAGAGGAAGGGGCCGAGGTGGAAGAACTGGTGGGAGGACCAGTGGAGAAAAGTACAAAGACCCGAAGAAGACTGGTGAAGCCAGTAGTAACCCGGATCAAAGGGAAGAGGATGTTTATCAGCCCCGAGATCAGAACAACTACCCAAGAGGACGGGGTGGATCTGGACGAGGATTTGGAAGAGGAGTATTTCGTGGAACATGTTTCCATTGTGGTGAAGAAGGACACCTGGCATTTGAGTGTCCACAACACCGAGAAAGGACAAACAAGAGGCCTGAGGGTCCAGCCGTAGCCGCTTTGGCGAGAGGAAGATGCTTGAGTCTGAGCATTCCGAAGAAGCGGAGAGAGGGGAAGCAATGATTGTAAGAAGAGTCCTGTTGAATGAGGAGAAGGACACAGACCAGAGAAGAAGTTTATTCCGCACCAGATGTAAGTGTGCGGGCAAGGTTTGCAATGTTATTATTGATAATGGTAGCACGGATAACCTGGTTTCTGAGGAAATGGTTACAAAGCTACAGTTAGAAAGGAAGAAGCACCCACACCCATACCGGGTCGCATGGTTACAGAAGGACCACAGAGCTTTGGTCAATGAACAGTGCTCCGTTAAATTTAACATTGGAAATTATTGTGATGAGGTCCTGTGTGACATCCTGCCCATGGATGCTTGCCACATGTTGCTGGGGAGGCCCTGGCAGTTTGACCGGAGTGCAGTGCATGATGGCCGTGCCAACACCTATTCATTGACAAAGAATGGTGTACGCCATAAACTAAAGCCCTTGAAGGATGCGGATGAAAAGGTATGTAACAATTCCAGAATCTGTTTAGTTGAGGGGAGAAAGTTCCTGGACGGATTGAAGCATGAACATTTATGCTATGCAATAATCCCTAGAGCAAGAGAGAAGGAATGCCAGGATACCCCAGCAGAAGTCCTGGATCTGCTGGAGGAATTTCCAGATATTGTGTCTGACAATGTGCCTGAGGGTTTACCCCCAGTAAGGAAAATTAGCCACCATATAGATTTGGTACCGGGGTCAAGCTTGCCAAATAAAGTTGCACACAGAATGACACCTGTAGAAACTGAGGAGTTAAATAGACAGGTCCAGGAATTGTTAGAGAAGGGATTGATTCGGGAAAGTTTGAGCCCATGCGCAGTACTGCAGTGCTGGCGCCAAAGAAGGATGGAGAATGGAGGATGTGTACAGATTCACGGGCCATCAACAAAATCACTATTAAATACAGATTCCCGTTGCCAAGGATGGATGATATCATGGACTAGTTTAAGTGGAGCTAAATACTTCACAAAGATCGACTTAAAAAGTGGCTATCATCAGATCCGTATCCGGGAGGGAGATGAGTGGAAGACAACCTTCAAGACAAGAGAGGGCTTGTATGAGTGGTTGGTCATGCCATTTGGGCTGTCCAATGCACCAAGTACCTTCATGCGGCTGATGAATGAAGTGTTGAAGGAATTTCTGGGAAAGTTTGTCATTGTGTATTTAGATGACATATTAATTTTCAGCAGAACCCTGGAGGAACACCTAATACATATTAGGAGAGTTTTTGAAAAGCTGCGGGAAGAGCAGTTATTAATAAATCTGAAAAAGTGTAATTTTGTTAAGAAGGAGTTAGTATACCTGGGATTTGTAATCTCAGCAGAAGGCCTGAAAATGGACCCAGAGAAGGTGAGAGCCATCATCGAATGGCCTACCCCAAGAAGCACAACGGAAGTAAGATCCTTTCATGGTCTGGCCAGCTTTTACAGGAAGTTCATAAAGAACTTCAGCAGCATTTGTGCACCTCTCACAGAAACAATGAGAGGGGATAAAAAAGAGTTTAAGTGGACATTAGGGGCTGAAAGGAGCTTTGATACATTAAAGAGAAAGGTCACAGAACAACCTGTTTTGGCACTTCCAGACTTTGACAAGGTATTTCAGGTGGACTGTGATGCCAGTGGCAGTGCAATAGGGGCTGTACTGAGTCAAGGAGGCAAGCCAGTTGCTTATTTCAGTGAGAAGTTAAATGATGCTCGGAAAAAGTATTCAGTTTATGACCAAGAATTTTATGCTATAGTTCAGGCCCTGAAGAAGTGGAGACACTATTTGCTGCCAAAGGAGTTTGTTCTCTTTACTGACCATCAGGCTTTACAATACATTAACAGTCAGACAAAGCTGAACCAAAGGCACATGAAGTGGGTAGAATTCCTTCAAAGTTATACCTTTGTGCTTGAAGCACAGAAGTGGGAAATCAAACAAGGTTGCAGATGCCTTGAGCAGGAGGCAGACTTTACTGATTAGATTGATAGTGGAAGTAGTGGGGTTTGAAGAACTGAAGGGTTTGTACCCTGCAGATCCGGATTTTGCAGAAGCCTGGAAGGCTTGCTTAACACCTGTTACGGTGGACCGGACAAAATGGTTGGATTTCCTAATCCAAGATGGAATGCTGTTCAAGGGAAGCAAATTATGCATTCCAAGGAGCTCCATGCGGGAGAACTTGATCAAGGAAAAGCACAGCGGAGGACTGGCTGGGCACTTTGGTAGGGATAAGACTATTGCCCTAGTGGATGAAAATTATTACTGGCCACAACTTCAGCAAGATGTGAGGAAGTTTGTGCAAGGATGCAGAATATGTCAGATGGCAAAGGGCATAAGGCAAAATACAGGATTATACCAGCCATTACCTGTGCCTGAGAGGCCATGGGAGGACATAAGCATGGATTTTATTCTTGGATTGCCGAGAACACAGAGGGGAAATGACTCTGTATTTGTAGTGGTTGACCGATTCTCCAAAATGGCACATTTTATCCCCTGCCAGAAGACAAGTGATGCAGTTCACATTGTTGGATTATTCTTCAAGGAAGTGGTACGACTTCACGGTCTACCAAGAAGCATAGTTTCTGACAGAGATACCAAGTTTGTTGGGTACTTTTGGAGAACTCTGTGGAAGAAGATGAAGACAGATCTGAAATTCAGTTCTGCATACCACCCGCAGACTGATGGACAGATAGAGGTGGTGAACGAAGCCTGGGTAATTTATTGAGGTGTTTGATAGCAGATCAGCCCAAGGGATGGGATTTGGTCTTACCACAGGCGGAATTTGCTTATAACAGTTCAGTTAATAAGAGCACCAAC
Source organism: Wollemia nobilis (assembly GCA_028583015.1). Taxonomy (NCBI): domain Eukaryota; kingdom Viridiplantae; phylum Streptophyta; class Pinopsida; order Araucariales; family Araucariaceae; genus Wollemia; species Wollemia nobilis. The sequence goes on along the minus strand of JAQPPZ010017226.1, from coordinate 16,516,566 downwards.
AAATCTCCATTCCAGATAATATACGGGAACAGTCCTAGAAATGTGTCTGAACTGAGAAAGTTGGACAAGACAGAAAAGTGCAGTGCCGAGGCAGAAGAATTTGCGGAACACATGAAAAGTCTGCATGAAGAAGTAAGGAAACAAATTATGAAAATGAATACTCAATACAAGACAAGGGCAGACCAGAAGCGGCGGTTCAAGGAGTTTGAAGTCGGAGATGAGGTCATGGTGCATCTCAGGAAGGAGAGATTTCCTGCCAAGACTTATAACAAATTGAAGATGAAGAAGTTTGGGCCATGCAGAATACTGGGAAAACGGGAGTCAAGAAATGCATATGAAGTGGAATTACCAAGTTGGCTTGGTATTTCACCTATTTTTAATGTTTCAGATCTAGTGGAATATCATGAAGGGGAAAGTACAGAGGTACCAAGTGCAGAATTGTGGCAATTTCCAGCATCTACTCCAACCACCAACGAGATTGAAGAGATATTAGATACTCGTGAGGGCAGAAGCACCAGAAATAGACAGTATTCTGAATACTTAGTTAAGTGGAAAGGCAGACCTGTTGAGGATGCAACTTGGATGTCGAAGACGGAGGTTGACCGCCTGGGTCTTCCCCAAGCAAAACAGAAGTGAGGATCACTTTTAAATTACCCCGGGTGTCTGATGCAGGAGCATCCGGCAATGGTAGAGCAATCTTGCATCTCCAAAAATTTTCTAGTTTTTCTAAGTAGTTTTGCATCTTTACTTACCTATTTTTAGCCTGGAAGGAGTTTTGTAAAGCAATGATCAGTTTGGGAAGGTTTGGTAAAGCAGGGGGTGAGGTCACGAAATCGTGACATGTCGCGAAATCGTGACCTCCGAAAGCTGCGTTGTAATTCGTTAAGTTGTGTCGCGATATCGCGACGTCGCGATATCGCGACAGTGTTTTAAAAGCTAAGGCGGAGGCCACAGTCGTCGCGATATCGCGACGGTGGTGTGGAGCAAGGCGGAGGGTGAAGGTCCTGTCGCGATATCGCGACCAGTGCGGAACTGCCACGTGGCAAGATCTTAAGGCAGACCAAAAGCAAATGCAAAGCGGAGGACATGGCAAAGACTTCGTCGGAGTAAAGGCACAGAGGGAAGGGGGAGGGGGTCGCGAAATCATGACATGTCACGATTTCGTGACCCCAAAGGAACTTCGGCTTATTGGAGGCACTGTGGGTCGCGATATCGCGGCCTAGTAAAGTCAAGACTAAAGAAAACAGCGGACGACCGAGCAAGACCAGATGTGACACGTGGAAGGCCACGTGTATCGTGACAACTGTAAAGGGGTACGTGCATCATTTATATTACGACTTGGAGAAGGCGTGGCGAGATTTAAAGACGGTCGGCTACGTGTATGGAGACAAGACGAGGAAAGTGTCGACCACGCTTTCTTTTGTTATTCTTTCTGGCAACGCAACCATTGCAGGTAACGACTTAATGGAAGAAACAGCAGTACAGAGTACGGTCAGAACCAAGCGGCCAGTGCAGGGTATGGGAGCCATTAATGCAAGCTTCTGGGCGGATCGGCAGTTGCCCATTTATGGCAGAAAACCAAAATTTGAAAATGGAACCGGGGGAAATAGAATTTTGAATTTGCTGTTGGGCGGGAGCATTAAATTCCTGGAGGATCGAGGCCTCGGTTAAATACTCAAAATTTGTAAGGGTTGCGGGATGGTGAAGTTCGGGATTGAGGGAGAAGTTGTAGGCTGGAAAAGACTACTGTAAACTGTATTAAGCAATTTAATGAAATTACGGTGAAATTACCGTGAATGTGTTTGTGTGAATCCCGGCTTGCCATCAAGTGGTATCAGAGCGGGAGCTCCTGAGCGTGTAACAGATCGCCGGAGAGAGGCAGTTACACCAGGATATGTGGAAGGATTTTATAAAAAAAATATATATATATATATATATATTTTTTTTAATATATAATATAATGCCTCCACGAAGGAACCGTGGCGGAGTAGGAAATGTGGTGCCGACCGAAGACTTTCGAGCCCTGCAGAGACAAGTCCAAGCCCTGCAGGCAGAGTTACGCAGAAGGCACGAGCCCGGAAGGGATGAGGAAAGTGAGGACGAAGTTGAAGAAGAAGACCAATCTGAGGAAGAGGAAGAGGCCATGGATCCTGCACAAGCCCGGTTATACAAGGCCATCTCTCAGATTGGAAAGCAACCAAAAATGGAGGTTTCCACATACTCGGGTAACTTAAATCCAGAAGAAGTGATTGACTGGATAAATGATTTAGAGGAGTATTTCGAGTACGAGGAGGTTGAAGACCCTAATCGGGTCAGATTTTCTAAGACCAAGTTGAAGGGTCATGCCAGTATTTGGTGGAGGGGAATACAGTTGGAGAGGAACAGACGAGGGAAGGAGAGAATAACAAGATGGGACAGAATGGTGGAGAAGCTGAAAAGATAGTTCATCCCGACAGATTACGAGTTGGATCTGCTAAGAAAAATGCAAAGTTTGAGGCAGACAAACAAAACTGTCCAAGAGTACACCGAGGAGTTTTACAAGATCTCCATTAGAACTGGGCATTTAGAGGCCAACAAAGAAAAGGTGGCCCGTTATATCAACGGGTTGAGACTCGGTATCCAGGAGGAACTGAGCCTGGTTCGGGTAAGCACCATTGAGGATGCTTACCAATTTGCCTTAAAGGTGGAAGAAAAGCTAAATAGGCGGTTTGAAGGCAAGCAAAGAGGAAGGGGCCGAGGTGGAAGAACTGGTGGGAGGACCAGTGGAGAAAAGTACAAAGACCCAAAGAAGACTGGTGAAGCCAGTAGTAACCCAGATCAAAGGGAAGAGGATGTTTATCACCCCGAGATCAAAATAGACTACCCAAGAGGACGGGGTGGATCTGGACGAGGATTTGGAAGAGGAGTATTTCGTGGAACATGTTTCCACTATGGTGAAGAAGGACACCGGGAATTTGAGTGTCCACAACACCGAGAAAGGACGAACAAGAGGCCTGAGGGTCCAGCCAGAGCTGCTTTGGCAGAGGAAGATGCTGAGTCTGAGCATTCCGAAGAAGCGGAGAGAGGGGAAGCAATGATTGTAAGAAGAGTCCTGTTGAATGAGGAGAAGGACACAGACTCATAGAAGAAGTTTATTCCGCACCAGATGTAAGTGTGCGGGCAAGGTTTGCAATGTTATTATTGATAATGGTAGCACGGATAACCTGGTTTCTGAGGAAATGGTTACAAAGCTACAGTTAGAAAGGAAGAAGCACCCACACCCATACCGGGTCGCATGGTTACGTAAGGACCATAGAGCTTTGGTCAATGAACAATGGCTCCGTTAAATTTAACATTGGAAATTATTGTGATGAGGTCCCGTGTGACATCCTGCCCATGGATGCTTGCCACATGTTGCCGGGGAGGCCCTGGCAGTTTGACCGGAGTGCAGTGCATGATGGCCGTGCCAACACCTATTCATTGACAAAGAATGGTGTACGCCATAAACTAAAGCCCTTGAAGGATGCGAATGAAAAGGTATGTAACAATTCCATAATCTGTTTATTTGAGGGGATAAAGTTCCTGGATGGATTGAAGCATGAACATTTATGCTATGCAATAATCCCTAGAGCAAGAGAGAAGGAATGCCAGGATACCCCACAGAAGTCCTGGATCTGCTGGAGGAATTTCTAGATATTGTGTCTGACAATGTGCCTGAGGGTTTATCCCCAGTAAGGAAAATTAGCCACCATATAGATTTGGTACCGGGGTCAAGCTTGCCAAATAAAGCTGCACACATAATGACACCTGTAGAAACTGAGGAGTTAAATAGATAGGTCCAAGAATTGTTAGAGAAGGGATTGATTCGGGAAAGTTTGAGCCCATGCGCAGTACCTGCAGTGCTGGCGCCAAAGAAGGATGGAGAATGGAGGATGTGTACATATTCACGGGCCATCAACAAAATCACTATTAAATACAGATTCCCGTTGCCAAGGATGGATGATATCATGGACTGTTTAAGTGGAGCTAAATACTTCACAAAGATCGACTTAAAAAGTGGCTATCATCAGATCCGTATCCGGGAGGGAGATGAGTGGAAGACAACCTTCAAGACAAGAGAGGGCTTGTATGAGTGGTTGGTCATGCCATTTGGGCTGTCCAATGCACCAAGTACCTTCATGCGGCTGATGAATGAAGTGTCGAAGGAATTTCTGGGAAAGTTTGTCATTGTGTATTTAGATGACATATTAATTTTCAGTAGAACCCTGGAGGAACACCTAATACATATTAGGAGAGTTTTTGAAAAGCTACGGGAAGAGCAGTTATTAATAAATCTAAAAAAGTGTAATTTTGTTAAGAAGGAGTTAGTATACCTGGGATTTGTAATCTCAGCAGAAGGCCTGAAAATGGACCCAGAGAAGGTGAGAGCCATCATCGAATGGCCTACCCCAAGAAGCACAACGGAAGTAAGATCCTTTCATGGTCTGGCCAGCTTTTACAGGAAGTTCATAAAGAACTTCAGCAACATTTGTGCACCTCTCACAGAAACAATGAGGGGGGATAAAAAAGAGTTTAAGTGGACATTAGGGGCTGAAAGGAGCTTTGATACATTAAAGAGAAAGGTCACAGAACAGCCTGTTTTGGCACTTCCAGACTTTGACAAGGTATTTCAGGTGGACTGTGATGCCAGTGGCAGTGCAATAGGGGCTGTACCGAGTCAAGGAGGCAAGCCAGTTGCTTATTTCAGTGAGAAGTTAAATGATGCTCGAAAAAGTATTCAGTTTATGACCAAGAATTTTATGCTATAGTTCAGGCCCTGAAGAAGTGGAGACACTATTTGCTGCCAAAGGAGTTTGTTCTCTTTACTGACCATCAGGCTTTACAATACATTAACAGTCAGACAAAGCTGAACCAAAGGCACATGAAGTGGGTAGAATTCCTTCAAAGTTATACCTTTGTGCTGAAGCACAGAAGTGGGAAATCAAACAAGGTTGCAGATGCCTTGAGCAGAAGGCAGACTTTACTGATTAGATTGACAGTGGAAGTAGTGGGATTTGAAGAACTGAAGGGTTTGTACCCTGCAGATCCGGATTTTGCAGAAGCCTGGAAGGCTTGCTTAACACCTGTTACGGTGGACCGGACAAAATGGTTGGATTTCCTAATCCAAGATGGAATGCTGTTCAAGGGAAGCAAATTATGCATTCCAAGGAGCTCCATGCGGGAGAACTTGATCAAGGAAAAGCACAACGGAGGACTGGCTGGGCACTTTGGTAGGGATAAGACTATTGCCCTAGTGGATGAAAATTATTACTGGCCACAACTTCAGCAAGATGTGAGGAAGTTTGTGCAAGGATGCAGAATATGTCAGATGGCAAAGGGCATAAGGCAAAATACAGGATTATACCAGCCATTACCTGTGCCTGAGAGGCCATGGGAGGACATAAGCATGGATTTTATTCTTGGATTGCCGAGAACACAGAGGGGAAATGACTCTGTATTTGTAGTGGTTGACCGATTCTCCAAAATGGCACATTTTATCCCCTGCCAGAAGACAAGTGATGCAGTTCACATTGCTGGATTATTCTTCAAGGAAGTGGTACGACTTCACGGTCTACCAAGAAGCATAGTTTCCGACAGAGATACCAAGTTTGTTGGGTACTTTTGGAGAACTCTATGGAAGAAGATGAAGACAGATCTGAAATTCAGTTCTGCATACCACCCGCAGACTGACGGACAGACAGAGGTGGTGAACAGAAGCCTGGGTAATTTATTGAGGTGTTTGATAGTAGATCAGCCCAAGGGATGGGATTTGGTCTTACCACAGGCGAAATTTGCTTATAACAGTTCAGTTAATAAGAGCACCAACAAATCTCCATTCCAGATAATATACGGGAACAGTCCTAGAAATGTGTCTGAACTGAGAAAGTTGGACAAGACAGAAAAGTGCAAAGGTCGAGGCAGAAGAATTTGCGAAACACATGAAAAGTCTGCATGAAGAAGTAAGGAAACAAATTATGAAAATGAATACTCAATACAAAACAAGGGCAGACCAGAAGTGGCGGTTCAAGGAGTTTGAAGTCGGAGATGAGGTCATGGTGCATCTCAGGAAGGAGAGATTTCCTGCCAAGACTTATAACAAATTGAAGATGAAGAAGTTTGGGCCATGCAGAATACTGGGAAAACGGGAGTCAGGAAATGCATATGAAGTGGAATTACCAAGTTGGCTTGGTATTTCACCTATTTTTAATGTTTCAGATCTAGTGGAATATCATGAAGGGGAAAGTACAGAGGTACCAAGTGCAGAATTGTGGCAATTTCCAGCATCTACTCCAACCACCAACGAGATTGAAGAGATATTAGATACTCGTGAGGGCAGAAGCACCAGAAATAGATAGTATTCTGAATACTTAGTTAAGTGGAAAGGCAGACCTGTTGAGGATGCAACTTGGATGTCGAAGATGGAGGTTGACCGCCTGGGTCTTCCCCAAGCAAAACAGAAGTGAGGATCACTTTTAAATTACCCCGGGTGTCTGATGCAGGAGCATCCGGCAATGGTAGAGCAATCTTGCATCTCCAAAAATTTTCTAGTTTTTCTAAGTAGTTTTGCATCTTTACTTACCTATTTTTAGCCTGGAAGGAGTTTTGTAAAGCAATGATCAGTTTGGGAAGGTTTGGTAAAGCAGGGGGGTGAGGTCGCGAAATCGTGACCTCCGAAAGCTGCGTTGTAATTCGTTAAGTTGTGTCGCGATATCGCGACGTCGCGATATCGCGACAGTGTTTTAAAAGCTAAGGCGGAGGCCACAGTCGTCGCGATATCGCGACGTCGCGATATCGCGACGGTGGTGTGGAGCAAGGCGGAGGGTGAAGGTCCTGTCGCGATATCATGACCAGTGCGAAACTGCCACGTGGCAAGATCTTAAGGCAGACCAAAAGCAAATGCAAAGCTGAGGACATGGCAAAGACTTCATCGGAGTAAAGGCACAGAGGGAAGGGGAGGGGGTCACGAAATCGTGACATGTCACGATTTCGTGACCCCAAAGGAACTTCGGCTTATTGGAGGCACTATGGGTCACGATATCGCTATGTGTCACGATATCGCGGCCTAGTAAAGTCAAGACTAAAGAAAACAACGGACGACCGAGCAAGACCAGATGTGACACGTGGAAGGCCACGTGTATCGTGACAACTGTAAAGGGGTACGTGCATCATTTATATTACGACTTGGAGAAGGCGTGGTGAGATTTAAAGACGGTCGGCTACGTGTATGGAGACAAGACGAGGAAAGTGTCGACCACGCTTTCTTTTGTTATTCTTTCTGGCAACGCAACCATTGCAGGTAACGACTTAATGGAAGAAACAACAGTACAGAGTACGATCAGAACCAAGCGGCCAGTGCAGGGTATGGGAGCCATTAATGCAAGCTTCTGGGTGGATCGGCAGTTGCCCATTTATGGCAGAAAACCAAAATTTGAAAATGGAACCGGGGGAAATAGAATTTTGAATTTGTTGTTGGGCGGGAGCATTAAATTCCTGGAGGATCGAGGCCTCGGTTAAATACTCAAAATTTGTAAGGGTTGTGGGATGGTGAAGTTCGGGATTGAGGGAGAAGTTGTAGGTTGGAAAAGACTACTGTAAACTGTATTAAGCAATTTAATGAAATTACGATGAAATTACCGTGAATGTGTTTGTGTGAATCCCGACTTGCCATCAGTTATAGCATTTTCAAGGTAATCATCAAAGGTATAATTAGTTGAAGAAATACTTGCTCTTTTATCCATCAACCACCTCTCACACACCGTTTGAATATCAAAGTAGCGAGAAGCATTCTCAGGATCCAGTTTCTAGTTATGTCAAACCTTATAATTTGGCTAAGTCTTGGTTCATTGGTTTTTATAATGTCTAATCTTCTCCAGAGTTCAATCCACTGTTCTTGAGATGGAATACTAGAGTTTTCAACTTTTAGAGAGATTTCCTGTGTAGATAATAATATTCTAATGTTTATGCGTGCATCTCTTCCTATGTTAAAGTCTAACATTTATGAAATTAACTTAAAATGTGTAAATTTGACTAATGATCTTTTGTGTTTTTTGTTTTGTTTTTATATATGTTTATGCAATTTTTGTGTTTTATAAATAAAAAATATGCCTATGTTTTTCATGTCAGGTTTACCAAATAATGTAGCTCTAACATTATCTCACTCATTTCCTCCAATATAATGGATCCGCGCCTTAAATATGAATGGAAGAATAGTAGGTCTACATCTCAGAGAGAGGCATTTGAGATCGTGCCTTCTTTGGTGTTTTTTTAATGAATTGGGTGGGTTCACCAGGAAAATTTTTATGGCAGTTTCCATGCCTAGGTTTTGGAGTTTGTTTGATGTATTCTTTTAGATAGTCTCACACACACCTAGTTTGGCTAATATGCAACTATACTAACCTATATGTGATTTTAATTCATATGCAACCAACAAACAACAAAAAACTAGAAGTAATGAATAATGCAATACTTATAAAGTGATTTGAAATTCTAACCTGGATCTAGATGGTTGATTTATGCACTTCTATTCTTGTTGCAGATAAGATCAGTCAAAATCGAATGATATCAGGTGATACGATATAGTTACCAATCGAACCGATCTGAGATCAGATGAGTTGATCAGAGCAAAAACCTAAAATTTTACAAATGGGTGTAGAAAATAGTAAATTTATAGAGTAATATGCATTTATTGAGGTGGATTAGGTTGAATGATAAACTTAAAAGAACAATGATTGAATGAAAAACTATAGATCTATGCTAAACACATGGACATTCATGCAAAAAGCAATAAAATATGAGTATGAAATCTAATGTATCAATGGTAGTGGATTTAAAATGATTTAATTAGATGATAAGTATGATCTAATGGAAAAAATGGAAAGATAATGCAAACAGTGAGGTTTGGATGCCCCTAAGTAGCTTAATGGTGAAAATATTTGATGTAGATAAGATTGAGTAGTTTTTTCTGAAATAAGGTAGTTTTTTCTGATATCGGGTGGTCCCACTGATGCATAGGTTCAACATGCAAAAACATAGTAAAAATACAAAATAATAGAGCGAAATTATACAAATTTTCCAGTGGGGATCCAGGGCGAGGATCCTAGATTAAATAAAAGGGGATTAGTTGAGGGGTTGGGCCAAAAATGAAGGGTGTTACAACCTCCCCTATTCTGGATGAGATCGTTCGAGCCGATCTCGTAACTACCATATAGTTGGCCAGGTAAGGACAAAGGAGTTGTAACAATTTTTGTTACCTTGCTAAAAAGGATAATTTTTAGTTTTGTATGAGATCGGGTGATACGACCTCATACAAAATTGTTTGATATTGTACAAAATCATACGATCTCGTACAAAAATAAAAAATAAACTTTCAACGGGTAAGAAATTCAATGCAGCAAGCTAGGGAAAAATTTAATTTGTTTTTTCTATTGTTTTTAACTTAGGCTTGATTAATGTGGGTCAATTTTAACCCACTACACTATGTTTTTCCATTTTATTTTTCTTTCTTTACCTCTTTCAAGTTTCTTAAGGAATTATTCATTCCTTCTAAAACTTGAGGGGTATCCTAGCCTTAGAGGTATTAATGGTACTAATATCTCACTTTGTGTGCAAAAATCTAAAGTATTCATCATGATACCCTTTTTGCACTCCCTTTGTCTAAACCTAGCCACCCATTTTTTGTGTTTGTCAATTTATTGCCCATAGGATTCTAAATATTTCTTTGATGAATTTACTTGGCCATAAATGGATCAAAGAGAGGGTAAATTGTAGACACAAAAATTGACCCACTAAGGTGAATACTTTTCCCTAGATCCCTTGTTTTCCCTTTGGAAAATTAGGGTCATATTTGAGCCAAATTTTCACCTACCAAATCCTCTTCATTCATCCAAAATCATATGCCATTTTATTAGGCTTGAAAATATCTTTCCAATGGTATATTATTTATCCCATTCTGACATCGTTTGATCCCCTAAAATATAGAAAAACTACATAGGGGTCTAGCTGTTGCGAAATCATGATCAGCCTTTATGGGGTACGATTTCACATAGTTATGGTTTTCTCTTAGAAAACCCTAATATTTCAAAGTTGACCTCTTTTGACATTGGCTTTTCTTGGTTTTCCCACCCATTTAAATACCCTATAAAATAAGGGTTTTAAGTCTTATTTAATCCTAATTAATTCAATCCAAGTCCATTTTATTGAGATCTTCTCTTCTGTAAGCAAGCTAACTCATAAATTGATAAAGTTGAAAGTGCTCATTGTGCAAGTGTGAAATATAGTCTATTGAAGTGTTGTTTTCTACTACATTTGATTGTGTGTTGCTACCCATGGTGGATAAGTGTTGAAGCCCTAAGGAGAAATATGAGACTCGGAGGTCTCCACCCTTTGGTCTACTTTTTCACTATTTCCAGGTTGTTTTAAATAATATGCATCTTGCATATTAGTTAGATTTTTAGTTTGCATCATTTCATCTACTTTCTACAAGTGTTTTTTCCTCTGTTGTAAAATTACACCTAGTAATTTTGAGGTACGATTTCGTTGCTCTAAAAAATTGTAGCCACTCTACACGGAGCATGATTTTTTGTAGGTTAGGATTGGGGGTAATCTGCCATATCCAAATCCTAGACTTATATTTCATATTTCTTTTTTACCATAACAACATATTTTACATTCTATTTATCACTTTGTTCTACTGCATTCTATTTTTCTTGTTCATCTTCCAAAGGTTAATTTTTGCTTTTGTATTTCAAAGGTTAGCTAAAATAACCTAGGGGTCTTGATTTTTGTGCCTCTAAGTACAACCATACAATGGCTTAAGTAGACTCCCTAACACTAATCATATTTTTCAAGTGTTGGTGAAGATATTTTTTAGGAATAGGAATGGTGGGATATTTTTGAACAAAAGATAAAGCTTGGATCAGCCACCAGATGAGATAAGCGTCCTATTCAATATTTTAATTTTTTTGTTGGGTGATTTCTATTTCTATTAAAACCCAAGATCTGATATAAAAGGAAAATATTTAATTGTTTTCTAGGCATTTAAAAGAACAAATAACATATAGTGTGCATTTAGGGCTTAATAGTGTTTTTGCATTTCCTCTTGAACCCTTGCTTAAATATTTCCTAGGATTAGAGATCATTCAAATAAAGAATTATTCTAGGATTGGCTCTTGTCTTCTTGCATCTTGCGTCTTGCATTGTTCTTTCATTTCATAGCCTAGCTATAGAAAGGCTAAACCTAGGTTATTGTATTAAATTAAACACATTAAACATATTCCATCCTTAGACTTGGAGCGAGTCCTAAAACCATTCTTTGTGAACCCATTCCTCCTCCAAATCGAGTGTAGAGTTATAACAAGCACCACAGTCACCTCAAGGCTTCCCTGTAGATATAGCCTTGAGAATAATATGAGGGTGCACAATTTTTATCATTTATAGGAAATAATCCTAGACAATCAAGAACAATTTAGAGTAGCTACTAGTTTGAGCAATTAGCAAGCTAAAAATCAGCCAACAAATTGGTCCACCATTGATTGTAGATTATATTTTTACTCCTTTGTTAGAGTTTACACATGATACTAAAATAATTTCATGCAATTGGAAACATCAGTAGGTGGAAGAGTATAATCAGCCTCAAGTTGTTGAAGAGTAGCCTACACATGAGGAACAACTCTAAAATTCTAACATTACTCAAAAGGTGCAAACTTTGAGAAGAATTCAACAACAAATAAGTACACAAATCAGATTTAGTTATGATGAATAAAATAACTTTGCATTATATTCCATCAGTGATGAGCCTGTAGGTGTTAAATATTATCTCACTAGTGATGAAGCAATTCATTGGAAGAAAGCTATGGAAGAGGAAATGCAATCACTAGATAAAAATAAGACAAGGAACTTGTAAATGTTGCCTAAGGGTAGAAATGCAATTGGAATTAAATGGATTTTCAATAGGAAATACACATTTTATGGTTCAATTGAGAGATATCAGGCTAGGTTAGTAGCAAAAGAATACTCTCAGGTTGAAGGGCTTGACTTTGAAGAAATATGTTCTCCCATAAAAATGATTGCATCTATTAGATTGCTCTTTGCATTGGCTGCTACACATGACTAGGAAATTAAAAAGATGGACACGAAGAAGTTTTTCTTAATGGAGATCTCAATGAAGACATTTACATGGAACATATGGTTGTGTTTGAAGTAAGTGGAAGAAATATCGTAAGCTAAGAAAGTCACTATATGGGTTGAAGTAATCTCTAAGGTAACGATATAAAAGGTTTGATACATTTATGATTGGACATAGTTTTGTGAGAAGTTATGTTTATCATTGTATCTATCTCAAGCATGAAGGTAATCACTTTATAATTTTTGTGTTATAAGTAGATGATATTATTGTTTTCAACAATTTGAAGGATCTTGTGAAGAAGACCAAGTTTGAGTTGTCAGGAGAATTTGACATGAAATACCTTGGCCCATTAGACCATTTATTGGGTATTGAATTGAAGAGAAACCATGGTGTGAAGAATATGTGGATTAGCGAAAAGAGATACATTGCAATCTTGCTTACTCTTTTTATATTGGACCAATGCACTCCTATTAATACACATTTTTAGGTTGGAGTTGCATTATCAAAAGATATTTGTGCAAAGGATGACGATGAGAAGAGTGTCATGGATAAAGTTTCCTATGAAAATATAGTTGGTAAATTCATATATGCAATGGTGTGTACGAGATGTTATCTTTCTCATGTAGTTGGAGTTGTGAGAATATTAATGTCTAATGCTAGTAAGAAACATTGGGTTATAGTGAAGATAATTCTCATATATTTGAAAGGTACTAGTGATTTTGCAATATGATATGACAAAAAATAATAATTATCTACAAGGTTTTGTATATTATAATTATGGTTGAGATGTAGATACTTATAATTATACTAGTACATATGTGTTCACACTATTTGGGATAGTTGGGAATTGGAGAAGTAAAAAGTAGTAAGTGGTGGCTCAATCAACTACTAAAGCTAAATATATTATTGTTACAAAAGTATCCAAGGAGGTAGCCTAGTTACATATAGTGTGTAGAGGCATTAGTTTCCAATAAAGTTCCATTAATTTATGGTGTGAGAATCAAAGTGAAATTAACTTGACCGTGAATCCTAAATTTTGCTCTCATACTAAGCACATTTGAGTGAAATTTTATTATATTAGAGAGATGGTGGAATATAAAGAAGTTAAGTTATAAAACATTGGCATATATGACAATGCAATAGATGCATTGACAAAGAATTTTGATAGCAAGAAGTTAATTTGATATAGATATTTGATGGGAGTTCTCTCATTTTGATTAGTAACCTTGAAGAATAAGAAATAAGTTATTTTATGTTCATTTACATAGTATTTTTGGAAAGCGAAAGATTTTTGGATGTGTACAAAAAATAATGGATTTGTGTTACACCCCTTAGGCTTGTACACCTGAGAAAAAAATGTGGTTCCACTTTTTTCTGAAGACACTTTTTTAGCTAATAAAATACCTTTATAGGCACACAGTTTTGGAAATTTCCTCATGCTTGGGAGTTTCTAGACATATGTTGAAAAGTTATTAGTTGGTTGCCTAAACATGGGTAGGAAAACCCTAAACATTATACCTCTACACGTGTATTTATTTTTGATAGATGCAACTCTATAATATGTATGTGTATAAATAATAGTGAGATAAGAACAATGAAAGAAGAACAACAAGAAAAGAGAAGAACATATCTCAAATGTAATGTTGAATGTATTATGAACGATGTTCTTCTAGTTTTTTATCTGTTCTCTATGGCATGTTGTGTATAAATAATTATTAGTAAATTTTTCCTTTGTTTCATATTTTTTGCTTATCAACTATAAATTATTTGATTCATTATATGATTTTATTTCATCCTTTATTTGTTTTTGAGTTGTTTGGCTACACATTCCACTACATCAACATTGCTCATCATATTTAATATAATCTAAGCTAAATAAATGAGCTTAAGTGGTATTCATTGAAGTTTGATAAATTTTAGTCTTTATTAAGGTTTCATTTGGCTAAAGAAGAATATTAGGAACCATAGTGGTGTTCACATTGATTTTACCAAAAATATGATAAAGGAAAAATAATTGTGAAGGATGTCTTAGGAGATTCACTATATTTCTCCCTCTTATCACTTCTATACTAGGAGATGTTGTGAGATAAATTCTATTTTATTGTGTTCATTGAAGAAAACATACATATCACAAGAAATTATGTTTCTCCTAATATACCTCTTTTGATAAGTCTAAACTTAATTTAGTCTAGATGCACATACAAGAATTAAATATACAAGACCTATAATTAAAATACTTTTTCAATTTGATGACAAGGTAAATAATTTTTTTTCTTTTCTTTTAAGAAACAAGAGTACAAGAGATATGCAATAGATAAAATCTATCCTAATACGTAGTCTACATATAATTTTGATTTAATACCTAGGTTGAAAAGATTATATTATCCTTTATTTGATTAAGATAAATTAGTTCTTTATTTTCCTTTGTTTGAATCAATGTTAAATAGAAAACAAAAACTTATCTAAGGAGATAATAAATAGACTTAAAGTTCTAGAAATACAAAGATCAAGGGTTAAATGACCTATTTATCTCATAAAGAAGCATTGTCTACTCATAGAAGCACCATCGATGCTATCATTAGTTGCTAGGAAAATTACCAAAACCTACAAAATATATAGAAATAAATGGTAGTTAGTTTAGAGGGACCTATCTAATCTAGTGGAAGAAAGTTGAATTCCTTGACATGGTGATCAAACTCCTATTTAGATAGGAAAAAATGATAAAATGATAAAAATTCTAAAATAAATGCTAAGATGGTGAAAGGATCATTGGTTTGTAGTAGCACCTTTAGTGCTATTACTAAATACCAATACTTCCACTTTATGTAAAATAGAGAACAATAGTGCCATTGACCTACAGTATAGCAATGCTACTACTTTTGAGAGAATAACAACAAGATTAAATGCAATATAGCTTAATATTAGAATGACTATGATGAAAGTGCCTCACTTGGAGTACATATACTTGTTAAATAATAGAAAAAGAAAGAGATATTTAATTGAAATAAAAATTAAATGATAAAAAATAGAAAAAACTAGTGAAATACAATCATGAGATGCAATATTAGTTAAAATGAAGCAACATAAATCATAAAATATAAAAGCAAAGAAGATCCAATAAGCAAATATAAAGGGTAAAAAGCACAACCAAATATAGCAAGTTGTTTCCCCTTCATTGGGAGCCCATAAAAATATCACTTGTTGCTTGTTAATAGCCCTTTATCCTCGAAGACATGATGTGTGCTTTGATATTTATTGATGATTGCTCGAAGATGTGATTGCCTTTAAGACTTGCTTGGGTGCTTATATACTTGCAAGAGTGCTTGAATAGAGCTTGTAGATAACAAGCTTGAATGTTTGCAATAGTATGGTAATATTTTACCAAATTATTGCCATGTAGAATGATAGAATGCATACAATTTTAGAGATATTTTGATAAATTTTTGGTGCTTGAGAGACTATGATCCTAAAGAATTTTGGTAGAGTTTTGTTGCTAAAAAATATTATTTTTATTGTCACCCCAACGACTAGATTTATAGGTAACTATGGCTCCATTGGAAGATCCTCTAGAGGATTTGATAGGATTGGCAAGTTGGAGAGGTGGTATGGTTTCATGAAGTTGATATATCCAACTAAAGATAAGTTTTGACAATATTGATATGAAACTGAGAAGAGGGGATTTGATAGGAAATTTTAAGATTTAGATTATCAATTATGACATAGTTAAGGTGGAAAATCAAATTGGCATAAATGGGTCTATTAATGTCAGGCAACTTAAAGGAGATAGAGAGTCAAAAATATAAATGTTGATGAGTGATGGGTCAAAAGTGTTTACAACACTCTCACTCATGACCGTCGAAGGTCAAGAATGGACAATAAAGAATGATAGTGTCTTTGGTACTATTACTTTTGGAGCAATAAATACTCTAGATTTGGACACAAGGAAGATTAATTCAATTTGTATGATTGGAAGGCTGATTGGTGAAGAAAATGGAAAACTTGAATATTAGTCCTATACACAATAGTAAATGTCTATAAAAGTATTATAATCCGTCACCTTATTGTGGTGGAGGATTGGCAACGTGAACGGTGTGGTTCGGAGTAAGCTGTCACGTTCGCAATCAAATCACATCAGACATGTTAATGGAACACAAGCACCATCTAAAGGTCTGTCCTGTAACGTGCTTCATTCTGTGCCTTATTTTTTTTTAGTTAGTCGGAGTAAGCTGTAACGTTCGCAATCAAAGAATCAACTCAAATCGCATCAGACACGTCAATGGAACACAAGCACCACCTAAAGCTGTGTCCTTCTGAAACGTGCTTCATTCTCTGCCTTATTTTTTGTTTGTTGGTCAATGCAATAATTATACAAACACATGGGCTGTTTCTGACAGTCTCTGCCTTATGCAGTCATGAAGTTCACTTTTATGCCGACACAAAACTGATATTTTAGGTTATATTTGTCCTAGTGAAAGCTTGTTCCACCTGGTAGATTACTCCGCTGCCTCGTTTTTACCAAAGATGTGGATAGCTGTTGATACTGTTAGGTTATAATACTATTCTTAAAGTCGTATAATCTTATCTGGTTTCCACTATAATACCTAATACCTACTTCTTTCTATGAATAGAGAGGTGGGCTTCGTTTAAACTTCAATTTGGTGGCTAGATTTCTCCTTGATTATAATAGCTATTGAAAAGAGAGTTCTAACATGAAGAGAACTTAATGGCTTGACCTGCTTGTGGTAAATGAATTGCTCGTTTCAATGATTTTGGTGCTGTATGAGCAGTCCCATACAGGTGCGTAGATCTGACTTTAAATGTAGCTCTCATTTTAGAAAGATTTGTTGGTTTTTTCTTGCATGAACTATGAAGGATTCCAAAGGTCTAGAAAGGGCTTTGCAAGCTGCATATTCCCCCAAAACAATTGATTTAGGGATTGCCAAGCGTCAGCGAACAGATGATGGAGAAGCTCAAGTTCAAGAATTTTTCTGTTTGGTGGACAGAATCCTAGCAATGCATCAAATGCTGAAGCAAAGGCGAATGAATTCCAGTGGTGCAGAAGGAATGGCCGTGGAAGAAAACTTGGATTGGGGAATTACTAGAGGCCAGTCCCCTTGGAAGCCCTCGTTTGTGTGGGAGGATTTTTCAAGCAGCGGCATATTACCGGTTAGTAATAGCCCTCCTGAGCAAAGGACTTTAACTACTTCTACTAATGACGATCCAAGCTGTTGTAAGGAAACTCAGGTATCAGATATTCAAGCCAGGAAAGATATAAATAAATATGCTTCAGTGAAAATGGTTGATCTAAACGTAGACGCCGCCTCAGAGCAACCCGTGCCTGCAACGTTACAGTTATTTCGTTAGGGCTTCGCTTTAGACATGTATAACACTCTTTCACAGAAAAGAGAATATCAAAAAGTAGATATTGTTTTAGTTGGTAATTGGCGCAGTTACGTTAATGAAAGTCAGCATTCAGTTTGATATTCTATAGGCTAATGTCTTTATTTATAAAAATACAACGGACTCTAAAGGTTCTTGTATTGCGCAATTCCTCGTGATCATTTTGTTTGAGAAGGTAAAAACAAATCCATCCGTAGATGAATTTAAGATATATATTCTTTCAAAGTAAATAATATTGTCGATTCTTGAATATGAATTGAAAAATTAAAGATTAAACTGATAATATAGAATATATCAAGTTACATTTTAATGGAGGATTTTTATTTATTTATATGTTATATAAAAGTTAATGGAGCATTAAGAAAGACTTCAGGTAATGCTAGCATAAGGGACAGAAAGATTATCTAATGGTACTTTGGTCTTTGAAAAGAAAAAAAAAAGGCATGTACAAATAGATTCAGATTCATAGATGCTGATAAACAAATTGAAGAATCTAAAGACAAAGAAAGAAAAGTATCGGATGCTTGAAAAGTGAAATATATCATTAGATTATAATTGATCAAATTTCAAACTTCAAACAGTGGAGTTGACACACATCGGGATGCAAAGAGTGGAGTTGACATACATCCCCTCATAACAGAGTAATAGAATATGGTAGGGGGTGCATCAGCTAATTGGGCTCTAGATAAGGGTGTTATCATATGTTATGGATTTTTCCCGTATAGCAAACCAAGAATCTCTTCTGGCCATTCTACATATAGATGCTTTGCTTTGATTCATTGTTTAGTTTTTTTTTTTTAGGTTTTATGTAGCCATAGTATATTGTTGTATGTATAGGAGTAGATCTCATAGTGGAAGGAAATATCACCTCTGGTTTAGAAGTGAATCTGTTGGAAAAGGGTAAAGATGTACAATTTTTTGATTTGAAGAATTAAAATTTAATTAGAAAAGAAAAAGAGAATGAATTAAATTTTAATATTTTTTTTTGTGATTTTTTTAATTTATTGTATTCAAATCATAATTAAAATTCTTAAAAATAAATTAAAAAAATAATAAATGCAATTAATAAAATAGGATGTAATGATTGGTTGAATGATATTATATTAATTAAAAATTAAGTCATAATGCTAGTTTTCAATTTATGTGGAGGAAACTATAGTTGTGAACCATATGGCAAACACAAGTGTGAAACTTAATCCTAATGAAGTCTTTGTCTAAGCCAATGATTGAATAAAAATACTTCATGTTTTAGTTAAATGAGAATCCATGTGGCCAAGTTGCCTAATAATATATCATAAATCATAAAATGGGTAAGGAGATATATAAACAAAATACTATTTAAAGAGCATAATTATTTTTTAAGATGCAATTAAAATTTAGATTTAATTGTATAAGGATTTAATTATTTTTTCAATAATTCTACACATGTTTTTATAAAGGGCCATGGTCCCTCATAATGAGTGGGGTTTGAAGCATGAACTTCTCAAAAAGAGGCTAAAGCCTTTACCACTACATTAAGCTTACATATTTATAATGACTTAATTATTAAGACTACTAGTAAAAATAATACTAATGCTTAAATAGATCATATCAACTTTTCTTAGTCAAAATAATATGGTATTAAAGTGGATAGTCTAGTGAGGATTTTTGGATATGAAGTGAATGAGTTAGATTTCAAAACCTAAATATTGAGAAGGAAGATAAAGAGAGACAAATTAAGGGTTGGTTTCCCATTAAAGGAGTATCAATGATCTCTACTTGTGAGGGACTACACCTTAGATAAGGGTAAAATGGTGGGAAAATAATAAAAATAAAAATAAAAAGTTGAATAGGAAAACGTAGACATATTTGACAATAAACATTTAAGAAAAAAGTTAATTGTAGATAGTCAACTAGAATGAGATCTAGTGAAATAAGTTCTTATAAAAAAGAAAGAAATAAATTATGTCACATGAAAATAAGAAGGACGGTGATGTCCAAAAATAAAAAATAAAACAATGAGATGTTATTAATATGAGATCAAGATAATGATATACCTGATAAATAAGTAATTTTAGCTTCTTTAACAATCTCATACCTTTGTTAAAAAAGTTATGGTTATTACTAACATTGAAGAATAGTTTTCCAAAGTATCAAAGAAATTAAATATCACTAGAATAAAGTAGAATATTTATAATGCAATAATGTCATAGTCCTAAGAATTTAGTTCTCTACATACTATGGAAATAGTCAACGGTAAGATTTTGTTTAAAGTTTCATATCTCTAATTAGATGGCATTTACTATAAATGGTGGGTTAGCATTCAAGTTAGGCTATCTAGGATTTATCCTATTTTTAATTTTTATTTTTTCAATCATGCTTAAAAGCATCCTAAAAAGAATTGTGTAACCAAAAATCTTAAAATAATGAATTAAAAAATTCAAATAAGGATAATATCTAATTTCTCCATTATATTTCATGAATAAAATTATTTCTCAAACATCCTATAATTATATATTTAATTACATGCGTAAAAAATATTCAAATAAATACCACATCTAGTTTTATTTTATTACAAATATATATTATAAAAGAGTGGCACCTAAATGTTGGCAATTTTGGGTACCTTGAGTACATTGCCTTTGCCTAAGTTTAGTTGTTGTCATTGATGTCAAGAAGCTCTTGGTAGTTGTTGTTTTTGATGTTAAGGAGTTCTTGGAGTAATTTGTTTTTATGTCTAAGTATGTGTTTTGATGAAGGTTTTAGCTGGTCAGTAAGTCTCCAAGAAAATCAGAGTAGCCCAGTTGCAAAAGATCAAGAAAAAGATAAGTTAGAAAAAGTTTACAAAGTGTTGGAAAACGCTCACGATTTCGTGACATATTTTAGGAGAGAGAGAGTTATGGCAAAATTGTCACGATTTCGCGACATGCTGGAAGGCAGAGACGAAGCAAGCAAAACTGTCATGATTTTGCGACATATTTGAGGAGAGAGAAAGTTCAGGCAAAATTGTCACGATTTTGTGACAAGTTGAGTTGGCAATGTTGAGTTGCAGGAAGTGTCACGATTTCATGACAAGTTTCAATGAAGTTGTACGGATGCAGAAAGTGTCACGATTTCATGGTAGGTTGAGTTGGCAGCTTGCAGTTGGCGAAAGCGTCATGATTTCGTGACATGTTCTAGTTTCACGGGCATATGGCAGAAAAGTGCTTAAGGCAGTGAAAGCGTCACGATTTTGCGACATGTTCCAGTTTTGCGGGCATATGGCAGAAAAGTGCTTAAGGTAGCAAAAGCATCGTGATTTCGTGACATGTTCCAATTTCACGAGTAGTTGGCAGAAAAGAGCTTAAGGCAACGAAAGCGTCGTGATTTCATGACATGTTCCAGTTTCACGAGCAGTTGGCAGAAAAGAGCTTAAGGCAGTAAAAACGTCACGATTTCACGACATGTTCCAGTTTCGCGAGCAGAGCATCATGATTTCGTGACATGTTCCATTTTCGCTAGTGCAAACCAAGAAAAGGTTGAAGGAGCAAGAAGTGTCACAATTTCACGACAAATTTGTAGATGACGTCAGCAAGAGGCAAAGGTGTCACGATTTTACGACAGAAGCGAAGAAGAAGGCTTTGAAGTCTAAAGTGTCATGATTTTGCGACAGAAGTGAGATGACGTCAGCGAAAGGCAAAAGTGTCATGATTTCGTGACAAAAGAGCAAAGGAAGCAGACAAAAGCAAAAGCGTCGTGATATCACTACAACAAGCTATAGAAGGTGTACGACAGGCAAAGGTGTCGTGATATCGTGACATGTTGAAGTTTCATGCCAGAAGCAATAGGGAGGGAGTGAAGCCGACAGAGTTAAATCTGGGCCGACATAGTGTAGGGTTTTACATCTGATGTGATTGAAGGTTAATCAGCCGACTAAAATCAAGATTCTAATCTTGAGATTATGTATATAAAAGGAGGGATGCTTGAAGAGTTTTGCATCGATCTAAGTGTGCGTTCGAAGTGCGAGTTGCGAAGATAGAGTGTGGGGGAGAAGTTCGATCATCGAGACGTAGAAGTGTGCGAATACTATGCTGGCGTAGAGTTTGCGAAGACTGTGTTGTGGTGTATGCACATAGGAGCAGAAGCTGTTGGTGTTGCAACATTCGAAGACAGCACGCAGAGGTGAGAAGTGTGATAGCTAAAGTGCTATGTGCTGCTGTGTTGTGCAATCTGTGTGAAAGTTGGTGAAGACTTGGGGACAGCATTGAGCAAGCATCTGAAAGCTTGAGAACCATTTTCATTAACCATTTTTGAGGACCATATTGAGGACAGAGATTGAGGCAAAAGGGGAAATTTTTGCTAGACCGAAGGACTGCGTTTTAGTGCAAATTCGAGGACCAGCTTTGTGGTGGCAGAGTTGAGGACAGATATCTCTAGCCAGAGCAGGGAAGACATGTGTCTTCTGTGGAAAGAGTTCCACTTACTAAGGGCATAGGAGGTAGAGGTCTTCTAGAGGATCACCAGCCAAAGCAGAATTAGGGGAAGGTATCTCCTTTGGGCAGAGGCTCATAAACATTGTAATCGAGAAGTATTCCCAGAGGACTTTGATAAAATTTAGTAAGAAATTTTATTCGTGGAGTAGCCCGCTTTGGGTGAACCACGTAAATTGCTGTGTCTCTTTGTTGTTGATGTGTTGTGCATTGTTTTAATTGTCTGCTCTTGATATCGCTATCTATTCTCTGCATAAAGCTGATTTGAAAGTTGATTTAAAGCAAAAGTAAAAAGTGGTCTTATACTGTTCACCCCCCCTCTCAGTATAAGCTTGTGTTCTTCAATTGGTATTAGAGCAAGTTCCTTCAAAAAGGTTTTACAACCGAAAGGAAGAACTGGTTAAGAACACAATGGATTTTTTAGGTGGGAATGCAGCACCTATTCTAGATGGATCAGATTTTGGTCTGTGGAGTGCAAGAATGAAAGTCTATCTTATGGCTCTTGGTAATGAGGTATGGTAAGTTATTGAAGATGGGTACACCATTCCTATAAATGGTCCTTATACTAAAGAAGACAGGCTCCTACATCACAGCAACTCAAAAGCCATGAATGCAATCCTGAAGGGTTTATAGAAGGTTGGTATTACCAAAGTTATTCACTGCAAGACAATCGATGAAATGTGGAAATAATTGCAGGTTGTTCATACAGATGATACAAATGTTCAAAAGGCCAAGTTGAGACACTTCAAAGGTATATTTGAACAACTCAAGATGAATTATGATGAAAATATTAGTGACTACATGCTTCGTATGGATGAAGTTGTTAATTCTATGAAAGACCTCGGTCTTAAACTTGCTGAAAATGATGTATGTGATAAGATTTTAAGATCTCTTCCTAATAGATTTAGTGAAAAGATTTTTGCTATTGAAGAAGCCAAAGACTTAGATAAGTTTTAAAAGGATGAGCTCCATAGTATTCTTGCAGCTTTTGAGCTAAGAACTCAAGTAAATGTTGATATAAAGAAAGAGGCAGCTTTCAAAGCTACCAAGAAATCAAAATGCAAACAGATTCAAGAAAGTGATGAGTCTTCTAGTGAGGAAGAAGCATATTACAACAAGAAAGGCAAATTCTCTAGAAAGCACAAAAGCAAGAAAAATATAAGATGTTTCAACTGTGGAAAGTATGGTCATTATGTTACTGATCGTATCTTGTTTCTAAAAATGAAAGTGATGAAGATATACGGGATGTTAAGAACAAGGATTCCGAAAAGCACAGGTATTACGGAAAGAACAATGATGAGCGCAACAATCAAGGAAAGAGGTATTCACACAAGAACAAGAAGAGCTTCTATCCGGACAAAGCAAGTAAGTGTTCCAAGCAGTGATAGTGAAAGCTCTTCCAGTGATAATGAAAATAAGATTTTGTTCATTTCAAAAAATGAGGAAGAACCGAAACATAAATTCACTGTCATGAAATGTTTTAGATGTGGAAATTTTGGGCACCTTGAGGATGATTGCACAAATAATGAATTGGTTACTAGTATGTATGAGGATGCTTCAAAAAATGATAAGGAAGATGTATGTATGGTTTTTGAAAATGGTAGCACCTCTAGTGATAAGAAATCAGAAAAAGTCCTTGATAATTCAAAATGCAATCAAATAGAGAATCTTGAAAGTGAACTCAATAATGCTCTCAATGTTTTGGAAAAGGAAAGAAAGAAGAATGATAGACTCAAGGTTAAGTTAGATGAATTTTGTATGGAGAGAGACGATCTTATAGAAAGTATTGACTTCTCTATAGCCAAAACACAGGAACTCAAGGATGAGTTAGAGTCTAAGATTCTTGAGTATAATGGGTTAGAGCAGAAAATGGTTTCTCTGAAAGAAGAAAATAAATATTACAAGGATAAGCTCTACAGATTTCAGGATAGCTCCAAGAAGGTTAAGTTTCTCATCAAAAGTTTGTAAAATGACGAACCAAAAACATATTATTGATCAGGCGTTTAAATAAGAGTTACATAGCCGGGAATAGAACACCAGCAGAACGAAACTGTTACGCAGTTGTAACAGTGAACTAAACAATGTAATACAGCCAAGGTAAGTTAAGTACGCTAACATCCCCCTTTATTACATTATTTGGGTAATGTAATAACTAATAGCTATACTAGACTACTAACATCCCCTTACATTATTTTGCAATACAAAGTGAGTTGCGAAACAATTCAAATTTGACACGTCCAAGTGCCTTAGTGAAAATGTCTACAACTTGAGCATCGGTGGGAATGTGCTGAAGCTGAATTCGGTGCTTTGGAACTTCCTCTCGAATGAAATGACATTGTGTGTCAATGTGCTTTGTTTTTTCATGATGGACTAGATTCTTGACGAGGTTCAGAACACCCTGATTGTCGCAGAACAAGTGTATTGGAGATTTTGATGGATGGCCCATACTTGTCAGAATGTGACGTAACCATATCACTTCGCACATAGCTTCACGTGTGGCACAATATTCTGCCTCTGTTGAAGAAATAGCAACCACCTGTTGC
Organism: Wollemia nobilis; assembly: GCA_028583015.1. Taxonomy (NCBI): domain Eukaryota; kingdom Viridiplantae; phylum Streptophyta; class Pinopsida; order Araucariales; family Araucariaceae; genus Wollemia; species Wollemia nobilis. The sequence continues at coordinate 16,492,033 of JAQPPZ010017226.1, read as the reverse complement.
TTCTTGCTGTGCCAAGAGACAGGACCGGATCCCGGATGAAAAATGTATCCGAAGTTGACTTGCGATCATCAAATGATCCGACATAGTCGGAGTCCGTGTATCCTTGCAAGAAGAATTTGTTGTTCCTCTTGTATTCTAGGCCATATTCCATAGTACCACGGACATAGTGAAGAACACGTTTTGCTGCTTTCCAATGAGTAGTCTTAGGATCCTGCATGAACCTCGAAAGATAGTTGACAGCAAAAACGAGATCTGGCCTAGTATTGGTCAGATATATGAGACTCCCAATCAGCTGTCGATAGAGAGTACCATCTACCTGAGGTGAGTCATCATATCGTGATAACTGAAGTCCATTCTCCATAGGAGTTGCCATTGGCTTGCAATCGATCATGCGATATTTATCCAGCAATGTCTTGGCATACTTTTTCTGAGACACTTTGATGGTGTGCTCCTTCTGGCTGAATTCCGGACCAAGACAGTAATGGAGAAGTCCGAGATCTGTCATCTCAAAATATTTGCACAAGTTTCTTTTGACAGTAGAGATCATATCTTCTAAACTCCCTGTAATGAGCAGATCATCCACATAGAGTACAAGCAACACTATCTCAGAACCCTATTTCTTGAAATAGAGGTTTGCATCTGACGGACATCTCTTAAATCCATGCTGCATTAGGTGATTGTCCATTTTTATATACCAAGCTCGAGGAGCTTGTTTCAGACCATACAAGGATTTGACCAATTTGCAAACTTTCTGCTGTTGGCCTTCCACTTCAAATCCTTCAGGTGAGTCATATAGACTTCTTCTTGGAGATCACCATTAAGAAAGGCACTTTTGACATCCATCTGGTGAACTTTCCACCCATATTGTGCTGCCATAGCACACATAACCCGAATTGTGGTCATCCGAGCAGTAGGTGCAAAAGTTTCTTCATAGTCGATGCCTTCCTTTTGAGCATAGCCCTTTGCAACAAGACGGGCCTTATGCTTATCAATTGTTCCATCTGCCTTGTACTTGAATTTGTATACCCATTTGCAGCCAATAGGTTTCTTTCCATGCGGTAGATCAACAAGCTTCCAAGTTTTATTTTTCATCAGAGACTCATACTCTGTATCCATAGCGGCCTTCCACTGAGGCTCACTAAGAGCATCTTGCACTGATGCAGGTTCAAGACTATCTATGGTAGACATGAATGCCCTGTCATCATCAATATCCATATCCTCAACTTCTCTACTTGGAGTCACGAAAGTTCCTCAAAAGATTGACAAAGATCATCAACCTCACTAGTTTCTCTCGGCTTCTCTTTCCTTTTGAGCCATACTGCGTGTACGAGGTCTATCCAAATTCAAATTGGGAGGAGTGGATAAATTTGCATCTCTGATTGTATTTGTACACCATTTAGGATTCTGCTTCGGTGGTGGTGAAGAAGATGTAGAAGGACCTCCTGTCTGTGTTGACGAAGGAATCTCCTCTTCCTTAGTTTCCACAATATCCTGGTGTACTGTAGATGTGCTCTGTGATGTGAAAGCTTCATCAAAGACAACATCTCTACTGATATGAATTTTCTTGGTCAAAGGATCTATCAACCGATATCCTTTAGAGTGCTCAGAATATCCAAGAAAAATACATCTCAACGTTTTCTCATCTAGCTTCTTCCTTTTTTCTTTCGGTATGTGTTTGAAATCTTGACATCCGAAAATACGTAGATGAGATATGGAGGGTTTTCGACGACTCCATGATTCCTGTGGAGTCATTCCTTTTAGGGCCTTTGTGGGTGCCTTATTCAAAAGATACACTGCAGTGGTGACAGCTTCTGCCCAATATTGTTGCCGAAGAGTAGCTCCTGTGAGCATACAACAAACCATTTCCATGATAGAACGGTTCCTTCTCTCAACAACTCCATTCTGCTGAGGAGTATAGGCAGTTGTTAACTGTCTCTTAATCCCATGCTTATCTAGGAATGCAGAAAATTCATTAGAGGTAAACTCTCCCCCTCGATCTGAGCAGAGGGTTTTGATAGAAGCCCCTGACTCCTTCTCAACGAATTTCTTGAACTGCTGGAAGAATGCAAAAGCTTCAGATTTCAGTTTGAGAAAGAAAACCCACATCTTTCGTGAGTAGTCATCTACGAATAATTGAAAGTACCTCTTCCCTCCAACACTGTTGGGTGTGAAAGGACCGCATAGATCGGTGTGAATTAGCTCCGGAGGTTTTCTTGCTCTTGTAGAGCTCTTCTCAAATGGTACTCTATCTTGCTTTCTGCCAGCGGTCGAGCACAACGGCAATGTGGCAGAAAGGGAAGGAAGACCCTTTACCATCTCATACTTGATGAGCTCAAGTAAGTAGCCAGAACTAAGATGCCCATATCTCTTGTGCCATAGGGAAGTTGCCTCCTTGGTAGAGACAGTCATGGCAACATGTGGAGTAGAGATAGCATCTAGTGCAAATAAGCCATGCTTATATGAAGCTGTTGCAATCTGCTTACCCTTCCTGGTAATTGTACAACACTTCTTTCCATTCTCAACACGAAAGTTGACAACCATATTTCTGTCCAGGATTTGTGTCATTGACAACAAATTGTTGGCCAATCCCGGAACATAGAGGACCTTGTCAATCTGACACTTGCCATTAGGAAGAGTGACTGAAACTGTACCCTCTCCCTGAACCCTATAGGTTTTATCATCAGAAATTGTGACAGGTTTGCCCTCTTTGGCCACAAATGATTCAAACCATGCTCTAGAATCGACATACCAAATAGGATCCCTCTGTGTGGAATCTGTGGTAGTCATGAGCACCTTGTGTGCCCATTCAGAATCTGAGTCTGTTTCTTCAACAGCAACATTCACCTAGGGTTGCTTGTTCTTATTTTGTGGTTTGTTTTGGCCTTTCTGCTTGTTCTTATGCCAACACCTGTTGGTGTCATGGTTGTATTTCTCACAGATCTTGCACCACCTCTTCTTCTATTGAGGTTGTTTGCCTTTTCATTTCGTATCCTGTTGAGAATTTCCTCCTTTCTAAAAGTTGCCTCCTTTTTTCCCATTACCTTTCTTCCTAGAACCCTGCCCGTTGGTGTATAGGGCTGTATTGGAAGAATCATCCTTGTGAAGTTGGCGTGCCTCCTGTTGTTGAAGCAGATTGACCAACTCGATGTAGGTAATTTGTCGTTGAGACACCTGGATGGAGGTTATCAACATATCAAATGAAGAAGGTAAAGCTCTCATCACAAGTGAAATGAGAAGCTTTTCGTCCACAATATCTCCGAGAGAACTCAATTTCTCTTTCAACTCAGACACTCTGCACATAAAGAGTTCAACTGTTTCACCCTGCCTCAAACTCAGGTTATGAAGTTGTTGTTGAAGATGAAGAATGGTGGATTCATTCTTCCCCTCATAGATGGTTCTAAGGGCATCCCATGCCTCTTTACCACTTGCTTTGTCAGCTATATGAGGTTGCACTTCATCTGAAATAGCAAACAAAATGAGCACCTTTGCTCTACTGTCTTTCTTGTCAAAAGCAATCTGATCTGCTGAAGGACCTATGGATCCTGCTGTTGGTGAAGGCCTGGTTGCTACTCCAGTAAAAATATCCCACAAATCTTCCATTTGGAGAATTGCCTTCATCTTATTTTTCCATGGTGTATAATTTGGACCTTTCAATAACTGATGCGGATCAGTCATCAACTTTGCAACAACGGCCATAGTGAAGGTTCCTTATATCACCAAATTGGTCCCCCTTTCGATATACCTTTTGCTAGGCCAATATACCGTACAAAATACCCGCCCTTACGTGAGGGAAACTATAGGTATTTAGAAATATCAACAAAAAATCACCCGCCCTTACGTGAGGGAGACTATAGGTGAATTTTAGAGATCATACAATACGTGGAACATAAGCGGTATTGAAAGGGAATCGCCTTGTTGATGGCACCTACCATAGAAGATTCTTCTCATGCGTGGGGCGTAACTTCCCCTAAACAGTATGAAGAATACTTCGTCAGGATTTACGCCTAAACACAAGTGCGATAAAGGGTAGTGGATGAAGTAAAAAATGCAAAAATGGCGTACTTATTCCTCCTCGACGATTTATAGAGAACAAGCTCAGACGTCGTTATAGCAGCTATATTAGGCGGCGGATACAGTAGCCAAATCACGATAGCTTTACCTGTAAGTGCTGGCCAGAGGTATCACAAATACCGAACGCTGTAGTGCAATAAAATTGCACAGATGGGTTTTATATTCCGGGGACTTAGGGAGTGTTTTGATTTTAATTTTTAATGTTATAGTGCAAAAATGAAATATGCAACATACAACAAAAAAAATTGCCCACAAGAATAACCCACAAGGTGTCGGTCACAGCCGAAAATGCACCTTTTACAATGCCAAATTGCTATTTTTCATAAAATTACTCTCAATCCCCCTTTGATTTTTCGAAAAAATATCCCCCCTTAAAAGGCTTTCTTTAACAAAGCATTTTTATAATCATTATCAATTTTAAAATTAAAATAAATAATTTTAATTTATATAGTTTTAAAACTTTAGAAAAAAAATAAATTAAAATTAAATTTTAATTTATTAAAGTTTAAAAACTATATTAAAAAAAATTAAAATTAAAAAATTTTAATTAAAAAAAGATAATAATTAAAAAATGACTTTGACAAAAAGAAATTATACCTTGGGGGAGTCGGCGGGATTCGAACCCCCGACCTGTAGGCTCCCTGAGCCTTACCGCACGGCTCACGACCACGTGAGCCAGCGGGCTGATCCGACAGGATCAATGAGCCACCTCCCTTTTCAACCCGTCCTCCGCTGCTTCCCGCTTCCCGAGCCTCCTGCTCCGCGGCTGTGCTCCACGGCGCTCCTCTCTGCGGCTGCCTCCGCAACAAAACAAAACTTGCCCGGTCGCGGCTGATTTTCCCTCCGTAGACTCCCCAGTCGCGGCTTGCGGCCGTCCGGTCTCCAGTCGCGGCTTGCGGCCGTCCGGTCTGCGCACACTGGTTTTAAAAAAAAAAAAAAAAAAAAAAAAACGGGAAGGCAGAGGGAGAGTGCGCAAATGGGGGGGGGGTTTATACCCAGCGGGAGCAAAAATTCAAATCTCCGCTTCCCGCGTAAAGGGGGGGGGGCCTCCGGCCGTGCGCGCGCACGTCCGTTGACGCGTGACGCGTCCTCCCTCCAACGCGCAGCGTTTGCGCTGCATGGGGGGATTGGTGGGGGGGCTGTCTCCCCTCTCCAGTCGCGAGTGACAGACCTTGTGCCGCTTGCGATAGGGTTGTTCTATCGCCTGCGTGCACGACAGCTGTCGCCTACGCGCGCCCTGTCCCGACAGTCCCTTTCGCACGGGCCTCCGTGCATAGTGCGATAGAGCCTGTCACAGCGCTTGCACGACAGTCGAGGTGATGGATCCCGCGACGCAGCACGTCGAGCGGGGTCATCCGTGGACCTGGACGTGGGCTGGGGGGTGCACAGATGTCCGCTCGCCCTCGGCCCTGCGTGTCCTTCCCGGAGCAACGAACGCAGTGTGCGTTTAACCGGGCTTCCGCCCTCTTCACTGCCCGGGGCCTGCGCGATGACTGACGATGAAAAAATAGGTCTCCGCTTCAAAACACGCCCAGATAAATTACGAACTGCTCTGATACCATGTAAAACGACGAACCAAACAAATATTATTGATCAGGCATTTAAATAAGAGTTACATAGCCGGGAATAGAACACCGGCGGAACAAAACTGTTACGCAGTTGTAACAGTGAACTAAACAATGTAATACAACCAAGGTAAGTTAAGTACGCTAACAAAGTCAAAGAAATCCAACAGATAAAACAGGTCTCGATTTTGTTGAGTCGCACAAGAAACAGGTTGGGGAATCCAGTAAGAGATTTCAAAAAGAAGAAAGCTCTGTTGAAGAAAGTACTTCAGATCATGAGTCCATGAGTGATGAATGCGCAGAAATAGAAAATAGATTTCTGAATGTGAAACAAAAGTTTTCGGGACCCAAGATATCGATTAAAATAACATTTCATGGCAGATGTTTTGCGTGTTACAGGTTTGGACACATGGCTGCACATTGCATGTCTCAAATGAAGAAGGTTAACAATAATTTCAGAAGTCGTAATTTATTTCAAGGGTATTTCTACTCTTGTAATCAGTTTGGGCACAAGGCAATTTTTTGCAATTCAAATAACAGGAACCGGGTTAGTCAGAATAGGAAAATTCAAAGAACAGCTATGCCTGAAAGAAATAATGTTGTTTGTTACAAGTGCAACAATACAGGTCACTCAGCTAGAAAGTGTAGAGCTGATCTTCCAAGGTATAGGAACAAAAATAGTGGTATAAACAGGTCCAAGGATCAAGGTGTGGACAAGAAAAGAGATGAGAACAAGAACAAGAAAAGTTCCAAGAACAGAAACATTTAAAAAGAGCTCAAGAAAAGGCCCGACAAAGAAATTGTAGACACTGATGATGATGAGTGTCTAATGGGAGTTTCACTCCAAACCCTGTTTTAAAATCACCTCAATAGGAGGTGGGGGAGGGACTAAGCTAAGAGGCTCATTCTTAGTCCCAAGCCCCAAAGGTGACCCTTTGCCATTGATGACAAAGGGGGAGAGATATGAGTAAGGGGGAGAGCTTCAAGTGAAGAGGAAAGCTTCAAGTCGGGGGGAGCAAAAACTTTAAGAGATTGTTTTCAGTTTTGGCTCTTGAAGATGTGTTTTTAGTAAAGGTTTTGCCATCAATGACAAAGGGGGAGATTGTTTGCAATTTTGGATACCTTGAGTACATTGCCTTTGCCTAAGTTTAGTTGTTGTCATTGATGTCAAGAAGCTCTTGGTAGTTGTTGTCTTTGATGTCAAGGAGTTCTTGGAGCAATTTGTTTTTATGTCTAAGTATGTGTTTTGATGAAGGTTTCAATTGGTCGAGTAAGTCTCCAAGAAAATCAGAGTAGCCTAGTTGCAAAAGATAAAGAAAAATATAAGTTAGAAAAAGTTTGCAGGCGGCTGGAAAAACTGTCGCGATTTCACGAAATGTTTTAGGAGAGAGAGGGTTCTGGCAAAACTGTCGTGATTTCGTGACATGTTAGAAGGCAGAGATGAAGCAAGCAAAACTGTTGCGATTTCATGACATATTTGAGGAGAGAGAAAGTTTAGGCAAAATTGTCACGATTTTGTGACAAGTTGAGTTGGCAGTGTTGAGTTGCAGGAAGTGTCACGATTTCACGACAAGTTTCAATGAAGTTGTACGGATGCAGAAAGTGTCACGATTTCATGACATGTTGAGCTGGCAGCTTGCAGTTGGGGAAAGCGTCATGATTTTGCGACATGTTCCAGTTTCATGGGCATATGGCAGAAAAGTGCTTAAGGCAACGAAAGCGTCATGATTTCGTGACATGTTCCAGTTTCGCGGGCATATGGCAGAAAAGTGCTTAAGGCAACGAAAGCGTTGCGATTTCGTGACATGTTCCAGTTTCGCGAGCAGTTGGGAGAAAATATCTTAAGGCAATGAAAGCGTCGTGAGTTCGTGACATGTTCCATTTTTGCTAGTGCAAACTGAGAAAATGTTGAAGGAGCAAGAAGTGTTGCGATTTCATGACAAAGTTGCAGATGACATCAGCAAGAGGCAAAGGTGTCGCGATTTCACGATAGAAGTAGAGAAGAAGGCTTTGAAGTCTAAAGCGTCACGATTTTGTGACAGAAGTGAGATGACGTCAGCGAAAGGCAAAAGTGTCACGATTTTGTGACAAAAGAGCAAAGGAAGCAGACAAAAGCAAAAACGTCATGATATCGCTACAACAAGCTATAGAAGGTGTACGACAGGCAAAGGTGTCACGATATTACGACATGTTGAAGTTTCGTGCCAGAAGCAACAGGGAGGGAGTGAAGCCGACAGAGTTAAATCTGGGCTGACGTAGTGCAGGGTTTTACAGCTGATGTGATTGAAGGTTAATCAGCCGACTAAAATCAAGATTCTAATCTTGAGATTATGTATATAAAAGGAGGGATGCTTGAAGATTTTTGCATCGATCGAAGTGTGCGTTCGAAGTGCGAGTTGCGAAGATAGAGTGCGGGGGAGAAGTTTGATCGTCAAGATGCAGAAGTGTGTGAATACTATGCTAGCGTAGAGTGTGTGAAGATTGTGCTATGGTGTATGCGCATAGGAGCAGAAGCTGTTGGTGTTGCAACATTCGAAGACAACACACAGAGGTGAGAAGTGCGATAGCTGAAGTGTTGTGTGCTGCTGTGTTGCGCAGTCTTTGTGAAAGTTGGTGAAGACTTGGGGACAGCATTGAGCAAGCATCTGAAATCTTGAGAACCATTTTCATTAACCATTTTTGAGGACCAGATTCAGGACAGAGATTAAGGTAGAAAAGGACATTTGTGCTAGATCGAAGAACTATGTTTTAGTGCAAATTCGAGGACTAGCTTTGCGGTGACAGAGTTGAGGACAGAGATCTCCAGCTAGAGCAGGGAAGACATATGTCTTATGTGGAAAGAGTTCCACTTGCTAAGGGCATATGAGGTAGAGGTCTTCTAGAGAATCACCAGCCAAAGCAGAATTAGGGGAAGGTATCTCCTTTGGGCAGAGGCTCATAAACATTGTAATCGAGAAGTATTCCCAGAGGACTTTGATAAAATTTAGTAAGAAATTTTATTTGTGGAGTAGCCCGCTTTGGGTGAACCACGTAAATTGTTGTCTCTTTGTTGTTGATGTGTTGTGCATTGTTTTAATTGCTGCTCTTGATACTGTTATCTATTCTTTGCATAAAGCTGATTTGAAAGTTGATTTAAAGCAAAAGTAAAAAGTGGTCTTATACTGTTCACCCCACCCTCTCAGTATAAGCTTGTGTTCTTCACTAAATTTTACAATATAACCAAAGTATATTTCCCTAGGTTCACTTATAACTATAATAGTACATAGAATCTCTAAAGCATAAGCTATTTGACTAAAGCTAGTATAAGTAATGGTTATGGATATTCTAAATAATTGTTTCTTTATTTTTGGTCCATTTAGGCCCTTAGTTTTCCATTGTTGGTCTCTATTTTGTTATTTTTTATTTGGTTGAAGAAAGTGACATCTATTGAGGTATTTTTTTAATGAAAATACATGTAAATAAGGAATATTCAACCTCATTATAAATATATTATGATAATAAAATATTTAAGATAAATTATAGTAAAAGACTCACAATCCTTTTCCTATATTCATTATGTTATCTTGCATCATGAATTAATCAAGTTTACAACCTTTTTTGATATTATTATATTTAAATAAGTAACTGAAATACTAAATGGATGTTAAGATTTATAACATTAATGGTTATTACCCCATGAAGAATTGATTGCAAGGTTTACCATTGGTAAACAATCTAATGTTACTTTATCATTCTTTTACCTTCTTTATCTCTTTTTAAAATTTCCCACTAATTATAATTCTTACCTCAAGATCAATAGTGAAGGTTGTCAATCAATATTTGTGTCTTTAGTGTACTTAAGTACATTATCAAAGGATCAAAAAAGAATAAGCTTACCATCAAGTCAAAATTTACCCAAGACAGGCCATATTTTATCTATATCTTTACATTACTTGTATTTACTTTATATGCAACTGATTTTTTCGTATTTACTTATCATTCATATCTCAAGATCAATAGTGGATGTGGTCAATAAAGATTTGTGTCTTTAATGTACTTAAGTACATCATCAAAGTATAAAAAAATAATAATCTTACCATCAAGTCAAAACATACCCAAGACATAGGCTATATTTTATATTATATATTTACATTACTTTTATTTACTTTATATACAACGTATTTGACATAATTTATAAACAATAAATGTGTAAATTAGGTATCCCTTCTTTGTTCCAACTTAACTTTTACCAACATATTCCAATATATTGATTTATTTGCAATTCAATTTTACTTGTTCTAGTGCAATTTGTACTTATGAGTACAGTTTATTCTTTATATTGTCTAAGCTCTAGTGAAATGATATCTCTAATATATTTATTTAAAATAAGAAAACTCACATGGAAATTGAATAATACCTGGATGTATATTCACAAGGGTTAGTGTCAATGAAAGGGTGAAAGATAAAATAAAGGGTTATATTATATTGAATCTTTCCTTTCACAATTGAATCCAAATTCTAATTTTTTTATGGTGGGTTCATTTTTTTTTTGGTAAATAAAAGTTGTCATTAATTACCGGGTTTTGTAGGTTAACCCAAAACCTAATACAAAATCTAGCCTTATGTTGAGATTGAGGATCCTAGTAATCCTTACAACATTCTTTTCAAAATTTGTGTTGGTTATCCTACACCATCTTACACTTGCTGCAAAAAGACAGTTCAACATGACAATTAACATTACTTACAACGATAGTTGTTTGAGTTGAATTAGAGAAAAAAATCTATTCTTATCACAAAAAAATTGGGGAAAAACACCCTTCCACATTTCTCCTTAATTAGTAGTGTTCTTTTCATGTCCAATAATGTCTTCCACTTCATGTGGTACCCCTTGTGTTCACATAATCAAACTTCCCGCATCAATACCCACATTGGCTAATTTGTCAACCGCTTTGTTGGTCTCACGAAACACATGGTGAATCCTCATGTCCTGTCTTGCCACAAAAAGGATCCTTGCCTTGCGGATGATGACCTCAATCATCCATGGAGGTTTTGCGCCATTGGTTAAAATGTTGATGATATTCATGGAATCGCATTCAATAATCAAATTTCCATGAGTCTCCTGGGCAAATTTTAACCCTCTCAAAAGGGCTCTAGCTTCCACCTCATTATTAGTTCTAATTCCCAATGGTTTAGCGAAGGCCTTAACCAAGTTTTCTTGATGATCTCTGATTACTCCTCTAGCTCCTACTCTTCTCGGGTTATCCTTAATTTCACCATCAAAGTTCAATTTGAACCAACCCCTAGGGGGTGGCTCCTAAGAGACCAATTTCTGGGATTGGGTAGAGGGATGAAAGGCTTTTCCTCAATGCCTAAAGCTAAAGCAATTTGTATTTCCTAGGGAGTGATTATACGGTTCTCCTCAGCAAGGATACTAATATTTTCATTCACAAAGGCAAGGATTCTATTGAGAATTGTTTTAAGGCTATGAATGGTGTCCTTAAAAGCTCTGTGATTCCTTTCTAACCATATCTGCCACAAAATGGTGCCAACAGATTTTTCAAAGGTACTTAAGTTTTAGACTAACAAAGGGTTGAGGGCATTTTTGGAACACTTTAGAAACTAAAGCCAGCTTGACCCACGATATCCTAAAAGCCTAGAAATATTCGTAAGGATGGACGCTACCACCAGACACTCTAGGAACAAATGTTGGGTTGAATCCCACCCAACCCTGCACATATGACAAAGGTTAGAAATAAAAATACCTTTGGTCAAAATATTATCCATGGTAAGAATGTTTACTTGGATCACCAGCCATGAGAAAAAAAATATTTTAGGGATTAAACCCTTGATCTAGACCAAATTCGGTTGAAATTGTTGGTCTTCATTGTTGAGGAGCAAGTTATAGGCGGATTTGACCATAAAATCTCCACTTTCAGTCTCGACGCAAGCAATGTGATCCTCATATTATCCAGAGGGAAGAATTTTTTGTGTTAAAATATTATGAAGTTCTTTGGACTCAGTTTCAAAATCCTGTACTCTGATGTATTTCCACCTAGGGGTGTTCATATCCTGCCAGATGTAATCAGCCACCCTTTTCCCAATATGCTACTCCATGTGTTATTGGATCCTAGAAAATTGGGGATTCTAGGATAATTCCTCAGCTCTCGCCCACCGGTCCTTACAAAAGTATATCATTTTCCCATTTCCAAGGATCCATCTAATCCCTCTCTTGACTAGATCTCTACTTGTTAGAATTACATTCCAGAAAGATGACCCCTACTCACTAGATTATCATTGAGGAAATTTGATCCTTGGAGGTATTTCCTCCTAACTATGGTCGTCCATTCATTTTTGACCTTGGTTAATAGATGCCATGCTTGTTTTGCTAGTAGAGTTATGTTGAGATTAGTAACTCTCCTCAGCCCTAGCCCCCCCTGTACCTTTGATTTGCAAACCTTATTCCACCCTACCAAATGGAACCTTTTTTTATCCTCGGTCCTTGATCAGATAAATTTCTTTTGAAATTTTAATTTTATGATACGCCTTGCTTGGAGCTCTGAAAACAAATAATAAATATACATGTATACTTTGTAGGGAGGCTATTGTTAAGACTGATTTGCCCGCTTGAGATAATAAATGTCCTTTCCAACATACTAGCTTTTTTGGATCCTCTCCAGCATAATATTCCACATTGACCCTTCTGGTTTCCCATAGAAAAGGGGAAGTCCTAAGTAGGAGGTAGGAAGGGATGCAATCTGGAATTCCAAAATTCTAGCAATGTTGTTTTTCCTGGGAATGCGGGTATTTATAAAATATAGCTTCCTCTTATTAAAATTGACTTTATGTCTGACTGCCTTCTCATACATCCTAAGAATGTATCTGATCCTTCTTGCCTCAACCACTGAAGCCAATGTAAGCAACAATGTGTCATCAACAAATTGTTGATGGGTCACTAGGGCTGTTAACAAAGTTGCCTTTATGCCTGATATAAGTCCAGCTGCTGCCGTTGCCTTGATGGTTATTCCTAAGGCTTCTGATACAATGATTAAAAGCATGGGAATAATGGTTAATTTTATAATGAGAATAAGAATTTCAACCGATATATAACCCTAGAAAAGTTTTTCAAAATATATATAAACATGATAAATGATTGTAACAATAAAAGTTCTAAAATAGCAATAGTATTAGTAAAAATTAGAAAAGTGAAATAGAAATCATTCACTAGAACATGAATTAGATTCCTTATAAGTAAATCGTATTGTTTAAAATACCTAGATAGCAAATGACCAACAAATCCTAGCCACTTAGAGAGTATAAAGTCTCATATGTTCACTAGAGGTGACTTAAGATTACAAGTAGGAATGAAATCCAAAACTATAATATAACTACTATATTAACAGACTAAAATAATGAAAAACCCGAAACCTAATGCTTAAGGTATTTCTAACCTAATCTAAGTGCTAAAGTTAACAATAATAAAAATAGTCAACATGGATATATTATAGTAGTTACATGGCTATATTAAGGGATTTCTAACCTACTTCTTACCAATAAGCTTCACAACACTCTTTTTGGGTTGATGCCATGAAGGTTGAGATGGATTCTCTTATAAAGAATAAAACTTGGGATCTAGTGCCTTATCCTAATAAGAGAAATGCTATTGGGAACAAGTGGGTCTATAGAATCAAGTACAATTCTAATGGAGAGATAGAAAAGTATAAGGCTAGATTGGTTTCTAAGGGTTATGCTCAAAAACATGGCATTGACTATGATGAAACCTTTGCACCAGTTGCCAAAATGCCCACCATTCGGCTTCTCATTGCTATTGCTACTGCTCAAGGTTGGCAAATTTTTTAGCTTGATGTGAAAAGTGCCTTTCTAAATGGTGATTTGGATGTGGATATCTACATGATTCAACCACAAGGATTTGTTGTACAAGGTAAGGAAACACTTGTGTGTAAACTAAAGAAAACCTTGTACGGTTTGAAGCAAGCACCTAGAGCATGGTACATGAAGATTTCAGGTTACTTCTTGTCTCTTGGTTTTGATAAATGCTATTTAGATATAGATCTCTATGTGCTTAGGAAGAATAACTTGGTAATTTTAATTACTCTATTTTTTGATGACCTTGTTATGACTGGAAATGAAAATGAGGTTATTTTTTATTTCATCTCCAAATTAAAGTTAGGGTATGAAATGACTGACCTTGGTCTTCTACACTACTATCTTGGCATGCAAGTTTATCAACATGAGGATTGTACCTTTTTGAGTCAATCCACGTATATTGAAGATCTTCTTAAGAGGTTTGATTTGGACGATGGCAATCCTACTTCCATTCCTATTTCTATGGGGTTTAAATTGGAAGTAAGTACAAAATCTCAGTTGGCTGATGCTACATTGTATAGGTAGCTCATTGGTAGTCTTATTTATGTTACCATTACAAGGCCAAATATTGCTTTGGTAGTTGGTATGATGGCTAGGTTCATGTAGAAACCTTATATTGAGAACTTACAAGCTACCAAGAAGATGAAGTACCTTTTAGGTACTAGATATTTGGCACTCAAGTATTCTAGGCTTCCTTCCTTTGCTCTTTCCAACTATGTCGATTCTGGTTTTCGAGGGGATAAAATAGACAGAAAGTCTACCACAACATATGTTTTTAGTATTGGGTCTGCAGGTATCTCTTGGTCTTCCAAGAAGCAACATACAATTGCTCTTTCTACAACAAAAGTGGAGTATAAGGCTACTACAGAATATGCATAGGAAGTGGTTTGTCTTTGTACCCTCATGAAGGAAATTGGCTTTGAGCAATTTGGTCCTTCACGTTTGCTCTTCGATAATCAATCAGCTATTGCCTTGGCTAAAAATCCTATAATGCATAAAAGGACAAAGCATGTTGAAATCCAAGCCCACTTTATCATAGATAAGGTATTGGATGGGACTATTTAGTTGGAGTATTGCCCATCATCTTCCAATTTTGCTGATTTATTCACCAAACCTCTTCCCAAGGAGCAATTTTGTAAGTTGAGAGACTCACTTGGTTTGGTGAAGTTGTCCTCAAGGGGGAATGAAGTGTAGTTACACTTTTGTGATTACAACTTCATCCTTATGAGGTGTTTTGTGCTATATATATGAGTTGATCATTGGTGGTATAATTGATTTTTGCATCTCTTTTGAACATGGTACTTTCTTGTTTTTCTTGTGCAACTTTTGTACATATTACTTTGTATATGGCATTGTGCAATTATGGTATATGATGCAATTGCTTTATGCGACTATTTTACATGGTACTTTCTTGTTGCCTTGTGCAAATTTGTACATGTTTTTATGTAGTTGGCATTATGCAATTGGTTTATCATGATACTTTCTTGTTAGCATTTATGTTACTTTTGTACATGATATTTTATGGTTGGCTTTATGCAACCAATGTGCACACTCTATTATTTTTATATACCTTATGCAACTCTTGTACATGGTACTTTTTTGTTCGCCTTGTGCTACTTTTGTACATGGTACTTTAGAGTCTGCATTATCATGGTACTCCTTGTTTGCTTTATGCAACTTTGTACATGATATTTTTTGATCAACTATTTAGCACGTGACTATAAGTATGGCTTGGAATCTTTTTGTGATGAGTTATAGTTCACTATTTGTTAGATCAGTTTTGTTATCATCTTTGCATATTCATATATGTTGTGGTGAATATATTTATGATGTATCTAACTGATCTTATGTTGAGCTGCTTGTAGCTTGCAGGTACTTCCATTTAGGGTTTTACAGGCTTACTGAAGACACCCTTGTGATGTTTTATTATTTTCATTTGCAATCACTTGTGGTTGATGTATAACTTTGTAAGCTACTTGTATCTGAAGCTACTCTATTGGGGGCTTACAGTCTCATTTTGGCCCATTTTGTATTGGTGCCTTATTTTAGACCATTCTTGGTCATAGAAGCTCATTGTAACTAAATTACTCATTTTATTCTCATCCCCGTTTGTATATTTAGGGGAAGAATATTTCTTTGTTTCATAATTCCTTTCCCCAATATTGCATTAAGGGGAAATGTTGGAATATGTAATGCAACATTGTGTAAATTATTCTTATACTAAACTATAAAGTCTAAAGAATAATATTTGAATTAGAAAATAATTCTATTTTATGTAAAAATATTCCCACCCAATTAATAAATAAAATAAGGGTGATAGGAATATTTAATTTTTGGGAAAATGTTATTTCCCATTTTCTATCAAATATTAAAAAGTAACCAATCACTTTTTAATATTTGATAGATGCCACTTGTCACACATCTCAAGATAAGATTGTGATAATATTTGTCACACATATCAAGATAAGATTGTGATAAGATTTGTCACACATCTCAAGATAATATTGTGATAATATTAGGGTAATTTTAGGGTTGTAGTAGAAAAACTTCTCTTTAAATAGGGGTGTTGTCTACTACATCTTGTCATATCATGTTGATGCATATTATTGCATAACATTAAAGCATTCTTGTATTGTTGAATCATTGAGTAATACAGAGAGCTTCATAGTGGATTTTTTCCTTCTTCATTTGAAGTAGGGTTTTACCACTTAATATTGGTATTGTGGGTTTTCCTATTTTGTGTGTGATTTATCTTGTGGAGCATTCTTCGATCTTGGGGATACTTTGCTTGTCTTATAGAAAACTAGGGTTGTTGGCAAAAAATATTGTACTTTGACTATCATTGTCAATTGTAACAACCTCCTGCTTAAGATAAAATATTGAAGATAACTTCTATAATATCATTGCTTCTTTACAAGCATGAGTTACTACAATGTACTCTGCCTTTGTTGTGGATAAGGCAACCACTGATTGATTTTTACTCATCTAAATTACTACCCCTCAAAATAGTATCAACACATAAGCACTCATGGATCTTCTTTTGTCTAGGACTCCAACCCAGTAAAAATCCTTAAAACCTTGTATATTTACAATATTACTATCTCCAAATTTTCCTTTGTAACAAATAGCATAGTCCAAAGTTTCATGCAAGTATGTGAAGATCCTAAACATCATGAAAATGGGTAGGACTGGAGGGTTATCCTCAACAACTATAATTTTATCATTTGAGTAAGGGAAGAGCCTTTCCATATTTCAAGATTTCTATTGAATATCGTAAGCACTAAATTCCAGTATTCTCCTTTCATTCTACCTACAAAAAGAGGAATTTCTAAATATATAGTGGGGAAGTTGTCCACTATACAACCAAAATTTCTTGCAATTTTATTTTTTCTATGTTGGGTAACGTTAAAAAAGAATAACCTAATTTTTAAGAAATTAATTTTTGATATGAAGTTGTTTCATAGGTTTTGAAAATTTTCTTCATATTCTCAACTTTCATTATTGATGACTCAAATATTATTATCATCAAAGAACTATTGATGAGTAATTATATCTAAAGATGATGCTAGCCAAATTCCTTTATTAAAGGTTACATATTTTTCTAAAGCTAAGCTCCTTCCTAAAGCCTCATCCACTATTATGAACAGATAAGGTGATATATGGTTACCTTGTCTTAGCCCTCGTTTACCTAGAAAGTAATCTAATGGTTCTCCATTTACTATCATTGAATATCGATAAGTGGAGATGCAAACCATGATCCAATGCCTCCAATTTTCCCCAAAACCAAAATACTATAACACTTTATAGAAAAACTCCCAAGAGACTCTATTGTAGGCTTTAATCATATCTAGCTTCAACAACATGTCTTCTAATCCTCTCATCATCACATAGTGTAGAGCCTCATGAATAGTGATTATCTCATCCAAGATATGCCTTTGCTTAACAAAACCACTCTATTGGGGGGAGATAATCTTAGGTAAAATACACTTCAGTCTATTGGCTAGAACCTTTGTCAAAATTTTATAGATGGAATTACATAGGATGATTGGAGGAAAATATTTTAACATGTCTGCTCCTTTATTTTTTTGAGTTAAAACTGGGAATGTAGATTTCCATTCATTAAGAATTATTTTTTCTCACTAAAATTGTAGCAAAGCTTCTAATATATCATTCTTAATAAGTATGAAGGAAACCATTTGAAAAACTATCCAATATTAGGGCTTTATCATTTTGTATGCTAAAAACTACCCTATGCACCTCCTCCTCTAAGAAAGTACTATAAAAAAAGAGATTTATTTTACTATTCACCACTTGGGGAATATTATTTAGCAATTTTTTAACTAATTTAGCATTTGTTACATCTTCCATGCTGATGAGATTTTGAAAAAAAAAATTGCTTCCTTTTTAATACCCTCTTCCTATTTTATTTCCTTGCCCTATTTTGTCTTAAAAATTCTTATTCTATTATATGCATGGTATTTAATAGTTGTGAGATGAAAATTACGATTTTTGATCTCCTTAAATTGAGTCATAAAACCCTAGAATTTTGTCTCCAATGGACTTCTTCCTGAGCTAATAAAGTGTGGAGATTAGACAAAATCCCTTTTTTTTTCTATCTAATTATCTCATGCACCCCCAATTCTGAATTTGCTCTTCCACCTCTTCCAAGCTAGCATTTATAATATTTTTTCTCTCTTTTAAATGACCAAAAATATCCTTGTTCCAAACCTTTACATTTTAATTATTATTTTTCAGCTTTTGAGAGACTTTGAACATTTTGGATTCCTAATATCAATGTTCTACCATTCTAAAATAATTTGATCTAAATAAGGATGCAACATCCATATTTATTTAAATATGAAGGGTCTACCTTTAACTCTTACCCCCTCTAACACTTTCAAAAGTAGTGGTGAATGATCAGAGGTAGTCCTCCTGAGAGCTTTGAGAGAATAGTTATCAAAGCGAGTTAACCAAGTTTGGGATGCTAATACTATATACAGTATAATTTGAATGTAGTTACTTCATAAACTCCTATTAAACCAAGTGTATTTATCCCCTTTCAAATCCAAATCCATAAATTCACATTTAATAATAAAATAATTAAATTCCTCCATACTATTATAAGAACCTAAACTACCTTCCTTCTTGTCACATGTATGCAAGGGTGTGTTAAAATACCTAAAAACTATGCATGGCCATCGAGACACCTCATGAAGATTACTAAGGAGCTCCCAATTCCTTTTTATTCCTTTCCTAGTTTGGGGTATACACATTGGAAATAACCCAAGAAGAGTTTATAATTTGACAAGTCAAGAGGATAGATACACACCTTTTATTTCTTTGAATACATTGACCATCAAATCTTCTAGGGTCCCACAAATTCCATACACCTCCAGAGGCTTCCATAATTGAAATTCTTATCATATATGCTTCCTTCCAAATAGCATTTTTAACTGATTAAAAATTATGTTCATCAGACTTAAGTCTCTTAAATCAAGAAGATACTGGATTTATATTATATTCTCATATCTCAAAGTACTTGATGTTTTGTAGGGGTATTCATACCTCTGATGTTCTAATATGGAAATTCATTTCTTCGATTTTAAAATTAGTTATGCATACCCCTGATGTTCCAAAATAGTAGGCTTGTAGCTATGTTAATGTCATCAAATTAATTAAAAATAACAATAAATATTTTTTTATTGACTATATATAAATAAGAAAAGTTTTTGGTATAATATTTATTTACCAATGACTCACATTATTTTTTCATGTATCATTTTACATAAAATAAAGTTGTAGAGGGTGAAAAATGCCTTACAGTGTACGATTCTTGGCTAGATAAGTTAGAAGCTAAGGTGACCATGGAGGTTTCTTATATTATCTACACTTGGGCACTTGGGGATCAAAGGGTTCACCAGGAATGGTTTAAGGACTCATTCTAGGTCTAGGATGGGGATGTTTGATGTGTATATTAAGCAAAAACCTATGTCTGAATTTTCTAAAATTTAAGCTATGGAAATGAAGGAACCATGCAATACAAGCAATAATGCAAGAAAGTAAAGAATAACCTTAGGATAATTCTTGATTTTCAATGATGAATACAACATAAATTATAATAAAGTAAACCCTTTTATTTTTAGCAAGCGTTTATAAAAATAAAAAAATAGAGTTCACCCTAGAATGTAAAGTGAGATTTTTGGGTCTTTGGAGCTCTGTGAGGGTTTGATGAGGAAAAACTACTCTGATAGGGTTTGATGAAGAAAAAATGCTCTACGAGGATGGCATAAACTTCCAAAGGAGGTCTTAAAAATTGGAGGAATTTCGTGATGGCATCGGGTCCGACACAGAGAGTGCATGCTCTTGATATTTTTTCATCTGAAAATGACTAAAAGGAATAGGATTTTCCAGTGCATATCGGGAACCTCTCGTTAAAGAACAATGGATGTTTGGAATGATGTGAATCTAGGCCAGTTCTAGTGATTCAAATAGACTCTGTGGCAAAATATGTGGAGTATCTAACCAAACATACCCTTATTGGTAAATTTTTGGGCATCCGAATTTCTCTCCCCTTTGTGGAGGCTTGGGTCAGGAAGACTTGGAATATTGAAGGCGATGTGGAGGTGATTGAAGAACAAAAGCTTATACTGAGAGGGGGGGTGAAAAGTATAAGACCTCTTTTTACTTTCTCTATTTAACTTCAACTTCGCAAAGCAATGAACCAATAGCAATATCAAAGGAATGCATAAAGCAAAACACAATGAGACACCAATTTTAACGTGGTTCACCCAAAATGGGCTACATCCACAAAAATTTTCTCTAAAAAGCTTTCTCAAAGTTATTTGGGAATCCTTCCCAATTACAATGTTTATGAGCCTCAGCCCAAAGGATAAACCTTCCCCTACTCAAGTATTTATGAGCCTCTACCCAAAGGAGAATCCTTCCCCTCCTCATAAATTTATGAGCCTCCTGCCCAAAGGATAATCCTTCCCCTCCTCACGAATTTATGAGCCTCCTGCCCAAAGTAGAATCCTTCCCCTCAGCATGAATTTATGAGCCTCCTGCCCAAAGGAGAATCCTTCCCCTTAGCTCTGGAAATGATACTTTAGAATATCACATGCCTCTTATTCCGCTAGCACGTGGAACTCCTTTCCATAGAAGACCTCCTGTCCTCAATGCTCAGCCTCAAGAGACCTTTGTCCTCACTGATCACCTCCACAACAACTCATCAACCTGTACTAAAAATAGTCATTCGGTCCAACACAAGTCTTCCTCACTCTATCAGATCTGTCCCAAGCTCAACTCATAAAGCTTGAAAAAATCAATCTCTTCTGCACACAAGCCTTCTCAAATACTTATCAAAACTATCCTCAGGTTCTTCTCAAAGAACCACTTCAACTCTATCCTCAAGTCCTTTGCTAGGTCTTGTCCAAATCAACTCACAAGTCCTCACTAGAACTTGTCCAAATCATATCACAAGTCCTCACTAGAACCTATCCATATCATCTCACAAGTCCTCACTAGAACCTGTCCAATTCAGCTCACAAGTCCTCACTAGAACCTGTCCAAATCAACTCACAAGTCTTCACTAGAACCTGTCCAAAAAAGCTCACAAGTTCATCAAGAAAAACTTGCTTAGCATGAACCCACAAAGAGAATTGTTAGAGACCCAATGTGATTCATAAACCTCATAGAAGCATAAAGAGAATTGTTAGAGACTCAATATGTTCTATACTTAACTCTCAATCTCAATCTCAAATCTCATAGAAACATAAAGAAAATTGTTAGAGACTCAATATGTTCTATACTTAACTCCCAATCTCAATCTCAACTCAATCTCAATATCAAAAGAATAAGATAGATGTAGTATGCTTTTCTCAAGAACATGAAACACAACCCAACAATTGCCAACCATGCAATATCTCATATAACAATAATACTCATGTTATTTCCACAACCAACATCATTTCTCAACCAATTAGGGCTTTAACAACAATGCTTATAGACAAGGTTTAACCAACATCATTCAACTCAACATACCTTGAAGCATTCAACCAATCACTACATGAAAAGGAAACTAGTAGACATCCTTTTTCCTCCAAAGGTATTTTAAAAAAACAACCACCAACATAAATCACCAATGCAAAGAATAACTTGCTCAAATCAATCTCAATGGAGTAAGTCCAAATCATGTATCAAGTAAAGCATTAACTTAATCAAAACAACCTCTATGGAAGCAACTCAACCATCAATCTCAAAACAGCCAACTAAGGGTTTCACCAACTCAATGCAAGTAGCAAGACTTACTAACATAAACCCTAGTGCAAAAATGCTTCCTCTTCCTCAACCAGAATTATGCATTCACCCAAAAACTCATCAATGATTTTAATGCATAAAAAATCTTCAATATCCAGAAAATAGGATTTACACCAACAAGAATACCTAGTAGACAACCTTTTCACTCCAAACTCAATTTCAGAAAATACACCATCAACAATATAAATGGAAGAAGTTGCCCATACCTTTGTTTGAGGAAGAAGAGAATAGTTCTTCAACCTATTACCAACACCACCCTCAACTTTGCCACCAAGTTAGGGTTAGATCATAAAAGTAACCACAAAAATAGTTATTCCATAAAACACCTTATGACTCCAATCCTTAGAAGTCAACTACCAAAAATATAAAGCATACAAACAATATATCCTTTTACACCTTATTTCTCCAAATTAATTAAACCATGCTCAAGGAATAATAGCTTCTAAGCAAATCTCACTCAACAATCAAGCCAAAATTCTCAACCACACACTATCAACCTTATATCTCCAAAGAAGCATTTAACCTTAATAATAATTTTAAATAAATCTGCCCAACCACTTCTTCTTTAACAAAATGCAGATTTTATTTAAAAAACCTTACCAAAAAAAATACTTCCAAAAATCGTGGGTCAACAGTGCCTCCGAAAAAATCGGAGCGCAAAAACTCTTCTCACACTCCACGGCGGGAGTCGAACACTTGACCTCCCTTCAAGCGCCTTCGCAGAACAGTCATTGCCACTAGGCCAACGATGCTAGCTTGAAGGCTAGCAAGAGTCTCCTTATCCTTAACCCTTTGGCGACGGATAAACGTGGCAAAAAAATGATAGCCATAGCTTTTACTTCCCAACTTTTGCGCAATTCGAATTTCTTTCACACCATTGCTTTGGACTATAGGTTATGGCTTATATAGCCAAACTTCCATGCTATGCACGACGTCGTCGGGAGGATTCTTTGAAATTTTTGAATTAATATTATTTTGGTGCCTTCAAAACAAATTTAGGGTTTATGAAACCCGTTTGATTATTTAAAAATTAATCAAAGGTCTTTTAGACCTTAGACCTTAGGTGGAGAACCCATTAAATTATTAAAATAATTTAATCACTAAATAAAATAAATAATTAATTAAAAAACCTTAAAAAGGTTTTATTAATTAAGTTATTTAATTAATAAGTGTCTCCAGCCTTTGCATTAAGCCGAGAGTGGTTTTGATAATAACCCTTAATGCATCCACCCGATTTTAATAAAAACCCTTAAACCTGCCATGGTTTTGATAAAAACCTTTTCATCTGCCACATGGAATCTCTTCGAAATCTTCTAGAAAATATTCTTTGGAATCTTCAACCTTTGAAGCTAATAAATCCTCTTGAAATTAATGCCAGTTCCTTTTGACATCAATGACAACTCATAGACAAGAAGCTAGGATCTCAAACCCAAAATTGCCAACAATCTCCCCCTTTGTCATTGATGGCAAACCATGCTTCTCAACAACACTAAAACTCAAAACTGTTGTATAGAAATCAGCTCCCCCTGACTTGAGGCTCTCCACCTTACTCATATTTCTCCCCATTTTTCATCAATGGAAAAGGGTCACCTTTGGGGCTTGGGACTAAGAATGAGCCTCTTAGCTTAGTCCCTCCTCCACCTCCTGTTGAGGTGATTAATTTTGGGGTGGGAGTAAAACTCCCATTAGGCACTGATCTTCATCAGTGTCTATAGCTGCCTTACCATGTCTTCTCTTGTTCTCCTTGTCCATATTCTTGTTCCTATTCATGTCACTGTTGTTGTTCTTGTTATCATTCCTGTTCTTATCCATGTCTTGATTCTTGTGCCTGTTCATACCCATGTTCCTGTTCTTATACCTTGGAATTTCAGCTCTACACTGTATAGCTATGTGACCTTCATTTTTGCACTTATAACAACTAACAATGTTATTTATTTGAGGCATACCTAATATTTGACTCCATCTATTCTGACCAACCCTGTTCCTATTATTAGCCTTGCAATAAACAACCTTGTGCCCAAACTGTTTACAAGAGTAGCAATACCCTTGAAATAAATTACCACCTTTGAATCTATCATTTACCTTCCTCACTTGAGTCATGCAATGTGAAGCCATGTGACCAAACTTGTGACAAGAAAAACATCTGCCATTAAAATTTCCTTGATTTGACCTCTTAGGTCCTGTAAACTTTCTCCCCTTTTTTTGATTCCTGTTTTTTGATTCTATGCATCTATCACTCAAGGACTCTTTTTCTAAAGTACGTTCCTCATCAGAAATCTCTTCCTTTCGAAATCTCTTACTAGATTCCTCAGCAGAGTCACCAACCCGTTACCAAGACCTGTTTTATATGTTATCCTTCTTTGATATTTGATGATTGACTTTACCTTTTTGGTGCTATATTCAATCCTATAAAGCTTCTCCTTGTACTCTTTATTTTCCTCTTTCAAGGAAGCAACTTTCTGTTCCAACTCCCTACACTCAAGAACCTTAGACTCTTAACTTATCCTTAAGTTTCTGTTTCTTAGCTATAAATAAGTCAAGACTTTCTATAAGCTCATCTCTCTCAATACAACATTCATCCAATTTATCATTGAGTCTAGCATTCTTATTTATTTCATTTTTCAAAGTACTAAGAGCACTAACAAGTTTAGCTTCAAGATCTACTTCACCATCCTCTATAACTTCCTCTATTTGTTTACCTTTTGAAACATCAATGAATTTTTCAGATTTCTTATCACTAGAGGTGCTACCCTTTTCTAAAGCCATACAAAGATCTTCCTTACAAATTTTCGAAGCATCCTCATACATAGTATAACTAGAAATCAATCCATCATTTGTGCAATCATCCTCAAGATGTCCAAAATTTCCACATCTAAAACATTTCATAAGGACAAATCTATGTTTCTCTTCTTCTTTTTCTGTTAGGAACAACATCTCATTTCCAACATCATTTGAAGAACTTTCACTATCACTACTAGAACACTTACTTGCCTTGTCTAGGTAGAAAATTTTCTTGTGTTTGTGAGAGTACCTCTTTCCTTGATTGCTTTGATCATATTTATTCTTCCTTTGATTCCTGTGCCTTTTAGAATCCTTGCTCTTATAATCCTGTTTATCTTCATCAATTTCATCCTTGGTAGCAGTACAGTTAGTAGCATAATGACCAAAATTTCCACAATTGAAACACTTGACATATTTCATACCTTTGTGCTTTCTTGAGAACTTGCACTTCTTACTGTAATATGCCTCTTCATCACTAGAAGACTCATCACTATCTTGAAGCTCTTTACCCTTGGATTTATTGGTAGCCTTGAAATCTGCCTCCTTCTTAACATCAACCTTCACTTGAGTTCTCAACTCAAATGCTGCAAGTATACTATGAAGCTCATCCTTTTTCAACTTATCCAAATCCTTAGCTTCCTCAATAGCAAAAATATTTTCACTAAATCTATTTGTAAGAGACCTCAAAATCTTATCACAAATATCATTTTCAGCAAGCTCAAGACCTAGTTCCTTCATAGAGTTAACAATCTCATCCATACGAAGCATATAGTCACTAATATTTTCTTCATCATTCATCTTGAGTTGTTCAAAAATACCTTTGAAGTGTCTCAACTTGGCCTTTCGGACATTTGCATCACCTGTATGAACCACCTTCAACTGTTTCCACATTTCACTAGATGTCTTGCAGTGAATCACCTTGGTAAGATTTGCCTTCTGTAAACCCTTCAAGATTGCATTCATTGCCTTTGAATTGATATTATGTAGGAGACTCTCTTACTTAGTAGAAGGACCATGCTCAGGAATGGTATACTCATCCTCAATCACTTCCCAAACTTCATTTCCAAGAGCCATAAGATGAACCTTCATCCTAGCACTCCAAAGCCCAAAATATGCCCCATCAAGAATAGGTGCTGCATTACAACTTGTAGATTCCATTGTGTTCTTTACAATATTTTCCTTCAAGCTGTTAAACATTTTGAAGGAACCTGCTCTGATACCAATTGAAGAACACAAGCTTATACTAAGATGGGGGGTGAACAGTATAAGACTTCTTTTTACTTTCTCTATTTAACTTCAACTTTGCAAAGCAATGAACCAATAGCAATATCAAAGCAATGCATAAAGCAACACACAATGAGACACCAATTTTAACGTGGTTCACCCAACATGGGCTACATCCACAAAAAATTTCTCTAAAAATCTTTCTCAAAGTTCTTTGGGAATCCTTCCCAATTACAATTTTTATGAGCCTCAGCCCAAAGGAGAAACCTTCCCCTACTCAAGTATTTATGAGCCTCTACCCAAAGGAGAATCCTTACCCTCCTCATGAATTTATGAGCCTCCTGCCCAAAGGAGAATCCTTCCCCTCATCAAAAATTTATGAGCCTCCTGCCCAAAGGAGAATCCTTCTCCTCAGCACGAATTTATGAGCCTCCTGCCCAAAGGAGAATCCTTCCCCTCAGCTCTGGAAATGATACTTCAGAAGATCACCTGCCTCTTATTCCGCTAGCACGTGGAACTCCTTTCCACAGAAGACCTCCTATCCTAAATGCTCAGCCTCAAGATACCTCTCTCCTCATTGATCACCTCCACAACAACTCATCAACCTGTACTAAACATAGTCATTCGGTCTCGCACAAGTCTTCCTCACTCTATCAGATCTGTCCCAAGCTCAACTCATAAAGCTTGAACAAATCAATA
Source organism: Wollemia nobilis (assembly GCA_028583015.1). Lineage (NCBI taxonomy): Eukaryota > Viridiplantae > Streptophyta > Pinopsida > Araucariales > Araucariaceae > Wollemia > Wollemia nobilis. The sequence goes on along the minus strand of JAQPPZ010017226.1, from coordinate 16,465,514 downwards.
TCTGCTACACACAAGCCTTCTCAAATACTTGTCAAAAATTTCCTAAGGTTCTTCTCAAAGAACCACTTCAACTCTGTCCTCAAGTCCTCTACTAGGACCTATCCAAATCAGCTCACAAGTCCTCACTAGAACCAGTCCAAATTAGCTCACATGTCCTCACTAGAACCTGTCAAAATCAGCTCACAAGTACTCACTAGAACCTATCCAATTCAGCTCACAAGTCCTCACTAGAACCTGTCCAAATCAGCTCACAAGTCTTCACTAGAACCTGTCCAAATCATCTCACAAGTTCATCAAGAAAAACTTGCTTAGCATGAACCCACAAAGAGAATTGTTAGAGACCCAATGTGATTCATCAACCTCATAGAAGCATAAAGAGAATTGTTAGAGACTCAATATGTTCTATACTTAACTCCCAATATCAATCTCAAATCTCATATAAACATAAAGAGAATTGTTATAGACTCAATATGTTCTATACTTAACTTCCAATCTCAATCTCAATTCAATCTCAATCTCAAAAGAATAAGATAGATGTAGTATGCTTTTCTCAAGAACATGAAACACAACCCAAAAATTGCCAACCATGCAATATCTCATATAAAAATAATACTCATGTTATTTCCACAACCAACATCTTTTCTCAACCAATTAGGGCTTTAACAAAAATGCTTATAGACAAGGTTTAACCAACATCATTCAACTCAACATTAACCTTGAAGCATTCAACCAATCACTACATGAAAAGGAAACTAGTAGACATACTTTTCCATCCAAAGGTATTTGAACAAAACAACCACCAACATAAATCACCAATGCAAAGAATAACTTGCTCAAATCAATCTCAATGGAGTAAGCCCAAATCATGTATCAAGTAAAGCATTAACTTGATCAAAACAACCTCTATGGAAGCAACTCAACCATCAATCTCAAAACAACCAACTAAGGGTTTCACCAACTCAATGCAAGTAGCAAGACTTACTAACATAAACCCTAGTGCAAAAATGCTTCCTCTTCCTCAACCAGAATTATGCATTCACCCAAAAACTCATCAATGATTTTAATGCATAAACAATCTTTAATATCCATAAAATAGGATTTACACCAACAAGAATACCTAGTAGACAACCTTTTCACTCCAAACTCAATTTCATAAAATACACCATCAACAATATACATGGAAGAAGTTGCCCATACCTTTGTTTGAGGAAGAAGAGAATAGTTCTTCAACCTGTTACCAACACCACCCTCAAATTTCCAACCAAGAAAGGGTTAGATCATAAAAGTAACCACAAAAATATTTATTCCATAAAACACCTTATGACTCCAATCCTTAGAAGTCAACTACCAAAAATATAAAGCATACAAACAATATATCCTTTTACACCTTATTTCTCCAAATTAATTAAACCATGCTCAAGGAATAATAGCTTCTAAGCAAATCTCACTCAACAATCAATCCAAAAATCTCAACCACACACTATCAAACTTATATCTCCAAAGAAGCATTTAACCTTAATAATAATTTTAAATAAATCTGCCCAACCACTTCTTTAAAAAAATGCAGATTTTATTTAAAAAACCTTACAAAAAAAAATGCTTCTGAAAATCGCGAGTCAACAGTGCCTCCAAAAAAATCGGAGTGCAAACACTCTTCTCACACTCCACGGTGGGAGTTGAACGCTTGACCTCCCTTCAAGCGCCTTCGCATAACAGTCGTTGCCACTAGGCAAACAATGCTAGCTTGAAGGCTAGCAAGAGTATCCTTCTCATTAATGCTTTGGTGGTGGATAAACATGGTGAAAAAACAATAGCCGTAGCTTTTACTTCCCAACTTTTGCGCAATTCAAATTTCTTTCACACCATTGCTTTGGACTATAGGTTATGGCTTATATAGCCAAACTTCCATGCTATGCACGACGTCGACGGGAGGATAATTCAAAATTTTTGAATTAATATTATTTTTGCGCCTTTGAAACAACTTTAGGGTTTATGAAACCATTTTTATTATTTAAAAAATAATCAAAGGTCTTTTAGACCTTAGACCTTAGGTGGAGAACCCATTAAATTATTAAAATAATTTAATCACTAAATAAAATAAATAATTAATTAAAAAACCTTTAAAAGGTTTTATTAATTAGGTTATTTAATTAATAAGTGTCTCCAGCCTTTGCATTAAGCTGAGAGTGGTTTTGAGAAAAACACTTAATGCATCCACCCAATTTTAATAAAAACCCTTAAACTTACCATGGTTTTGATAAAAATCTTTTCATCTGCCACATGGAATCTCTCCGAAATATTCTAGAAAATATTATTTGGAATCTTCAACCTTTGAAGCCAATAAATCCTCTTGACATTAATGCCAGTTCCTTTTGACATCAATGACAACTCATAGACAAGAATCTAGGATCTCAAACCCAAAATTGCCAACAGTGATGCTGAGTGCAAACAACTATTTTATGGTGGTTTTATCTTATATTGCAGATCGTAACAAATCATTTGAAGGAGGTCCTTATTTATATAACCAAGTGGGACTATTTATTAAACCCTGGCATGTGTGTTTCAACCCATCAGAGGAGCGGCCGTCACGGGTTCCGGTATGGGTGTGACTTCCATGGCTCCCGTTGGAATTCTGGAGAACTGATATCTTGCATAAGATTACCCTTCTACTTGGGAAGTCGGTTGGACCATCACAACATAAAATGGATAAAAATGTAATCTATTTTGCTCGTATTTGTGTTGAAATTGACTTAAATAATCCTATTCCAGATTCTATTGAAATGCAATTTGGATCAACTACATGGGTTCAAAAACTTGACTATGAAGCTCTTCCATTTTTTTGCCATATTTACCGTGAATATGGCCACCTGCAAAGAAAATGCCCTAAGTTTGTCTCACCTGTGGCTTCAAATCCTAGACCTTCTCAGTATGGATAAAGTTTGGATAAAGGAAAAACCTCGATAAAGGAAGGGGAACGGGATAAGGAAGGTTTTGTTTCGGTAAAAGCTTGAAATAGAGGACGAAGGGCAAATGAAGACCTTAATGATAGCTAGCCAGATGATCTACTCAACCATTTTGAAATATTAGATGATCTTGATCAGTGCATAGAGATACCTGAAATGTCGTTACCCGATGCAAATATAACAAGGCCAAATCATATGTCTCTTCTTGAGGGGGAACTTAAGAAATCAGATCTAGGGGGTTTAAATGAAGAACAAAGGGCTTTGGATATGATTATAGGGGATATGGTTGGGTCTAGCCCTATCAAGGAAACTATTTTGAAAAGTGATACAAATTTAGTTATGCCCTCTCCTACTCAGGCACTGATGCAGCATCCTCGGACTGTAAAACTCCTATGGTGTTAGGATTGCAGCAAAAAATAATTAAAAAAAGTTTTTCGGATAAGAATATGAAGGTGGGTCGGAAGAAGGACCAGGATAAAATTAAGTTAATGGGGGAGACTTTGGTGGATTCGGGCTTGGTGAGAACATTGGACTCCCATTTTTATAACCCCAAAAAATTATTATCCTCTCATGGAATGTAAGGGGGTCGAATAACATCCCCAGATAAAATTCTATTCGTGATTTGGTTCATGTGCATTCTCCGGATGTGGTGTTTATTCAGGAGACTAAATTGGCTATTGATAGTATGTTCAATATTGCTCCAAATTTGTGGATAAGGGGGTAATGCCAGTGTATTGGTGCATGTGGATATGCTGGTGGCGTTGCTTTTTTATGGGATCCGGTTAAGATATCCCCTCTTACTTGGATTTCCAACAAATGGTCTATTTCAATGGTCGGGCATGATAATGAATCTGGTGAAATCATCCTACTTATAAATATGTATGCTCCCGTTGATTACAATGGTAAAGTGAATTTGTGGAAGCACATTTACTTTGTGAGAATTTTGGTTCCCCTGTACCCATGGATTTTGGCTGGAGACTTCAAATCTATCACTTGTCTAGAGGAGAAACGTGGTGGGGTGGACCATCTCGAGCCTTTTTCTTCTATATTCAGTGCTCATATCTAGGACCTAAACTTGGTTGAATTCAAGCGAGATAATGGTATATTTACTTGGCACAATAGAAGGTGTGGGTAAGCTTCCATATCAGAGAGACTGGATAGATTTTAAATATCGAGTTATTGGATGGGTAATAACAGAGGTGCTAGTTCTGTGATTTTGGAGGGTAGGGGATCTGATCATTGGCCTATCAAACTCTTTGCTTTGGAGTTAGGGCTAAAAAAGAATCCATCCTTTAATTTTTAACTTATTTGGCTTCATGATCCTAAGCTTCATGATTTCATGTGAGGCTGGTGGACCATTGGCAAACCTCCTCATGGCACCACTATGTATTCCTTTATGAAGTGACTACAATTTGTAAAACATAAATTGAAGAGATGGAATAGACTAAATTTTTGGAACCTTTCCTTGGCTAAGCTAGAAACTCTTACAAGGATGCAAGAATCTTCAAATAAGATTAGAGATCAGGGATTCATGAAGGAGCTTCTTGTTGAGGAATTTGAGGCTACGAAAGACCTTGCTGAATGGGAACTGAGGGAAGAATTTTTTGGAAACAAAATGCTCGAGTAGATTGGCTTTAGGAAGGGAATAGGAAAAAAACCTTCTTTTATAACTCAGTTAAGGCTCACCATAATGGTAATCTGATTATCTCTCTTGTGAATTCTCAGGGTGCCCTACTCTCTTCTTTCAGGGATATTTCAGAAGAGACAGGTATTTTTCCTCTCTTTAAGGAGGACTCCCTATCAGATGATGAGAATGAAAAGATTATTCTAAACTATATTCCAACGATTATTTCTAGAGAGATGAATGAGCACTTGATGGGTCCAATTTCCCTTGAGGAGTTGGAAAATGTTGTATTCAATATGAAAAAGGAAAAATCCCAGGCCTAGATGGAAACCCGATTGAGTTTTATAAGGACTTTTGGAATTTAATAAAATTTGATCTTTTGGAGGTGGTCCATGAGTCCCAAAAGAACAAACAGATGCTAAGAAACCTAAATTCTACCTTTGTGGTGCTTATACCCAAAAAAGAGAGAGCAAATTCCTTGGATATGTTCAAGCCTATTGCTCTCTACAATGTTGTGTATATGATCATCACAAAAATTATTGTTGAGCTGAAGATATGGTTGAACAAAATCATCTTTGAGGAGCAAGGAGGGTTTGTTGCTGGTCGAAAAATATTGGATGGGGTTGTTATTGCTACAGAAGCTATTCACTCAATGGAAACTTCTAAGGAGAAAACTATGTTCATTAAGTTGGACATGGCCAAAGCCTATGATCGGGTTAGATGGTCCTTTCTTCATAAAGTTGTTGCTTTTGGATTTGAGGAGGAATGGATTATATGGGTGATGAGCTATGTTTCTTCTTCCTCATTATATGTTCTTGTTAATAATGAGCCATCAGAGCTATTTGAGGCCTCAAGGGGATTGAGGCAAGGAGATCATTTATCTCCTTATTTGTTTATCATTATGGCGGAAGGTTTGGGAAGATTGCTCAAGTCTCAAGTCATGCAAGGTCTCATTCAGGGGTGGAAGTGGGAAGTAGTTTGCCACCTCTTTCCCACCTTCAATTTGTTGATGATACTAATTTTTTTGGAGTTGCCACTATTAGGGAAGCTAGAAATATTATACAATATCTTGACATATATCTTAGTGCTTCTGTATAGTTGATTAATGAGGACAAGTCTTCTATTTTCTTCTTCAATACCCCTCCTCTTATTCAAGGCATGATTGCTTGCATTATAAGATTCTAGGTTGGGACTCCCCCATTCATTTATCTTGGTATTCCAATTTCGTCTCACCTTGTACCTAGATCTTCTTGGCAGTCTATGCTTGATAAGTTTAGAAGGAAGGTGAATCACTGGACTTTCAGATGGCTATCCACTGTAGGTAGAGTGTTGCTTTTAAAATCTGTTGTTCAAGCTTTACCTATTTATAGATGTTTTGTACAAATAGCTCTCTCACTTCATCAAGGAAATGGATGCTTTGTCAAGATAGTTTTTATGGTTTGGAAAACTTGATCAATCTAAATGGATTTTGGTTAGGTGGGATTCTATATGTAGGCCGATGTAAGAGGGAGGCCTTGGGTTGTGATAGACAACTCTTTTTGGGCAAGATTTGGCTGCAAAAATTTATTGGAGATGGTGTACCTCTCAAGATTAGATTTGGGCTAAAATATTATCTTGTAAATACTTGAGAGGTATTTTTGAGGCTGAAATCCCTAGAGTCAGCTTGGTTGGGAAAGGTTCAGTTATATGAGACACTCTGAAAAGAGGAGCTAATTTAATCAATCAGGTTTTGTTCTAGATTTGCAATCAGGGATCAAATGCTTTTTTTTAAGAGGATTCTTGGGATGGCCACCCTCCTATCTTTAATAAATATCCTAGGTTACGTTCCCTAAGCATTTTTTTCTTGGAAGCAGGCTTGTCTCGTGTGGAGGACTTTAAAAAATTCCAATATTTTGGAAATATGGAGATGTACAGGTGGAAATATCCACAAGAATGGCCCTAGGGGGACTGGCCAAGGACAGAGAGGTGCTTGCTCTTATTCTTATAGGGAGGCCTTGTTATTCATTGAGGGGTAAATATATTCTATCTTGGAACCCTGATCCTCAGGGAACCTACTCGGTAGCCTATGGTTATTAAGTTCTTGATAAGAAAAAGTATGGGAGTCTTCCTATCACTTGGTGGAAAAAGGTGTGGAACAAATTTGCCTAGTCAAAATGTAACTTCTTTCTCTGGTTGGTATCTCGTAATAAATGCCTCACTTGGGATAATGTGAGGAAGAGGGGATTTCAAGGTCCCTCTTTTTGTGTCCTTTGCAGTAATAATGAGGATGAATATTCTCATTTATTTTTCTAATGCTCCTTTGCCAGAGATATTTGGCACCGTTGGTGGAGTGCCTAGAACCATCCATGTTTTCATGTGTTATTCCTGGTGGAGTTTTGGATTAGTCTAGGCAGACCTCTGTCCAAGGACCCCTTCCTTCGAGTGGCTTGGAATTTGGGCCCTTCTTGCATCATCTGGAAAATTTGGCTCAAACAGAATCGATGCATATTTTAGGGTAGTTATTTGGATATTCAACAAATCTGTTAAAGGATCCTGTATATGGTTCAAGAAACCATCTATAGCAAATGTTATGTGGACCCTCTTTTGGATTCTAGGAATGAGAAGGTACAATAAGCCCTTGGTCTCTTTGGGTATGGTGTGAAATCTTCCAGCCCTAGTAGGGTTCCTCAGCTCAGCAAGAATGTTAGGAGATATGGTAGGTGGAGGCCACCCCCTAGAGGAGTTTTAAAAATTAATACTAATGGATCATCCAGGGGTAATCCTGGACATGCTGGCATTGGTGATGTTGGAAGAGATTCTATTGGTGGTGTCAATTTTTTCTTTTCCATTTATAAAGGTGTTCACTCCAACAATTTTATGGAAGCTCTTGCAATTCTTGAGGCCTTGCGAAGGGGATTTTATCTTGCCTGGCATAGGATTATCTATGATTTTGAATCTCAAATTATGGTTAATATTTTAAACAGCAAAAGGGTGGAGGAAGTTAATTGGCAGTTGGCCTCTGTAGCTGTTCAGATTCTTCGAATGAGTGAAGAGTTTGAATTTATATCCATTGTGCACATTCCAAGGGAATGGAATGTGGTTGCTGATTACCTGGCTGAAAGGGCTTCTGACCTGCAGGATCCTTTCAGTATCGATAATTGGGAGAGTCTCCTGTCTGAGGACTCTCAACGCCTATGGGATTTTATCCACAAGGATGTATAGACTTAATGTGGTTTATTATTGTTGTCTTTTTTGGATGTCATTCTATTCTAGTGGTTTTAGCCTATTTGGCTATTTATTTGAGTCCTGGTTGGAAGCTCAGTTGTACTAGTAATTCAAAATTTTTATCAATAAATTTTTACCCCTTTTTAAAAAAAAATAATAATGCAAAGTATATAATTTTTTCTCTTTTAAATTCCTACATATAAAATTATAATATTTATATTTTACTTATTTTAAAATCTGAAATAGATAGCAAGGAAACAACAAATAGCCTATGAAGGTTATTTAGGGAACTTATCTAATTTTATAGTTGATCCTAGCTTTAACTTACATCCAAAATATCCAAACAACTTCAATCTTATGAAACAACTTATAAACCCTAGAAAAATTGATCAATGTTTTGAACCCTACTTAGGCCACTGTATGACTAAGCCTAGAGGTATAGCAGTCAAGTCCCCTTGGTCCTTTTAGATGACCTTTTGAAAGTAATAATTATTGTTGATCATTGGAAGAAAACACAAGAAGTTATGACAACCTAAAACAACGAACTAGATGTAAACATAATGGATACAATGCTAAACTAGTATACAACTAGAAATATAGGGTTTTGGGGATAGAGTTTTTTTCCCAAGCTAGTATGATTTAAATGCAAGGGAAACAAGATGATAGTAGATAAAATCAAATGATAACATAAAAGAAATAGTGTAAAGTAGATATATGAATCAAAATCCTAGAGTCTGGGATGAATAGTTACCCCAAGTCTATCAAGACCAAATTTATGCCCTATAAATTATTGGGCTTAGATTTGATAACCATTGAAAATTAAGCAGTATAAAGAAAAATAGGTAAAAATAAGGTTTTTGCCAAATTTGTGCCTTGTAATGGATGAGGTGCAAAATTGCACAAGAAGACTTAAAAAAAAGAATCCATATAGAAAATGTAGTTCTAGCATAAAATATAAATGATTTAAAATCTATTGAATGCAAAGAAGCAATATGATAAGCCTATAGAAGAAGCAAGAGCAAAGGCAAAAGACGTTTCCTCCTTCAAGAATATAAGTTTGTCATCAAGGCTTCCCCACATGCAAATAAAAATAAGCACACCAAAGATAGAACACCAAAGCACTAATAACATCAAACAAAAGGAATATTGCACAAGAGGTCACTTGGATTACTTAGGAACACTTCATGCATCAAGATTACCAACAAAAATCTTATTTAAAACAAAAAGGATCCAACCCCCCTTATTTATAGAGAAGTTGAAGGGCTAAAGAGATGGGAAAAAAAAATTAACCTTGGCCAAACCAACACCACAAAAGGTCAGCTCAAAATTTAGACTTTTTTAAAATAAAAATTCCAAGTTTGTCAAATTTACACCTTGTAATTTACCGAGTGTGAATTTGGTCAAGGTTAAGAAAAACAAATAAAAACATAAGAAAAGAGGGTAAAAAATTACACTTAGAAATTTTTAGAGCCTCCCAAGGGATTCCAAGGAAAATGAATCATTTGGATGGGTCAATTTTATATGTATACCTTTTGCCCCCTCTTTGATGCATTTAAGGCCTAATAAATGTGCTAAAGAAAGATGTAGACACATTTGGGTGAAAAACAAAGAACATAAAAGGGGTGGTTGGTTTAGGAGAAAGGGGTGGTGCAAAAATAGTGTTAGTGCTAACACTTTTAAAATTTTACACGTAAAATGAGGCATTAGGAACATTAATAACTCTTAGGCTAGGGCTCCCCCTCGTGTTTCGAAAGGAATGCAAAATTCCTAAGGAAATTCAAAATGCCTGAATCAAAATGAAAAAGAGTAGAAAACAATGAAAAAGAGAAAAATAAATAAATATGAGAAAGAAAGAGAAAAAAAGAGAATTAAAAGGGTAAAATAGGGTGAAAACCTAATTTATTTTCACCACGCAAAAAAATAAAAAGAGCTTTGGAGAAAATTGAAGAATGGTGCTTCCCACACATAAAGAAATTATTGTTAGGGGTGAGGTCAATATATAAGCATAGCGAGCATAAGTAAGAGCCAAGACCCAACATCAAATTATCTTTTGCTTGTATGTTTTAAAATTTTAAGCATTTTTATATTTTTTTTAGCATTTTAAATAAAAATTTCCATGTAGGGTGCCCTAGCATGGATTATGTAGTCACTGATAGTTTTGGCCAATATTGGTAGTGACCAAATTCACACCCCATGTCATATAGGGCATGGATTCATGAATATGTGTCGTAGAGAATACAAGAAGAGAGAGAGAGAGAGAGAGAGAGAGAGAGAGAGAGAGAGAGAAACAAGAAGAACAAACATCATGTTGAGATTGCTCTTTATAATATATATATTTGATAAAATTAATGATTTTTTTATTTGTAGCATGATGTTATTGAGAGTAGGGATGGTGACAAATAACCCTAGAGGAGGAACTACATAGCTCACATCATCATAAAGAGACACACTATAGCTAGTGGAGCTACTACACTGGGTAGAGATGCCCTAGGTGGAGGCTGATAGAGTACTACTAACGACACTATCAGAGAGGTGGTACCCAAAATTATCCATATTCTCATTATCAATAGGAGATATTACCATCACACTAGAGGATCTGTGGTGCATCTTGAGGATCCCCATTAGAGATAGGATGATTTGTGGGGTATAGGTGCCTTAGATAGCAATATAGAGATTGATTGGTGATCCATCACATGATATTTACAAGAGCAAGTTTTATGTTGATAACATACCATGACAACATAATATTAGGGTACTTATGACCATATTCTATGGAGTGATGGTGATATTGTTAGTGTGCCATACTATTTGACAACTCCTACCTTAGGCACTAGTGGGAGTAGTAGTAGACATTTGAGACCATCAAATGAGGTTTGCATGGGGGTCATATGTGTTGGCATTTTTGTATAGGATATTGTACAATATTATGTACAAACATCACACAAGACTAGTTTGCATAATGTTGCTCCAAGTGTGGTGTTGAGAGAACATGGCCATCAGGATGCCAGATGCATTACAAGACCACTATCCAATGTAGAGCGACAACATGATATAGGTGATCTTAAGACTATGAGAGTACATATTGGACATACATAATTGACTTGTCATTATGAAGATAGGTGGTAGATGAGCTAGAATATCACCATATCATATGGTGGTCATGGCATATACACCTTGGATGGTCTGAGGATGGATAGGAATTGTCTTGAGTTAAGAGGATCTCATGGGTCACCATAGAGAAGGGTGAGCTAGATATTTACTAGTTTTACTGAGTGTGGTGGTAGTTCAATATTCTCCAGGAGATACTAGACCTTAGGGACTACTAGTTCAAGATGATGAGGAGAGATCCATCAAGAATAATAGGGGATCCTAATGTGGCTAGGTTTGCAAAGGAGGATTTGGATGATCCCCTATACGTCAATCCTAGAGTGGATGATGTTAGAGTAGCCTTTAAACATAGGAAAAAATATAAGGATATTACACCCCTAAGGATATCCCCATAAGTGTTAGTGTAGAGGAACCAAATCATGGGCTAACAGGTGTAACTAGGACTTTTAGAGGCTAACTGATGCACTATAGAGTGATAACAAAGGGGCCAAAGCCTCCTAGGTAGGAGATTTTATATGTTAGTAATTAGATGGTGATGACTATGAGTACAACCATCATTGTTTCTATATTAGGGATGTGGGATAGTAAGAGGTTCATCAAGGGTGACATGGGTTGGGCCTAGAAGGACTATGGTTCAGTGGGACTTGAAAAGGGAGGTAGAAGGACAACTAGCCAATATATATACTATATAGGGATATATAGACACCCTTTGCGCACAACTAGGCCAAATAATAACAGAGTAAAACACAATAAGGGTTGAGGTAGAACACTTCAGGAGGGAGGTGGATTGGCTATAGTTGGAGCAATAGTGTGTCCAGGTAGAGAGGATGACCTTCATTATGAGTATCCACCTAGGCAAGGGGATCCACCTTCTATAGGAGCAACTACAAAGGATAGAGGAGAGGCCAAAGATGTTAGTACAAAGGGAGAACTTCTACCAAAACCTATATATTTAGGCAGTTTTAGTGGAGCATAGGGTATCTCCACCATCCTTCATTTGGATACATGGTTAGTGATGAACAAGATCACAAACTACCACCCAGTCCATAAAAATACCCCCACTAGGACCACCTTCAATAGGAAAAGTACAGGAGATGGGTTCATAGATCTAGGGCTAGGATTGGGGTGATATGACAATTTTTATTATGGCATGCATCCTTAGGGAGGGTTGAGTACATCAGGCTTGTACTATGGTACACCGATTGAAATGACATGTACTATCTCCTATCTATTAATATCATGATGTTGTTTGTTATTTATGGTGTGCATTATGTGTATGTTTTTTTAATTTTTTTTGCCATGCATAATTATCACAAACATAATGAATGCAATTCATAATGCTCTCAACTAAATAAATGTAAAATTGAGCTTAAATAATGAAATTCATGAAACTAACTAAAATAAATGTAAACAAGATGAATTAAAGAGTAGAGAAAAATAATAAAGGATAGGAAGGAAAAGAAGAAAGAAGAGGAGAACAAATGGTGATAGGAGAAGAAAAAAAAGAATAAAATGACCCAAAATGTCAACAAAGAAAATATACAAAGAAAGAAAATAGGATCATAACCTTGTAAGGATGTATGCTCACAAATTATTGAATAAAGGCTACCCCTTACTTGTGGCCATGAAGCTACCCTATAATGTTGTTATGCTTGCAAAGGTGGTCGAGTGTGGAGTGATACCTGCTATGGGTGTAGTGCTTACTAGTGGGTAGCGATGAAGATATATCCACTGGAATGCATGCTCGTAAATGGTTGGATGGAGGATGTATTTTGCTTGTGACCATGAATATATCCTATATAGGATAAAATATTTATTGATTTTTACAAAATAAGTAATACCTAATAGTGGTGTGGTGTGTGTGAGATGAGTGAATGGAGCAAATCACAATAGAACAATGTGTGTGTTCTTATTGAAATATTATGGGTTAATAAGTGTGCGTAAGATAGTCAATGGTCATATGGACATCATGAATGATATCCATGTGATATCTACTCTATCCCATAAGTACTTCTTAGTAGACGATATATCAAGAAGGAAAAATATGAGCAAAAGTAAGAGTGAGCAGATAGAAGAAGAAACATATATCTTGTGTCTTAAGAAAAATAAGAAAAACTTGCAAAGAACAAGGATATACAAAAATAAGAACTATATTCCTTGACCTAGAGGAAATTTTAATGATCATTTTATACTTTCAAGGTCAAGGAATATAAAATAAGAGAGAAATATATGAGCAATGCAATGATGAAAATGCATGGATACGGGACCTAGGTTGGGGATTTGCTAGGCATCATAGCTCTAGTATGAGTGCAATGCATGTGATCTAGGATATAACTAGGTTTCATCACTTTCCATCCTCATGAAGTTCTTAAAAATATAAATGATCAAGTAGTCATGCAAATATAATCAAGCAACAATGCAACTATATGATAAGTAGAGTGTGAATGAAACAAAATGTTAGGCAAACCATGCAAAATATGACAAGCAGTCATGCAATATGAATAATAAAATAAAATGTAATATGAAAACTAAGCTAAATGCAAGATGAAAATGTAGATTCATGCATAGTATCTTTTTAAATGCATTATGTTCATTGGTTTTTTAAGTTCTTTACCATCTAAAGAAGTTAAACAATAGGATCCTAAGCCAAACTTGGTCATTATGAAAAAGGGCCCTAACCAATTGGGCTGAAACTTGCACTTAATATTTTATTGAGCATTAGTATTATTTTAGTTTTGTTTGAGGATAAGGTTCCCAATATCAAAAGAATAATTGCAAACTTTCTTGGAATAAGATCACTTGAGCCTATTCTGATAGGCTCACAAATACTCTAAGGTATGAATGCGCTTTTCATCAAGTAGGTCCAATTGGTTAAAATGATCGAAATGATAGTTGATACAAAATTTTATTATGCCTCCTATCTTGAAAATAATGACAATAGTGCAAGGGACTGACCCATCAAAGAAAAAGCTATTATGGAGGATATTTTCATGATGCATATCACAAAGAGTACCCCATTCAACACATTCTCTAGAAGACATTACATGAAAGTCATTATAAACTCTGACTGTGTCATTCTTCTTAAAAAATGGAGAAGAATCCTAATTGTTCAAGGTCTACAAGAGATATAGTAATAGGATCCTTTTGAGAACTAGAAGACTCAACATGCACAACACAAGGGACTAACCCATCAAAGAAGGTGTTTTGAAGGATATCCTCATGATACATATCATAAAGAGTATCCCCTTCAACATACTCACCTGATATCACAACTAACTTAAAATGCACCAAAGTTACCAGATTGTAAAATAGAATTTTAGTGGGATAAGGAGATCCCTCATCCTCATCACTCCACTCCAAGCCTTGATGATCCAAATATTTAGCATAAGTAATAAGATGATCATCATAACTAAATTGGGTATGTAGCGTATTCCACATCTCCTAGGCCAAAACTCAACATCCAAAGGCTCTTGAATACTTTTATGTCATGGCCCAAAACCTTTACCTATAAATCCCATACTAAATATGATTTTCTTGGGAAATGGGTAATCATTGCATATGTAACAATCGACAAAATAATTCTCTATAGGAAGAGGGATGCTACCACATATATTTTCTTTGAGGGTTGTACCTAAAAATATAAAGGTAGTACATGTGCCAATATGTATGACTTCATCCTTCTTATGAGGTGAACCCATAGTCCTCAATGAAGGTGGCAGCTTGGCTAAATTTATAAGAGGTTCTCTAAGAAAAGGATTGAACTAATATTGTGATGAAAATTTGATTAGTTGTTCTTAACTTACCATTAAATTTTAAAGTTGATTGGTAACGTGAGATGAAGAAACTTATGGACATAAATTGTGACCAGATTGAGCTTGCTCAACCATGAAAAATATTGAAATGGATGAGGGTCATATGAAATTTTGATAAGTTTATATTTTAATTTAAAATTAAAACATTGATGAAGAGTAGAAGGGACAACCCTCATCACATTAACCAAGGGTGTCCAAGAAGAAAATCAAAATATGCAGGAAAAGGTACCATATAAAACAAGGTATCTAAGATCTTAGGTCCAACTCTAATGGGGAGGGATATAATGTCATAAGCCTCATGGAACTCATTGTTGAAAGCTTTGATGATGAAATAAAATTTGATTAAATCTTCCTCTTTTAATTTAAATATTTTGAAAAATTAATAAGTGCATATATTGAGGTATGAACCATTATTTTATCAAAATTTGCTTGATAAACGTGTCCCCAATATATGTAGTGATGTAGAGGGGAGAATCCCCTTGAAAATCTGATGAAGGAATATCATCATCCAAAAATGTGATATGATGTATCCCAGGGGACCCTACAACATCAAATATATCACTAGGGAAAATATTTTGAGGAATAGATTGTTGACTTAGAAGCATCAACAAGGCTTCCCTATGAATAGGAGAAGTTTGCAAAATCTCTCAGAGGGAGATCTTGGTTGGGGTACTAGCTAACTATTCTTGGATGTCAAAAGAGACTTTAGGTTGAGATTTAAAAACTAAGAGTAGGTTTTATAATTTTGTGATCCTTCTTGGATATTCTTCAAAACTAATGGTCATTTTTAAGGTTGATTGTATGTAGAAAATATCTCCTATTGAGACTATTGAGTCAGTTGAGATTAAGCTTGTTGTCTTGTAGTTGCTGCTATCATTACAACCATGTTATTATAGGTAGGTGATGCATTACCATATGACACTTTATTATCTACCTATTGTCCATTATTAGGTAAGGGATATTGGAATATGCCCATGTATTGATTAATTGTAGGTGCTTGTTTAGTAGGAGGTTGATTTTTTGTTGAAGGATTTGGTTGAGAACTTTCTATAACAAGGTGACCTGCATTGATTAAATATTGAACCACATGTTTCAACCTCTTATATGAATTTTTCATGTGCTTCTCCACTCTATGATACTCACAATATTGACTAGGATTATACCAATTAGTCATGGTATCAGGTTACCTTATGGGAGGTAACTCAATCATGTTGGATTCAAAAATCTGCTTTAGGACCACCGTCATAGATGTTTTGAGTCTTGGTAACTTCCTTGGTGGAGGCCTTTGAGGTTGGATAAGCACCATATTTTGCAAAGTTTTAGCAACATTGTTAATAGGTCTACTATGTATTACCCTAGCACCAACTAAATACTTGTTCTTATACTGATTTTTCACGGTCCTATCCTCCTCTTTATTTGGATTAAATTTACCTCTTCAAATAAGAGCTTGTTCTATCTATATTTCTAGATATATTGCTTGGTCAAAATAGGTAATAGTTGTTGTTTCCAATTAATAAGATATTTACTCTTGTAAATATCCAATGAAAACCTCTAGCATGTCTTGAGGAGGTAAAGTATATCTCAATTCTCTAACTAAACTTCTCTAATGAGATAAGAATTTAAAAAAAAATTCATATTTACCTTGTTTCAACATATAAACATCTTTCATAGTCACATTTTTCTCAACATAAGCTTCGAATTGTTGAACAAATAATTTTTTTTCTCTTCAAAGTTCCTTAAAGAATTATGAGGTAGTTGATAATACCATTCCAATGTCATACCACCAAGGATATTAGGGAATGTCTTTGATAACAATATGTCATCATATATAATATCATGGCATGTTGACTAAACATCCTTAAATGTTTAATTGGGTCTTTTCTTCCCTTATATATAGGTAAAAATAGCATTAAAAATACTTAGGATAGGTCCTAGAAGCAACAATAGGGTCTAAGGGTTGATTGAACATTTCCTTATAAGTATAGCTGAAACTTGGAGGTTGAATCATATCCACTCTTGAGGCTTGTTTCACCATATTTTCCAAGCTTTGCATGTCAAGACTATTGTTGTGCAACACCCCTAGGTTCTATAAGGGAGGGTTATATGTAGGTTGTTGAAATTGAACTTGGTCAATGTTGAAGGTATTGACACTATTATTGTATGGATTATGATATGTGATATCTTGTTGTGGAGGATAGTTGACATTTGGTGGAGTAGATGTATTGTTAAGATAAGTATAATGAGGAGTAAATTGAGCATAATATTGAGATGCACTACTAGTTGGAGGAATTCATGGAATTATTCCAACATTGGTGGTTACAGTAGTGACATATGTTGGTTTATGAAAAGGATTAATATGATGTGAATATTAAAATAATAGATTAGTGTAAATATTTTGAGAATAAATTATTGGAGGATGAGATGTCCTTTTGATGTTTCATGAAATTCTAAATATGATCATATGATTAAAATGTGAGGTCTCCATTAGACCCCTCAAGAGGATCAAGGTCAATGCTAGTTTTTACACGTTCTTCCTCTTCTAGATTAGGGTTCTCCTTATCAATCTGGTCATCTTCTTGAAGAATATCAAATTATAAAAACCTTCACTTACTCCTAAGATTGGGAGCCATTAGGAGAAAGAGAAAGGATAGATAAGAAAAGGAGGATCTAAAAACTAGCAAAAAATACACAAAATATTTTTAAAAGATTTTTAATGTTTTCTAATTCTAAGCAAATAGATTTAGTGGTCTTCCTTAATATTTTTAAAAACAAAAATGAAAGTAAAAGGTTTCCTATCTTGGCCACTAAGACATGTGTTCATGTCAGGTTCACCAAATATGTATAGGAAGAAAACTTTCCTACCATGTACGATTCTCTATTGGATCCACTAGGAGCTGAGGTGATTGTGGGGGTGTGTTATATTCTCTATACTCAAGTTATTGGGGATAAAATGGTTCACTAAGAATGGTTTAAGGACTTGTTCTAAGTCTAGGATGGGGATGTTTGATGTGTATTTTAATAAAACACCTATGTTTGGCTTTTCTAAAATCTAAGGTATGGAAATGAAGGAACAATGCAAGACAAGAAATAATGCACACAAGTAAAGACTAACCCTAGGATGATTCTTGATTTTAAATGATGAATAAACCCTAACTTGTAATAAAGTAATCCCTTTTATTTTAATCAAGTGTTTAGGAGAATGTATAAATAGAGTCAACCCTAGAATTTAAACTATATAATATTTTATCTTTTGAATTCCTAGAAATAAAATAAAAATACTTTTCTTTTACTTATGTTTAAATTTGAAATAAATAGAAACAAAAAAAATAACCTAAGAAGATTATTTAGGGAACTTATCTGATTTTATGGTTGATCCTGGATCTAACTTGCATCTAGAATATCCAAACAACTTCTATCTTGTGAAACAACTTATAAACCGTAGAAAACTTGATCACTGTTTCGGGGCCTCCTTAGGCCATTGTATGAATGATATTAGAGGTACAGTAGTCAAACCCCATAGTCCTTTTAGTTGACCTTTCAAAATTAAGAATGATTGTTGACCTTTGGAAGAAAAGCAACAAGATATGATAGCCTAAAATAATGAACTAGATGCAAATATAATGGACATAATGTTAAACTAGTATGCAACTAGAAATATAGGGTTTTGGAGATAGATATTTACCCTCAAGCTAGTATGATTTAAATGCAAGAAAAACAAGATGACAATAGATAAAAAAAATGATAATAGAAAGGAAAAATTGGAAAGCAGATATCTGAATCAAAACCCTAGGATTAGGGGATGAATACTTACTCCCAATTCTATCAAGACTGAATCCATATCTTATAATTCAATAACCAAAGAAAAATTAGTAACAAAAAGTAGAACATGTGAAAATAGGGTTTTATTTGAATATGTACCTTGTAATGGGTTGGGCACAAATTCACACAAGGAGACTTAAAACAAAGAATCCATATGTAAAATGTTGTTCTAACATAAAATCTATGAATGTGAAATATTTTTTTAACATAAATGCTAAATGATTTAAAAGCAAACAAATGTAAAGAGGCAACTTGATAAACCTGTAGAAGAAGAAAGAGCAAAGGTAGAAGACCTCTCCTCATTCATGAAGATAAGTTTACTATCATGGCTTCTTCATTATAAATCACAAGAAGCACACCAATGCTATAACACAAAAACACTAAGAACATCATATGAAAATAATATTGTACAAGATATCACTTGGATCAGTTAGGAACACTTCATGCATCAAGCTTACCAATTAAAGACTTGTTATAAAAAAATAATATTGAACCCCCCTTATTTATAGAGTGTTTGGAGGGCTAAAGGGGAGGGAAAATTAAAATTAACCTTGGAAAAGCTGACACCACAAAATATCAGCTCAAATTTTAGAATTTTTTAAATAAAAAGTCCAAATTTACTAAAACAAAACAAAACACATTTTTAACAAATTTGGTAAAGGTTAATAAAAATAAAACAAAACAGCCCCTGCCTAGGGCCCCACTGCCTTTCCTTCCAAAGGACTATCATATGCTAATATTTTAAATGGTCGGGGCCCTCCTATAACCCCAAGTACCACCATTGTCCCAAATGGCCAAAATATTATAATTCCTGATGACATTGTTGACAAATACCTAGCCATGGAAAATTTTACATTGGTTGGGAAGTTTGTAGGAGGCAAGCCTAACATTGAAACCATTCGTCGATGGGCCTTTACCAAATGGAAGACCCTTGGAGACATGGAACTGATAGTTTTGTCCAGAGGTTTCTTTACCATCAGGTTGAGCAATGTTGAAGACTCAAACCATATTCTCACTGGTGGTCCATGGTTCTTAGGTCGCAAGAGCCTGTTCCTGAGGAAATGGGACCCATATTTCAACCCGGATACCCAGGATATAAATTTTACCCCCATTTGGGTCCGTATTCCTGACCTACCCTTTCACTGCTGGCATGATGACGTTCTTCTCTCTATTGCAACTGCTATAGGAGACCTCCTGGCCATTGATCCGGTTACCAGAGCATGCAAAAGGATGAATGTAGTGAGGATCTACGTCAACGCAAATTTAGCGTCGGAACTCCCTACTTACGTTACCCTTTCTCATAAGAATTTCTTCCTAAAATAGGCATTGGAATATGAAAACAAACCACCTTTCTATGTGGAATGCCATACTCAAGGGCATTTGAGGTCGCAATGCCCTGTCCTCAAAGCTAAGTCAAATCTTGGTAAAATTCAAGCGCAAGCTGCAAGCATGCCCCAAAGTGAGGTCAGAGGCGAAGGCACTAAACCCCATTTTAGAGGGCATCAACAATACCAGGCAAGGAACCACCAACAGAAAGTAGCTTCAAACCCTATCGAAGGAGTCCAATCTCCCAGAGGTAAAGAGAAGATGAACCCAGATCACCACCAAGTAAGTTCTTCTATCATTACTGCTAACAGATTTAATATCCTCAATGAGTCTGATGAAATGCAAGAAAGGAATGCTCTGGTTTCCTCCATTCTGATCCTATCTACGGAGGTCTCCCCTAAAGTAGGTGCTAAATCTTGAGACCATGGGTCTATCAACCCCATTCATTCTAAGGCCCCTCCAGAACCACATAAGTCTCTAGAAACCCTCCCTGAGCCTAATATTGATCTCAGTTTCCTCCCTTCCCCCCCCGCCCCCGCCCTCGACTTTGTAGCCACCCCATCCTTGCTTGGAAGAAACTTCTTCGCCCAGACTAAGTCAGGCCTCTAGACCCCTCAGCCCTATTTTGGAATAGTTAATTCCTTACAAACCTAGTCCCAAGCAAACCAGAAGCTCTACCAAATCTCCTATGGATTTTGGAGGCGAAAAGAAAAGAGGAAGACCATCCAAAGAAGATTTAAGGATTTCTCAAACAACGGATGACATAGCCAATGGTATTCAGAAGACTCTCTTTCCTAATATTACTGCTCAGCTTACAGATGAGAGTAAGAGTTCCAAACCCCCTCACCCAAGTGGTAGGGGAGGTAGGAAAACCCCCAAATCGTCCAAATGAAGATACTCTCATGGAATGTGAGAGGCCTCAATGGGACATCCAAACAAAGACTTGTCAAGTCTATGAGAAAGGACATTAGACCTTCCATATTTATCATGCAGGAAACCAAAATAAACATTAACAGCTCTACAGTCTCTAACGCCATATGGAAAAATGCAGGAGTTATAGTCAGCAATGCCAGAGGAACTTCTGGAGGACTCATGTGTTTGTGGGATAAGCAGAGATTAGAAGGGCACCTCCTCCACTCCAGTGAAAGACTCTTAAGTATCCTTTTCCATGACATCAGTAATGACTCATCCTGGGTCCTCACCAATGTCTATGCCCCCAACACTATTGCAGGGAGATTTCAGCTGTGGGAAACATTAACTAGAATGAAATATTCCCTTCAAAATATTCCTTGGATAGTAGCTGGTGATTTTAATACTCCTCTTTATCCCTCAGATAAGAAAGGAGGATCTGAAACTCCTACCAAAAGTATGGAGGATTTTATTGAATTTGTCAATTCCAATAGTCTTATGGATGTTAATCTCAAAAAGGCCAGATACACATGGAGTAATAGAAGAGTTGGGGCTCAACACATTCAAGTCAAATTAGACAGAATGTTTCTTTCCCAAGAAGTAGTGCAGGTCTTTGGTGATGCGGTCCTCCATTCACTTCCTAAAGTGGGATCTGATCATAATCCACTCATTCTGGACATCGACAGACCTAAACCCTTTAAAAAACCATTCAGATTTGAAAATATGTGGCTTCATCACCCAGATATCAGACAACGTGTCTCTCACATTTGGCAGCAATATTGTCAGGGGTGCCCTTCCTTCAGACTATCTCAGAAGCTTAAAAATCTCAAAACAGACTTGAAAATATGGAATAAAGAAGTCTTTGGCAATCTCTTTGCCAATAAGTCATCTCTAAAAGAAAGACTTAACCATATTGAACTCAAAAGTGAATGCGGAGAGCTAGATGATCAAACCAAAAATGAAGAAAAAAAGATCCTTGTCGAGTATCATAATGTCCTTGCTTGCGAAGAGACCTTTTGGCACCAAAAATCCAGAGCCCTCTGGTTAAAATAAGGAGATTCGAATACAAAGTTATTTCATGTGACTACCCTTCGCAATAGAAGCAAAAATAGTATCAAAAATCTAACTAAAGAATATGGCAACACCACGTCAGAAATTGAGGAAATCAAAAATGAAGCCTGCTCCTATTTTTCAAAGCTTCTGGAGGATGATAATTCTTGTTCAGTTTTAGCCCAGGAGGCCCTCCTTCACCACATCCCTCCAAATTCCATTCCTGATTCCATCAATTCTTCCCTCATTTCCCCTTTTTAGGATAATGAGATTAAATATGCCCTCTTCTCGATGAATCCGAACAAAGCCCTAGGTCCAGATGGGTTTCCTCCCCGCTTCTTTCAAAAATTTTGGGACATTGTCGGCATTGATGTTTGCTTAACTATTAAAGAGTTCCAATATTCCAGAAATATTCCATGTGGATTTAATTCAAAATTTATATCTCTCATTCCCAAACACCAAACAACCAAGTCCTTAGCTGATTTTAGGCCCATTAGTCTTTGCAACATAGTTTACAAAATCCTTACCAAAATTATGGCTAATAGAATGAAAATTATCCTACCTTCCATCATTGATCCCTATCAGGGGAGTTCTGTTCAGGGTAGGTCAATCCTAGATGGGGTCATCTCCATTCATGAAGCCCTTCATTCTGCCTCCAAATAAAAAAACCCCACTTGCATCCTCAAGCTTGATATGAATAAAGCCTATGATAGAGTGAACTAGAGTTTTCTCTTAGCTATCCTTCGCAAGTTTGGGTTCCATTCCGATTGGATTGATCTTATCAAAAATTGTATTTCTTCAGCTTGGTTCTCTGTCCTCATTAATGGGTCTACAATAGGCTATTTTCAAAGCAACAGAGGTCTCAGGCAAGGAGATCCCATATCTCCAATGTTATTCATTATCCTAGCTGAAGCTCTAGGCAGAACAATACAGGCTGCTTGTAGAACAGGGTTGCTGTCAGGGATCAAAGCTGCCTCTCAAACCACACCAGTTTCGCATCAACAATTTGTGGATGACACCATTCTGTCTACAAAGGCTTCTGTCCTTGAGGCAAAAGTCATCAAATTTATTCTCCACCTTTATGAGGAAGCTGTTGGACAGAAAGTCAATTTCAACAAAAGCAAAGTGTACTTCCTAAATACTCCCTTGCAAAGACAAATCAAGATTGCTAGAATCCTTGAATGCCCCATAGCTGACCTTCCTGCCTCCTACCTTGGCCTCCCTCTATTTTATGGCCAACCCGCAGCGTCTATGTGGCACAATGTTCTTGAGCGAATCCAAAAAAGACTTGCAGGATGGAAAGGAAATCTATTGTCCCAAGCTGGCAAATGCACGTTAACTGCTACGGTCCTTCAAAGTATTCCTATGTATTTCTTATCCATTTTCAAGGCTCCTTCCTTAATCTCAACAAAAATAGAGCAAATTCAAAAAAACTTCTTGTGGACAGGCACTGACAATAAGCAAAGAATTCATCTGGTGGCCTGGGAAAAGGTCTGCAGACCCAAACTTCAAGGGGGATTAGGACTCAGGAGGATTCACGCCCTTAATACTGCACTGATTGGAAAACAGGCCTGGAGGCTAGTTTCTGGAGATAACATTGCTTGGACCACCATCATAAAAAGAAAATATCTCCAAAATGGTGATTTCTTCAATGAAGATATTCCAAACAGAGGGTCAACTTTCTGGAATGCTATCCGTGGTACTAAGTCCCTCATCATAAAAGGTCTAAGGTGGATGTTAGGAAATGGTAGAAGCATTGAATTTTGGAGTGATACTTGGATCTCCCGAGGACCCCTCCTCAATGATCCCATCCTGTCCAAACTCAAACCTTTTACTGATGATAGAATAGGCTTCAAAGTCTCCGACTTCTTTGCTCCGAGTATACCTCCAAACTGGATTCCCATTGCTCACCCTGATCTTCCTGCTGAATCCAATTTGTTAAATTCCCTCCTACTTTCCACTATCATCCCTTCTTCCATGCCACCTGATCATTTCATCTGGGAACATACTGAAAGTGGAAATTACTCTGTCAAGTCGGCTTACCTTCTCCTCCTTGATTTTGAGGACATTTTGCATCCAGTTGACAAAGCTTGGGTCAAGCACCTTATCCCCAAGGTATCCTTTTTTTCTTGGCTAGCTATTCAAGAGAAAATCCTAACTATTGATAATCTTATCAAAAAAGGCATGCCCATTCCTAACAGATGTTACCTTTGCCTTAATGATTGGGAGTCCACCAACCACCTTTTTCTCCACTGCCCCTTTTCCACGTCCATTCTTGATTCTATTTTCAATCACTTCCATATACAGTGGGCTCAACCTTGCTCTATAGGAGATCTCTTTCTTCAGTGGCCTGCCCCTTTCCATGACCCCCATCTTCAATTTTTTTGGAAGATATCCCTCCACCATTTTCTTTGGCAAGTCTGGCTCGAAAGAAATAATAGAGTTTTTTCCCTCAAGCCAAAAGCCCCTAAGCTAGTTCTAGCTAAAATTATGGCTTTCGCTTTAGAGAATACCTTCCTCATCCCTCCCTCTCCCAAACCTGCGTCCAAGGTTGAATCGGACCTAGGAAAGGAGTTGGGATTGTCTTTAGAGGATGTTCGTCCTCCCTCCTTTATCCATCCTGAGACTGTTTGGACTCCTCCCCCAGTTGGTTGGCTCAAACTTAATGTTGATGGAGCTGCTAAAGGCAACCCTAGGAAGGCTGGAGCTAGAGGTATTGTGAGGGATCATCAAGGAAACTTTTTACTTGCCTTTGCTGAAGGATTAGGTGAACAGATAAATCATGTGGCAGAAGCCAAAAGTATGTGGAGAGGCTTAAGTCTAGCAAAATATTTCACCACCAAGTTGATAGTGGAAGGAGACTCTCTCAATATTATCAATTATCTCAAGAACATTAATTCCAACCCTTCTTGGAAATTCAAAGACTACATTGAGGAAGCTAGGTCCATCGTCCTCAATAGGCAGGAAGTCTTATGCCAACACACATTCAGAGAATCCAACAAGGTGGCTGACAGTTTAGCTAATATCAGAGTCAACATGGTTAATCTCCAAGTTTGGTACACTAATATCCCAGAGGAAGTCCAGAGAGTGGTGAACCAAGAGAAGCATCATAGAAGCCTTCCTCTTTAGGAAGCCCTTCCCCAGGCCACCCCTCCTGATCCTCATGATCAAAACCAACAATAATTTTTGTCATCTGTCACCTTGTCATGTGATGAGCAATTGTCACTCTTGGCCCAATCATCAAGTGCTTCACCACCTTTACCATTATCCTAGTCAGCATTCTCATGTTTTCCCTCTATTTTTCTTTCACGCTGACACCCGACACATGCACCACGTGTCTCACGACCCTTTGTACATCCATCAACACCCTGCCGTCACCACAACCCTTCCACCGTGTCCATACCAATGGGTAAATTTTTGTGGCACGCTTTCTAACGATTATGGCAATCAATGTTTTTATTTGTCACACTTGTGCAGGTCTTGGTGTGCAGATCTCAATGATGATAGCATGAAGTCTCTTTATTATTTCCATCACACCGCCTCCTGGTAGCTGATTCGGAGGCATCCTTCCTTGGTGAGCGGGGGTGTTCATTCCAATGCTCAGACTTTGTCTAAGGCCTATGCTAAGATCAACTTCCATGTCAACAAGCTCCACACGTGGAAGGCGTTAGGTGTGAAAATAGTTGTTAAAATATTTAAACACCTGTACATTCAGCCAAGAAATAAGAGGAAAGTTTGATTCTACCTTGGGACTCCCAGTCATTTGCATGGTGATTTCCTAGCCTTTCGCACGGTTTCAAATTTTTATCTAGACATTGGTGATCGGCCCTCCTTGGTTAGGCTGCCCTTCCCCGCATGTGAGCCTTCTTCCTTCCACCTGTCCCCCCTTCATTGCTTCCACCAAGGTCACTTCCCCTTTTCTCTTCATATTTCCAACCCCTCCCCTTCCTTCGCCACTTTCACTTTCGCCCATTTCACCTGCGCCTCCCTCCCCTTGGTCGACCTATCTCTGTCCCACTCTGTTACTGATCACCCAATTGTCCCCACTATGTCGAGTGACTATATCGAGCCTAATGCCTATGTGTGCGATCAGATGGCTGACCCAGTCCTTCAAGATAGACACTTTTTCCCTTTCCTCCACCTCTTCTCTGGTGATGAGATTGAGATAACTATGGCTTTCCTTGAAACCTGGGATAATGGCATTGTGTCTATCTGGGGGAGGGATTTTTTCATCGATGTTAACCTTCTTGTTTCCATTACTGGCCAATTTCATGAAGGTGGTCGGTCCATCCATCGCCACAAGCACAATTGGGAAGTTGAGTTGGAACACTTCAAAGGAAATGATAAAATCATCAAGAAAGTCAAAGGGCCAGGCCTCTTCAGAAGTGACTTGTCCATACCCTGGAATGTTGTCATGAAACCCATTATGGAGTTCATTTGTGTAGACGACCCTGACAAACCCATGAAAACCTACCATTTGGCCTTCGTCAATCATTTCAGAGAATTAAACCCCTTGAGCATCCCTATGTTCTTCCTTAATTCCATGAACCACTCCATTTCCTCCTACAGAGACAAGAAGAACCATGACCTTCCCCGACATCAAGGTATGTTTAAGGTCATCTACACTTATATCATTGCCAATAGTCCTAAGGCTAACCCAGACCCTAACAACCTGCTCAAAATAATTCCCCTACCGAACGCCTGTCCAAAGCGGAAAAGAAGAGAAAGGCATCTGAAGCCCTTTCCAAATTGAAGGTGAAGAAAAGCATAACCTTTGAGAGCAGTGAAGAACCGGTGAGAAAGTTGGCAAGGATTCAGAACCTGGCTGCCAAGAGTAAGGTGATCGACATCAGCGATGACAATGAGGAGAACAAGAAGCTTAAGGATTACATTATTGCCTCTACTACGACAATGATGAACTGCATGATGAATTGTACTATGGACATTAGGGAGGGGCTCCACAAGCTATTCTACTCTAACCAGATGACTCAAGCTGACATTGTTGGTGCCGAACCGACCTCAGCGACTATCAATATTGAACCCAAGGATGACGAACCCAAGGAGACGGTTGAAGAGGATGAAAAGGAAGAAGAAAAATTTGTTGCTGAGGAATGAATTCCTCTGTCTCACCTTGTTCCCTTTGTCCTTTTTTGTTTAAGTTTTTTTTGTCCTCTTCGACTCCCTGCGTGGAGCTTTAATTCTGTTGGTCTTTATGGTTTCTATGTTTTTTTCTGTCATGCATTTATGTATTTCTTAGACTTTCCCATCTGTCTAAGCTCAGGTTATGGTGTGAGGTTGCGTCCTCGCTTTTGGGTTTCAGGGTCGTCTCTATTTTGTCTAAATTTGAGGTTGCGTCCTCCTTTGCGGCCTTTACCCTTTGGTCTTCTACTGAGGTCCTCAGTCATCCTTACAACATGTTACTACTTTCTGATGCTTTTGTAAATAGGTTCAGGGATCCTTAAAACCCTTTTTTTGCAATATAATCCTTTTTACTTAGCAAAAAAAAAAAAAAAAACACAAGAAAGGATGGTACAATTTACACTTAGCAATTTTTGAGAGTCTTCAAAGGGATTCTAAGAAAAAATGACTCATTTGGATGGATCAATTTTCCATGTCTACAAAATTAAATAGAATCTTAAAAATATATATTACTTTTATATTTACTAAATAATTTAATTTTAAATATTCTTATATATATATATATATATATATATATATATATATATATATATATATATATATATATATATATATATATATATATATAAAGTAAATCATAGTTTATGTAAGTATAAGAAGCAAGGATTTTCATATGCAAACCTAATTTTCTGTCACATGTGTTAACCTTAATGTTTAGCCCTTTAGATTTGGAACAATGAGGTTCACAATGTAAGTCAAGGCTTCCATCCCAAAAGTGAACCTTAACATTTTTTATTACGTTTAAGAGAATTAATGGGAATAATGAGTTTCACTTCATAAAGTAAGGTTTCAATCTCATATAACAACCTTGACCTTCATTCCAAATGGTTTCATGACAAGAGGTGGGGAATTAGGGCTTTTACAACATCATTTAAGGTCTTAAGGGGTAAATATTAATATTTATCTATGAAGTTAACTAGAATACTTAAACTCAAAATTTATCATTATTTTTATTTTTTAGTGGTAAAGAATTATAGAAAACGAGGTATTAATGGGAAATGAAATTCTATCATAAGAAAATAATAATTATGGATATTATAAAATCTTATATGAAAATTTTAAATTTTAGGATAAAATCTAAAATATTCAAATATATAAATTAAAAATTAAATATATTAAAGAAAATAATCAAATTAAATTATTACTAAAAATATAACTTAACACATTGTAGAGACATAACACAATTTAGTATTCCCATTCTTGTAATTCAAAACTTTTTATAAGCACATTTAAATAAATGCCTTTATTAGGAGAATTCAAAAACTAAGATATTGATATATAAAGAGATCCCCAAATTTAAAATTATTATAGAAATATATCATTTTAATTTTATTTTAGGTTAATTATAATAATTACACATGAATATAAAAATATGATTAGTTTATTTTTAACAATATTTCCAGTTTCTAATTACCAATGATGGATCTAGCAACCCATTTTGTAGCCAAACATTTGCTCTAGGTAAGAGGATCAATAATGCCTAGACCTACAAAAGCCTTTAGCTTTATGAGGTGTTATTCAATGTCTAGCATTTTTGAAGAAAGGTATTAATAGAATAAGAGATATATGGGATCCGGGGAGCTGCTCAATTCTTACTAGGAACTAGATCTACAATTATTTCTTCCTTTCCTTTAGGTTCAAAGAGTCTTATGGCTTAGTTGTAGCTTCCATCCCTTGTGAGGTCCTTATTAAGTTGGGAACTACTACCCATAATATATGGAATGAATAGATATGACTTAATGATCATAGAATATCTTCCTATAGTTCTAGTTGGATATACAAAAATATCTTGTGTCCTCCTTTATAATCCAAGCTCAATTTCAAGCGGTAAGTGAATATTACTAATTCTCAATGGCAATATCTTGCTGCTTAAATTTGAAAAGTTCTCGTTGAATCCAAAACTCATCTTCTTGGATGGAAAATTTTACATAACAAATTTTTGACCTTGGAAATTCTAGCTTTGATTTTACATATTTCCCCTTATTTTCCTTTTTGTAATGCTTTAGAAACTCTTGTTCACTTATTTTTGTTTTGTGACATGGCTAAGCAGTTTTTGCATGTCTTCTACACTTTTATTTTTCCCTCTTTCACTAGATCTTGGAAGCTTTCTCTGCTTTATTTTTCTCAGCTATATCAATGCCACAAACTCTGGGATGTTTGTTGGCTCATCCTTTTCAAGCACATTTAGAAGTGCAGATGCAAAAAGGTGTTTACTAGTTATAATCCTCCATGGGATATAGTTTTAGTATACTTGATGTTTAATATTTTGTTACATGTGGGATACATTCATTCCTAAGCTTATAGAACTTCCAACACACCATGAGATATTATTGAAAGACTTCATCAACTTTCTAATATGGTTCAAGATCCTCAAAAGGTCCAACAAGAAACTAAAAAGAAGGTAATTAACAACTATGAGCAAGTTTAGGATTTGATTACTTCTATTTCTTCTTTGAATACTTCAAAGGATATCATGAAATACATGCCTAGAATTTTCAAATTAACAAGTTGTCCCACAAATGAGTGTTGATATTAGGTGTATTATAGCAAGATAGAGCTATAGTCTATTTTTTGCTATTAGCTTCTATTCTTATGCATATTCAGTTATGGATGCTTTACTCCTTATCCACCTCATTTTATTTTTTAATTTGCAGACAGTGTTAGCACCATTATATTGTAATGTTTCGATTAATCAATTAATATAATCTAATTTTTTCTCCAAAAAAAAATCTTTGAATTTATTTACTTATTAAATAATAAATTAAATTATTAGTATAATTTTTTCTTATAATTATAATGTTATATTTTATGGGCCAAAGATGGACTGTTAGAGCAGGTTTTAAACAGAGGATCAAGATATAAGTAGATCTAAGCATGATTTGTATTATGAGATGAAGAATTAATTTTTTGTGAATACTATCAATGGAGGGAGAGAGGGTGGACCCCCAAGGCCACCCAATTTTAAATTTTAAAGGTGTAGTTGTAAGTTATTCAACATCCAGCTTGATAGAGTTGGTAAAGTGAATGATTCCATGAAGAAGGCTTGGGTTGGTATGGTGGGTTCAATTTAGTGGATAGTGTCAAAAAGGTGAACGAATGCCTTCATCACAAGGAGGAGAAATTACAAATTTACGTGCAACATTAAGTGGTAGCAAATGGGGTAATTTTATTACAATCCAATGCCCTTATTTATAGCTTTGTTGGAATTATACTAGACCTAATAAGGATTGAGGAATGGACAACACAACACTAGAAAACTGAAGGCAAGTATGACATTTTTATTTCTACAATGGGTATTTTTAAGTTATTTTTTATAAGGAGGATCAAAATAGAATTTTTGAGGGTAACCCTTATTTCATGGGCCAAGCAGGGCTATACATGAAATTATGGTATGCAGGGTTCAATATAACAGAGGAACTAGCATAAGTTGTCCCAATGTGGATCAAACTTCATTGTTTACCTTTGGAACTTTGGAAGGAGGATATTTTTAGAGATATTAGTGAGGCCATACAAATATTTGTTTCAATCTCTGATCTTATGAAGATAAGGAAGTTTCCTACTTATGCTAGGATTTGAGTGGAGCTGGATATATCTAGTCCTCTTCTAGATTCTATTGACATTCAAATTGGGGGGGTGGTATAGGTTTAAGCTCTTAAATATGAGGTAATCCCCTTCAAGTGCAAATATTGTCATATTTATGGTTACTTGGGAAGGGTTATCCCAAGAATACTAATATGATGCAAAAGAGGAGGAGACTCATCCAGATAAATGTGTGGAAGTGGGGGAGGATTATTTTCATATGGTTACAAACAAGAAAATATTGAAGGTTGGTGGCCAGAAGGGTAAGGTGTGTTTAGAAGTTTATTTCAAAATTTAGTTTGATATCTTGGGATCTGGATCTAGAGGTGGATGTGGATATCATGGAGGAGATTTCCCTTCTCATTATAAGGTTGTTTAATATGATTTGGTATCATTCCCTTGTAGCGTGGGTGAGGCCCCAATAAAGATGTGCAATTCACAAACAAATATAACTTAGAAGGAGGTGGCTAGAACCTTGGAGGAGTTTATTCTAGTGAAGGTTAGGGTTGTAGTTGAGGATGATACAAAGAGGGAGGAAAGATCTATTGATTTTTGTATGGATGGGAGGAGAGGAATAAGAAATAATCCCTTAGATATTATATCAAGCACATAATGAAGCATCAAGAAGGGAAACAACATGCAACTAGAAGAAAATTAGAAAAGCACAAACAATATGAGGAAGAGGAGATTTGGTGGAAGCAAGCATTATGCAAACTATTTATTTAAATTTCAATTATTTCTTCAAATGAAGATTATTTCATGGAATTTGAGGGTATTAGGGATGAAACACATGAAAAATGTTGTGAAGTGTTTTATTAGATAGTATGCAAGGAAAATACACCAATGGTTTATCTTATTATAGTTTATATAAGTCCTCCTATAATATGTCGTTTAATTTTTAGGGGCAACAATGGTCTTTTATGTAATTGTATTTAAACTCTAATTGAGAATTTAGCCTCCATGGGATTATAGGCATGTATATTTGGAGGTACTTCCAAGCTATGGCCTATGTATGGAAGGTATTGTGACAATGTAATCTAGTTTCTTTTAATACATTTTAATCTTTTTTCATTGAAAAAATATTATATTTTATGAGGGGACTACCACCCCTGATAAAAACCCATGTAAACTTAAACGTCTTACTACAGTGGTAAGGGTTGTGGCCTCTCTTATAGAGGTCCAAGGTTAAAACCCCACTCATTATGAGGGGACCAAGATCCCTCATAAAAACCTGTGTAAACTCATTAAAAATCAATAATGTTGTATTTTAATTTCATTAAGTTACGTTTGAGGTGTAGACCAATTGGTTCATCCAAACCCCATAAGGGGGATGGAGGTCCAAGGTTCAAATATCGAGCCTTGCCAAACTGAATGCTTGTCTCTTTCCTAGTGATTTCAATGACGTAAAATGTTTAAAATGATTGTGTCATGGTGGTTATAGGGGCGGCCTGCACGAAGATCTATGTGGTGGCTTTCGGGGTGGACAGCGCATAATACTGTGGCGGCCATAAAAGCTGGACAGACCTGCCCGGATTCGTGGTGGCTATCGATTCCACCATGTTAAAAAAAAAAAACATTAAGTTTAATAGTTTTGAAAGTGTATTATTTCAAGCCTATTTCATTCATAAAAATACTTTATTTTTATGTACAACATAATATAACATTTAGTAAAAAAATAGATTGAAATTAATTAGAAGAAAATTTAATAATGGAGACAATAATGTCAATAGAGTGCAATTACAAAATAACAAATTCTTACTATGGCTTACAAGATTCAAGACAATTGTTATTAGTTTTCTAATTGAAGTTTCAAATTGCCTATAAAATGTGGAATATAAATTTGCTTAGAAATAATTCTTGTTAGTTTCCTACTTGAACTTGTGACTCTTTGAATATATTTGGAATAGAAATTAGCTTACATATAGTTATGATTAAATCCTCAATAATAATTAGGAAAATATATGGTTATTTTAAGTGGTATTGCATAGACAATAAGGGCGATAATTTCTTCCATTGATTTATTTTATTTTTATAATAAAAGATGCACATTATCTAGTAGTGGATATTCTACAACTTTAGTTCTAGTGCACTTATCATTTTATTGTTAAATACTTCAAAGTGTCTAATATGGAAAATATGTAATATAGGAAAGGGAAGTATCTATGCATAAAGTAGTAATTTATTTCATGTGTAGTTCTATATGGAAAATTAACTACTATATTTGACATATAAATTATTTTTCTTAAAATTTCTTAATTAATTCTTATATTCCAATTCTACTATCGAGTCGATTATGTAGAATACTAGTATTAGATCATTCATGCATGTGTAACAGATGCAAATATTTTATTTAACTCCTAATTGATCCAAAATTATGAATAATTTAAATTGAAGACCAAAAATCAAGTAACAACAAGCATATAAGAAATATTTAAAGCTTCTTGAATTTTAAAGAAATCACACACACTCACATACATGCACACGTACACACAGACACACACATACATGCACATGCACACATGCATACGTACACACACATGCACACACATACACATATGCATATGTACACACGCACATACACACACGCACACATGCACCACGTATGTACGCACTCACACATACACATGCATGCACACGCACCCACGCATGCACACATACACACAGACCAATATTTTCAATTGTATTAAACATCAAGTAACAACACTATAAGCATATAAGAAATATTTATTTAATTTCAAAACAATTATTTTATTTTTAAAGGCGCGTGCATGCGTGCACATACACGCATGCACACACGCGCACACATACATGACCTACATTTTCAATTGTATTAAACATCAAGTAACAACACTATAAGCATATATGAAATATTTAAAGCTTCTTGAATTTCAAACAAATCGCACACAGAGGACCAACATTTTCAATTGTATTAAACATCAAGTAACAACAATATAAGCATATAAAAAATATTTATTGAATTTCAAAGCAATTATTTTATTTTCAAAGGCGCGTACACACAGGACCAAAATTTTCAATTGTATTAAACATAAATTAACAACACTATAAGCATATAAGAAATATTTAAAGCTTCTTGAATTTCAAAGCAATTATTTTATTTTCAAAGGTACGTGCACACGCGCACACATAGACATACACATACGAATATACACACAGACGCATCCACATGCATAGGCACACACATATAAATAAGGAAATCTTAATTAAGATGCTCATATACTTACAAAATTTTCTTTTTTCTATTACTGAAAGTTAAAGTGGTAAAATACTTCAACGTATGTCATCTAGAACCATACCTGTTATATACAAACATATCCAAGTATCTTAATAAACACATCTAATTTTAGAATAGATAAACCAATATAAATACTATAAAATTAATATAAAAGTAAAAAATATAGAGTATAGTCCTAATCATCCTAAAAGACTAAAGAAATTAAAAGTAATTATCAGTCACTTATAATATCCTTAAAATATCTTTACTCTATTTTTAAATATATATATATTATCAGTCACTTATAATATCCTTAAAATATCTTTACTATATATATATATATATATATATGTACATTGATGATTAATCCTTATTAACAATCCAATCACATAGCTTACTTTAACAATGAATATTAAATGTTATAATTGTGAGTTAGCCCATTGGGACATACTAGGGAAACTCTTAGTATTAGAGTTCCAAAAGTGTATCCTTTCCAATTTTCAAACCATCTTACTACAAGATTTTAAATTGACTATAGCTTATCCTCTAGATTTTATAATATAGCTAGTGATTGTTTCTATATCCTCAAAGACAGAGTGATATTGTTATAGAAAACTAAAACATTCATGCATGGGGTATTATTTTCATTTCATATACTCAATCATGTTCACAAGATGGCTCATTAGGTAAACCATTGGAATATGCCAACAAATTTTTCAATGTTTGTAGAGTGAATGCAACTAGATCAAACACTTATGTTGTCAATTCTTTCCTAAATATGAATCATATAAAATTAGAAACATCAATTATTTCCTCCAAATACTATGGCAAGAATAAAGTCTTTCTAGTGTAGATCTTAAAACCAACACTTTAAAGCTATAGATATTAATATTTTGAGATGTGAAATACTTAGATGCTTTGTATCATGCACTTTAAAAAATAAATAGATGATTCTATATTTAGTAAGTAAAACTAACAAATAAATCAACTAAAATCAAATGGCATTTGTAATCTAAAACACTTGTCCAAGTAGCAGGTCAATTTTGAAGCATAAAAAATAATAATTTCCATTCTAAAAATTGCTTGATATTTCTTCCATTAAAAGACAAATTTTTTTACATTAATTAATGTAGCTTTTTATGCACTTGGATTATTGCATGTGATTTTAACATTATAAAAAATGAAGATGTATATTTATTTTGAACATGTAAATACTATTCAATATTTTCAATACTAAGAATCCTCTTCAACATCCATGTAAAGGATAGGGCTTACTAATTGCAAATAAATTTGACATATATAAGTCTATATCTTAATAACTTTGTAAATTTTGAAGTTTTGAAGAATTATCACTATACATGTAAAATGTTTAAATATTGGTGTAACATTACTTACCAATTTTCATGTTGCCATTGAGATCTGATAAGATAAAAATAAATAAATTATATCCTTTAATTACCTTTTAAACAGGTTGATATTTTCATATTTATGGGCTTGTGGGACTAGAGTGGTAAATTATAAATTTTTATTAAAAATTTTAAAAATAACAACAATTTCATATTTATAAATTTATGGGATTTTGAGCTGCAATATTACTACAATGGTGGTAAGATATTTGGCTTCTGTTTGAAAGATCCAAGGTTCAAACCTTTTTCAATATGAGAGGATCAAAACTCATAAGAATCTATGTAAACTCATTAAAAAAAATTATAAAATTTAAATTATTTATAAACCCAACACTTATCAAAAATTTTGTTGAACTTCCTTCAACATTCATGTAAAGGATAGGATTTGTTTAAATACCTTTACTTTTTTTGGTTACATAGGAGAGTTGGCTACAACCACTATTTTTAGTAACTAGCAGCGCAAGGTTCAAACCACAGGGACTACAACCACCAAACCTATCAGTCTCGTTAATTGTTGACCCAACGTGATAGGGGGACCACCACCAATTTATCGGGGTTCATACAGTCACCATCAGTTTGGCGCACTCAGAGGACTTAGAGCAGACTACTTCCTTTGAAAACTGGCACCACCAAGGTTTGAACCCAGGTCTCTTCTGGTGAAGATCAACAAACAAGAAACAAACCATGCACAAGTGTTTTTCCTTTGATCATGTCAGAAACCAGTATTTTTTATTACTTTCTCCAAAGAAGAGGATACAAAAGAAAAGAGCCCTTTTACAATTTCGAAATTTCCCTCTAATACCTTGTTTTCCCCTTTTCCCTCCTAAAACAATGCATTTGAAATTTGAATTTCGGAGGTAAACTTGCCAGGGTCATAACTTCACGCTCGTTGCTCCGATTGACTCGCACGAGACATTTTTGGAAAGGGCACGAGCCGAAATATGTAGGGAAAGACTTAGCTAAGTCCTGTATCTATTTTAAAATTGTCAAATTTGACCTCTAAGACCCTCAAAATTCACCTGCAAGATCGGGTATCTTGATTTCACTATTTTTGGCAGGGTTTTGCCATAAAATGTACATAACTCCCAAACCGTTCAGGGTATTGGGGTGATTCTTTCGCCAATGGATCTATTTTTCTATCCCCTAGACAACTAAATACATTTAGAAAATAATTAAAGCAAATATAAATTTTGGGTGATGCAAGATCACTCTTACACCGTTGGATGCTCCTGCATCAGACACCCAGGGTAAATTGAGAAGTGACCTTCACTTCTCTGATGTTGGAGGAAAACCAAGGCGGTCAACCTCTATCTTGGACAACCAAGTTGAATCTTCTACAGGCTTGCCCTTCCACTTAACCAAATATTCTTCATACTGCCTGTGCCTTGTGCTCTTGCCGATGCGGGTATCTAGGATCTCTTCTATCTCTTCTATCTCTGGAGTAGATGCTGGAATACTCCACATTTCTATGACTGGCCCATCATTATTGTCACCTTCATGATACTCTGCCAAATCTGAAATGTTGAACATAGGTGATATGTTCAGCCCACTTGGCAATTCTACCTCATAGGCATTCCCTGAATCTCGTCTCCCTATGACCCTGCATGGTCCAAACTTCTTCATTTTTAACTTGTTATAAGTTTTAGTAGGAAATATTTCTTTCCTCAAGTGAACCATAACTTGATCTCCCACTTGGAACTCCTTAGGCCGTCACTTCTAGTCTGCTCTTGTCTTGTACTGAGTGTTCATCTTGTTAATATGCTGCTTTACTACTTCATGCAAGCTCTTCAGGTGCTCAACAAAGTCCTCAACCTCAACACTACACTTTTCCCCTCTATCCATATTCCTCAACTCAAAAGCATTTCTTAGGCTACTC
This sequence comes from Wollemia nobilis, assembly GCA_028583015.1. Taxonomy (NCBI): domain Eukaryota; kingdom Viridiplantae; phylum Streptophyta; class Pinopsida; order Araucariales; family Araucariaceae; genus Wollemia; species Wollemia nobilis. Next base: position 16,428,407 of record JAQPPZ010017226.1, on the reverse strand, counting down.
CCATATACAATCTGGAATGGAGATTTGTTAGTACTCTTATTGATAGAATTATTGTATGCAAATTCTGCCTATGGCAAAACCAAATCCCATCCCTTGGGCTTATCTCCTACCAAGCATCTTAGTAGATTACCCAAACTTCTATTCACCACCTCTGTTTGTCCATCAGTTTGTGGGTGGTATGCAGAACTAAATTTTAGGTTTATCTTCAATTTCTTCCATAGGGTCCTCCAAAAATACCCAATAAACTTGGTATCCCTATCGAAAACAATACTCTTTGGTAGACCATGAAGTCATACCACCTCTTTGAAAAACAACCCTACAACATGAACTGCATCATTAGTTTTTTGATAGGGAATAAAATGTGCCATCTTTGAGAATCTGTCAACCACCACAAATATGGAGTCATTCCCCCTCTGTGTCCTTGGTAGACCAAGAACAAAATCCATGTTGATGTCCTCCCATGGTCTCTCTGGTATAGGTAATGGCTGATATAATCCAGTGTTCTATCTCACACCCTTGGCCATTTGGCATACTCTACAACTTTTTACAAATCTCTTCACATCTTGCTGCGACTATGGCCAATAGTAATTCTCACTAACGAGGGCAATGGTCTTATCTCGACCAAAGTGTCCAGCCAACCCTCCATTGTGCTTCTCCTTGACCAGATTCTCTCTCATTGAACTCCTTGGAATGCATAATTGGTTTCCTCTGAATAAAATTCCATATTGGATTAGAAAATCCAACCATTTTGTCCTATCCAAAGTAATAGGTGCCATGCAAGCTCTCCAAGCCTCTGCAAAATCTGGATCTTCAGGGTATAAAATCTTAAGTTCATCAAACCCTATGACTTCCACCTTCATTTCTGTCAAAAAACACTACCTTCTACTTAAGGCATCTGCAACTCTGTTTGACTTCCCACTCCTATGCTTCAACACAAAGGTATAACTCTGTAGAAACTCAACCCATTTTAAGTGCCTCTGATTCAATTTCCCTTGACTATTAATATACTGTAAGGCCTGATGATCAGTATATAGAACAAACTATTTTGGCAACAAATAGTGCCTCCATTTATTCAGAGCCTAAACTATAGCATAAAACTCCTGATCATATACATAATACTTCTTCCTAGCATCATTAAGCTTCTCACTAAAATAGGCAACATGTTTACCTTCTTGACTCAACACAACTCCTATGGCACTACCACTAGCATCACAATCTACTTGAAATACCTTATTAAAATCTAGAAGTGCTAAAATAGGTTGCTCTATGACCTTCTTCTTCAACATATCAAAGCTCTTATCTGCTCCTAAGGTCCACTTAAATTATTTCTTATCCCCTCTCATTGTTTCTGTTAGGGGTGCACAAATACTGCTAAAATTTCTAATAAATTTTTTGTAAAAACTAGCTAGACCATGAAATGATCTTACCTCTGTAATGCTCCTTGGAGTAGGCCATTCGATGATAGCCCTCACTTTTTTGGGTCCATTTTTAGACCTTCAACTGAGATGACAAATCCCAGATACACCAACTCCTTCTTCACAAAGCTACACTTCTTCAAATTAATTAGCAACTGCTCCTCCCTCAGTTTCTCAAAAACTCTTCTGATATGCATCAGGTGCTCTTCCAGGGTCTTGCTAAATATTAAAATGTCATCCAAATAGACAATGATAAATTTTCCTAAAAACTCCTTCAATACCTCATTCATTAGCCGCATGAATGTGCTTGGTGCATTGGTTAGCCCAAATGGCATGACCAACCACTCATACAAACCCTCTCTGGTCTTGAAGGTTGTCTTCCACTCATATCCTTATCTGATACAAATATGATGGTACCCACTCTTTAGGTCAATCTTGGTGAAGTACTTGGATCCACTCAAACAGTCCATGTCATCCATCCTTGGCAATGGAAATCTATATTTGATAGTGATCTTGTTAATAGCTCTGGAGTCTGTACACATCCTCCACTCCCCATATTTATTTGGTGCTAGTACTACAGGTACTGCACATGGACTTAAACTCTCCCGAATCAGTCCCTTTTTCAATAACTCTTGGACTTGCCTATTTAGCTCCTCACTTTCTATAGGAGTCATTCTATGGGCTACCTTATTGGGAAAACTAGCTCCTGGTACCAAATCTATATGGTGACTGATCTTCCTCACTGGTGGCAAACCCTCAAGCACATTATCTGATATAATATCTAGAAATTCTTCTAACAGACCTGAGACTTCTATTGGGACATCCTTGCATTGTTCTTCCTTAACTCTAGGAATTAATGCATAGCACATATGCTCATGCTTCAAACCATCCAAAAACCTTCTACCATCAACTAAATAGATTTTGGCACTGCTACATACCTTTTCGTCCACCTCCTTTAGGGGCTTCAGCTTATGGCGCACTCCATCCTTTGTTAGGGAGTAAGTTTTGGCATGCCCATCATGTATTGCACGCTGATCAAACTACCATGGCCTTCCCAATAGCAAATGACAAGCATCCATAGGCAGGATGTCACACAGGACCTCATCACGATAACTCCCAATATTAAATTTTACCAAGCATTGCTCATTGACCAAAGCCCTATGGTCCTTCTACAACCACACAATCTGATATGGATGCGGGTGTCTCTTCCTCTCTAACTGCAGTTTGGTAACCATTCCTTCTGCAACTAGGTTATTTGTGCTACCATTATCTATGATAACATTACAGACCTTACCTGCACATTTACACCTTGTGCAAAATAAGCTCTTCCTCTGATCTGGATCTCTCTCCTCATTCAAAAAGGCTCTCCTTGTGATCAGAACTTCTCCTCTTTCTGCTTCTTTAGAGTGCTCAAATTTAGCACCTTCATCTACAACAGTAACTCGAGCATTACCTTTAGGTCTCTTATTTGTTCCTCCTTGGTGTTGTGGGCACTCGTATGCCCGATGCCCTTCTTCTCCACATTGGAAGCAGGTTCCATGAAATCCTCCTCTTCCAGGCCCTCGTCTAGACCTCCCTCTTCCTCTCTGGTAGCTATTATTCTGGTAGTTATTATTCTGCTCATGGGGGCGGTAAGCATTTTCCCCCTTCTGGTCTTGATTGTTGCTTGTTTCCCCAATTTTATTTTGGTCCTCATTCCATCCTCCATTTGTTCTCCCACCAGTTCTTCCACCATGACCTCTTCCTCTCTATTTACTTTCAAACCTCCTATTCAACTTCTCTTCTACCTTCAAGGCAAACTAGTAAGCATATTCGATGGTGGTCATCTTGACTAGACTCAACTCCTCTTGAATACTTGCTCTTAACCCATTAATATAACGGGCTACCTTCTCCTTGTTGGCCTCAGAATGGCCTGTTCTGATTAGGATCTTATAGAACTCCTTTGTGTATTCTTTGATAGACTTACTCGACTGTCTCAAACCCTACATTTTCTTGAGCAGATCCAACTCATAATCAGCTAGAATGAACTACCTCTTCAACTTCTCCACCATTCGTTCCCACCTTGTTATCCTTTCTTTACCTCTTTTATTTCTTTCCAACTATACTCCCTTCCACCAAATACTAGCATGACCCTTCAGCTTGGTCTTAGAAAATCTAACCCTCTCAGGGTCTTCCACCTCCTCATACTCAAAATATTCCTCCATATCATTGATCCAATCGATCAACTCTTCTGGGTTGAGATTTCCAGAATACGTAGAGACATCAAACTTCGGTCTCTTTCCAATCTATGATATGGCCTTATACAATCTAGCTTGTGCAGGATCTACTACCTCTTCTTCTTCCTCGAACTAGGCCTCTTCTTCTTCAGCTTCATCTTCACTCCCATCTTCTCTCCTTGGCTCAAACCCTCTACGCAGCTCCTCTTGCAGAGCTTGAACTTGCCTCTACAAAGCCCTAAAATCCTCTTCTGGAACCATAGCATTTCTCCCACCACCATGGTTTCTTCATGGAGGTATTTTGCTCACTTCTCTCACAAACCCTAACCACAAATCCTGGTGCAAACTACCTCACGTTCGGATGCTCTGTTTACACACTCAGGAACTCCAACTCTGATACCACTTGGTGAAGATCAACAAACAAGAAACACACCATGCACAAGTGTTTTTCCTTTTATCATGTCCGCAAACCAACATTTTTCATTACTTTTTCCAAAGAAGAGGATACAAAATGAAAGAGCCCTTTTACAATTTTGAATTTTCCCTCTAATACCCTGTTTTCCCCTTTTCCCTCCTAAAACAATGCATTTGAAATTTGAATTTCGGAGGTAAACTTGCGAGGGTCATAACTCCGCGCTCGTTGCTCCGATTGACTCGCACGAGACATTTTCAGAAAGGGCACGAGCTGAACAATATAGGGCAAGACTTAGCTAAGTCCTACATCTATTTTAAAATTGTCAAATTTGACCTCTAAGACCCTCAAAATTCACTTGCAAGATCGGGTATCTTGATTTCACTATTTTTGGCAGGGTTTTGCCATAAAACGTACATAACTCCCAAACCGTTCAAGGTATTGGGGTGATTCTTTCACCAATGGCTCTATTTTTCTATCCCCTAGACAACTAAATATATTTAGAAAATAATTAAATCAAATACAAATTTTGGGTGATGCAAGATCACTCTTACACCATTGGATGCTCCTGCATCATCTTCTCAACAAGTGCTCATCCAAACTAGCACTTACCAATCCACCTAACCCTTGGGGCTTGTTTAAAGACCTTTTAAATAAATTAGTTTCTACATTAACATCCATGTAAAGTTTAGGGTTTATTTAAATATTTTTTAAATAGGTTAATATTTTCACATTTATGGGCTTGCGAAACTTCAATAGTAAATTATAGTTTTTTTTTTTTAAACATTTTAAAAAGTTAACTCCTCCAAACTTATGGATTTATAAACTTTGAATGGTTTATGAACCTACACCTGTCAAACTTCTTATCAAGAAGATACAAACAAATTGTTTTACAAACCATCAACCGCTCTTTTAATATTCCTCACCATATATATGTGAGGAAGGACCATGAAATTGTGGAAATTTAATCACCTACCTATTTATCCAACAAGAAAAACAAAATACCTCTGAAAGAAACAGGTGTCAGAATACTTTTCTGAGTGTTGCTCTAATAAAAATTGTTCTACCTATTTATCCAACAAGAAAAACAAAATACCTCTGAAAGAAACAGGTGTCAGAATACATTTCTGAGTGCTGCTCTAATCAAAATTGTTCGACGTGTTGCATGTTGGCACCATACGATTTTTTTATTTCTGGTAAATGTTTTATTCAAACCGTCAAAGTGCCTTTGCTTTCAACATTTGATAACAGAGGCGAGAGCACGCTTTATTAGTTAAGGAAATTAGACATATCAACCAACTCCGAAGACTTTTTTCCCTCCAACTCTGGTTTGCCTCTTTCAATTTTTTTTGCTTTCATTTTCCATATTGTCCAGTCGTATATCAACCAACTCCGAAGACCTTTTTTCCCTCCAACTCTGGTTTGCCTCTTTCAATTTTTTTACTTTCATTTTCCATATTGTCCAGTCGTAAAAACCCTAGCAAACTTTACACAAAACAAACAAGCATTGGAATGAAATTTCAATCACACAATATCATAAATAATAAAATTCAAAATTTTAATCATAATATCTCATTAAATTTATATCATCACATTTACAAATGCTTTATTACACACGATGAAGGTATTAATCATGCTTTACCTGTTACATGGGACGTGTATAGAACTTCCTAACGTCTCGCATTTGTAAGGGGAAAACCACTGTTCATTTACTTTACAAACACGGCTACTGACATCCACACGGACTGTCGCTGTTTCCCCGACTACGTGTAATGGCCACAAAAGCATCGGCATTGGTCTTGACCTAAGAAGTTTGTTTTCGATATAGGAAATTAGTTATAAATTTTAAGGTTGTTTTTATAATTTTTATATCATTTTATTGTTATTTTGTGCGAAGATATTATCCTTCGATTTACTACTTTTAAAAACAAACATGTCAATAAAATTTAAGCCTAGTTTCACTGCCTTGTAAGATAGCACTACGTAAGTGAACAGAGGATAAATATGAAAGTTGTCGATAGTTTTTCTGGCATATGCAATAGGAGTAAAGGAAATAGAAGTAAAGACTCAACCTTTTATGAATTAGCGAGTCTCATTGTTTGAATCTAAACAAACTGCGAAGTCTCACCACCATGTGGTCCAAGACTTGTTCTCTATAATATTTTATGCATGAACATTATGCTATGTGGTGTGTGAACGACTCTTTACATTGATTGTATTGATGAACTAAATTCAGGTTGGCAGATCTAATTTAGGTTTGTATTGATTGTATTGATGCAAGTCTAGTGGCATATTTCATGATTGGAATTTCGTTTCACGTTAATACTTATCTATCTATCTATTCAGTATTATTGGTATTTTATTGTATTATAAAATATATACTTTTATTTTTATTTTTGTCAAATTTATTATTATATTGAGTATAACCCATCACTTTATTGGATATAGATATACATTTTTAGATACATAGGGGAGTTAGTTACATCTAAATTAGTTTTAGTAAATGTCAAGTGCACGCTATTGCTCCCAACAAGCCTATACCACCTTGTTGTTCTTGACACAATGTGAGGGGGACCACCTATCGCTTGGGATTCATATCATCGTCGTCGGTCTTGCGTGGACTCATAAGATTTAGATTAGACTACTACCTTTACAACAAGCATGCCCCCAAGGTTTGAACCTTGGTCTCTTCTTGGTAAGTACCTAACCAACTACAATCCACCTAACCCTTGGGAGCCTATTCAATATAGATATAACAACTACTGATTTGTCACCCTACAACTACTAAATTCCTATAATTGTTTTCAAATACTAAAACATTCCATGATACTACTTCTCTTCTCATCTTTTATGTCAATGATTCCTTGCTATATTTATATTAGTAGTTGTAGGGTGATAAATCATGGAAAATTTTAATATTTGAAAATAGATATAGCAATTCAGTAGTCGTACGGTGACAACTCACTTTAAAAGTCATCATTCTAGTAGGAAGACTTTTATAGAAATGACAAATTATCGATAAGGATTGATAGCCCTCTTGAGCAAAGGAATTAAACTTTTCTTGTACACAATAATCTTACTAATTGTAGGTAAATCCAGAAATTATGTTTTTGAGCTATAGAAAATATTTTAAAATGTGTACAAACACATAATTATTTTCAAAAATGAACCATACACATAATTACATAAAATATGAAGGCAACCATCATAAAAGAAAATTATGATGAGCATAAATTGAATATCATTAATCACATGAGGGACTCAAGACATAAGATGAGTCTTATAACTCACATGAATCAATACCTATTCATTTATAGATTGAGTAGCTTACATTGTCATCACCCCTAACGATACATATGTCTAACATCCCCTTTTTTATGTTATAATAATATCAAAGGTTGAAATTTCACAATAATCCCCTTGAATGAAAACCTTAGTCTTGTAATATTTGCATTGTTAAAAAAATATCGATAATCAATCATCCATGTAGCTATAATCCACAATCCATATTGTATGTCTCTATGTTTTCACATCTTCCTTGCTAATAACACATTGTGTGGACAAGTATCACCAAGGGTTTGCAAGTGATGAACCCATGACCATCTCAACTATCACAATAATTATCAAATATCTAACCCATACCTATATCAACAATCACTAAGGAATTTTGCATGGTTAACCCTTTAACAATCTCAAAAAATAATTTCCACATAGTTGACCCCTAGCAAACACATGTAAGGATTTTTATGTTGATAAACCCCTAACCACCTTCAAATGCACACAAAGTAGATCGACATACTTCAATAACAATCATAATTTTTTTTACTCATTTATGGGGGATATTATTTCCTAGAAAATGCTCTTAACATTTTTTTTTAATTTATCTCATTCCATAATATCTAACCATTCAAGATCTACATCTATATATTGGTCATTTTACCTTTTAAGCAAAAAGTTTTAACATAAAGATTTTTCTTACAACAAAATGGACAAGGATATGCATTCCAATATTTTCTCTAACATGACCAAATCAACAATAATTATTACATGAATGATCTTATAGAAAATATTTTTGTATACCTTTAAATTTTTGATATTGTTGGAGGTATTACATTATTTGGTACCTTGTAAATAGTTTATATTAGGGTGTGTTTAATGTTTAACTCTATAGTATGTGTCATGTGAGTAAGTGTGAGTATGTGCCATGTAAATAAGTGAGGATTTATGTGTGTGAGGTGTCATGCTAGTAAGTGTGAGTTATATGAGTGAAGTGTCATGTTTATAAGTAAAGTGTTATGGGTACTCTTGAGAGATTTTATTTGTACGTAATATGTGAGATTTTTTATTATGTAAGAGAAATATGAAGAGTTGGATCTCTCGTGAGTATGAGAAGATGAAAAATTTATAAACGAGTAAATTTCAAGAGTCATGTGCATATGAAAAGTCTCATGTATGTATATATTGAAGACAAAGACATGGAATTTTGTATCAAAGAAGAATTGCATTTATGAATTGTTTAAAGTAGATTTATCATTTAGTAAGTTCATTGTGGATTGTTTGAGTGTTTTATTGTATGAATTTATATCTAGAAATATTGTGAGATTCTATGGAAATATCCTACGAGAATAGTGATAATTTGCTAATAGTGGTACTAGAGCTATGGTGGAGAGAAGGATGAGGTACGATGAAGAGAAGACTTAGTTATGATGGAAATAATATTGTGTTGTAGTGAAGAGAATATAGTCAAAGTTCTCAAAAGGAAAAGAGTGGGTGAGAAAGTGAGCAGATTTTTCAAGGAGGAACGCACAAGGAATGAGGAGAACAGAAGTTGAGGAACATTAAATCATCAATATTGAAGAACATGGAGAAAATAATGTGTTGAGGAAAGTTGTAGTGGTTGCAAGGAGAATATATGTTGAGGGAGACGTTGATTGAAGTGTCCAAAAAAAATAATTTAAGTGCCTGAGAAATGATTGAATCATATTGTGAATCAGAAATCAAACAACACCAATAATAAAATATTGAAATAACAGTAAGTAAAGTAAAACATAGAGATTTCACAAATTAGATAAAAATATTTATCGTTATGGGTATATCTCAAATGTTATAATTAATAGGCCCCAAAATGTTGGGTATTACAATAGTTATTGTTGATATAATAATTACATATTACTAGGGTTCTTCGAAACCCTAGTTGAAAAGAATGGGTGTCTTCATGCTTGTCTGATCCCAATAAGGTTGTGGGTGGGCTTGTGTATCCTAGATAGGGCCACCCTAGCTTCAACAACTACCAAATGTATGATTCCTATACCTACACACAACAAATAGTAACAAAGATCAGTAATACCTATGAGGGCTCCACTGCGTGAGACCCTCAAAATAAAATCACTAACCCTAGATACTACAATAAAATTGTAAACAAAGCATGGGAATATAAAAAATAATGCATAGAACTATTACCTTGTCAATATACCTTCTATTTATGTTAATTGCGTAAATGATGCCAATGATAGTTGTAAAGATGCCCTAACAACACCTGAGGTCTATAGGGCTGTAGATTTGGTGTGTGAGACACCCACAAGTACTCGACAGGCTCTAGTGGGTGTTCAATAGGATCTGGTAGATGCTCAATAGACTCTGATGGGTGTTTAGTGGACTCTGGTGGGTGCTCATAGAGCTTAGGAGAGCATTCAAGGATTGATGGAAATGGTATAAACCTAGATCTGGTTGGCACAGGAATGATGATGGTAGAAGAGGAGGGTTGTAAATAATGACGATGGAGGCAAGAATATAAATGAGGGGGATAGGTCTTGGACTCCATAAAATTCTTAAGAAAATTAGTGAACTTAGGCACTTAGGGATTCTTGGAACTTAGAACTCAGGGGTTGAGTCATCAAAATGACTCCTCTTTATAGTCTTCCCTTAGTTATGTTAGGATTTTGATGACATAATTTGATCGGTCGAGATTTAAACATGAGGAAGGGTGGAGATTAAATCTAGGCAAGTGGCATGGATTAAGGTGGATGAATGGCTGAGATTAAAACATGGCAAAGGGCTAGGATTAATTCACATAAATACATATATATTTATTAAATATATATAGTATTAAAATAATAATATTTAAATATATATTAACAAACACATATGTATATATATAAATAATGGATGGTGGATATTGGAAAACATGGATGGATGACAAGTGGTTAGATTTTTATCTCTACAGATACCTCTTTTTGTATCATATTTCAAGAAACACAATTCGGTGTAAAAATACGAGACACCAGGTTTGGCCTTATGTGGAAGTAAATTTCTTTCATTGGAATGTGAAGATGATTTTGAAGACAAAATAATTTGATTGTGTAACCATTTGATTGTGTAGCTTACCCCCTCAATTGGTGAATGAGTGAAGAATAAATATCACAAGCCAATTGATAGATTTGTGCAATGAAAATGTAAGTGAATGGTGTAAATGTAGATGTATGATGTAAGTGTAAGTGTATGATGTAAGTGCAAATGATATGAATGATGTAAAATAATTTTGTATTTGCCCCAATGGAGAAAGGGGAATGTTGTGAAATGGAAGTGATTGAATTTATTTTTCCCCCAATAGAGAAGGGGTTTTTGCCAAGTGTAAATGCCATGATTATGTAATATGTATACCATTGTGGAAAATAAAAATCAAATGTTGTCACCCCAAGTTTGGGGTAATTCCATGCTCTTGAAGAAAGTGCCTTTTGGCTTCATTGAAATGTAAAGTGATGAAAATGTAATAAAAGAAAAAGAGTCAACCTTGGAGGGTCGGCTAGTGACTGAAGGATAATTCTTACAATTGGAACCAATTAACCTAATAAAGGCTTGTGTATGTGATGACTATCAATGTAAAATAAATGATGAGTTATGATTTAAAAAAAGTGTTTCAAACCCACAAACAAGGCCATCAATGACAATTTTTGAGCAAATTAGTTTTTGCATAGTCTCACTCAAAATATGAGGAACCAAAAGTGATTTTGTTTTTGAACAAAGAGATATTGTATTATGAATATCATAAAGTGTCCTTATGGTAATTTATTCAACTTACCGCATTGCATGGATACCAATCACTACAATCACCAAGGAGATAAAACAAATTACTAGATATGAGATTCACTTGAAATTGTATATGAACTTGGTAAAATGTGCAAATGTAATGACTGATGATTGAAAATGATGTTAAAATGAATATTTGATGATGAGAATGATGATTATGGTCATTTTGTGAAAATTTGGACCGTTTTGGTGCATTTTGAAGCTTGTTAAGAAATGTTTGCGCCTTTTGGACAAAAAAAACTTATGCATCCAAATCGATTTTGGTTTTCAAAAAATATGATATAATGATGAAATGAATGTGTGGATGCAATTTGGAGTGATTTTGTGTAGGTAAGCTACCATTATGGATCAGTTTGTTATTTCATCAAATTTTTATGTGAAACATTGGAGGGCATCTACAACAAACTGAGATACCTATGGGCATCTATCGATATGTATATACTAGTGTGTATCTCAATGCACATGTAAATGCCCATGGGTATCCCAATGCACCAAAAATAAAATTAGATTCATGGGTATCCTAATGCACCAAAAATAAAATTAGATTCATTCTTGCATTCATGAATTCCAAAAGTTACACTTGAGAGAGTGAGTGAAGTGAAGTGGAGTGAAGGAGTGAGCTAAAGGATTTATGGTATGAAAGCTATGGAGGTGAAAGAGGTGGAGGTTCATGTGGGTAAGGTAAGTGTCCATGGAATTTTTTGTTTGACTTGTGCAAAAAAAATTATGTTTTGTTTTTGTTTTTTTCTTGTATGCAAATAAATATGACTTAAATATAATTACTTTGTGAATTTTTTGTGTTGTAGTTGAGGATTTTGGATGTTTAGCATTGGTCCTCGCCTATCATACCAGGGATGAGGTGTTACAATAGGAGAAGTGGAAGTGGCTTGAGGGTGTGGTGCTAGCTAGGGTAGCTAGGATTTATTTTGTTAGGGTGGATGAGGGATATCTCTCTACCTTGGTAGAGATATGGGATCTAGATAGGGGGACCTTTCAGCTCCCTACTAGAGAGATTACAATGACACTTGAGGATGTACATCATATACTCAAATTACTATTGGAGGGGTTATGTGTCAAGGTTTGACACGATAAGGGGTAAGAGATGAGTCACATCTTCAGAGATGGATGGGAATCTGAGAGTGTGAGTTGTGGAGGGATAAGGTACTTAACTATATATGTGGAAAAGAAGTTGGATGTATTTTCCATGTTATTTATATTCATGTTGGTCAACATGGTGGCCTCAAACAACATTGGCTATCAATTCCCATGCAACATGATTGAGCTAGTTTATGATATGATAGATACACCTTCGATGTATGCATGGGATCCTACTTTGTTGGTGCAGCTATACTAGGATTTGTATGAGGTGAAGAGGCGGGGGTGAAAGGGGCTTGGATGCATTTTTCTATTATAGTGTTGGGGTTAGGAGTACTTCAGTGTGGCTTAGTTTGTAGGCTTACCTATTGAGTCATGGGATAAGGAGCAGCCCTATTCTATGATATGGCCTATTGCAGAGTAGGTGTAGTCAAGTCATCCTATTTGGACTAGCTAGTGATAAATGGATATGTGAGTTGGACTGACATGAGCTTAAGTAATTTGGATACCATGGTGAGGTGCCACTTGGATTGGTGATAGGTAGCAGCTATAGATATTTTGGTAGGATAGGTGACTGGTTTGGAGATATAGGAGTATGGTGGAGTACATCCAGTACTCACAGGTGCTAAGGCAGTTTCGATTGAGGTAAGGGGTTCCTAAGGCAACAATGCTCTACAAGAATTGTTAGGATGAGACTATTCTACCTTGTGTAGGGTGACATATGAGGATGATGAGGATATGGATCTCCATGATGTGGATGATGTGAGGACTACTATGAAGTACGATGCATGGTTCAGTTTATAACCACCATGGGTACCGAGTCCAATAGTGGATTATGGGAATGGTGATGAGGTGGAGGAGGTATATGCGACTTCCAAATGCTAGAGACACCTTCGATCAAATAATCAAAGGAGACGGGTGACGAAAACAATAGATTAGTATCTAAGGCTTGAAAGTAATGGATATGGGATGGATGATGATATGGAGGAAGCTCTAGAGGGACCTCCAATATGGAGCGAAGAGGTTTGGGTAAGGCTTGAGTAGTTGGTGGTATAGTGGGACAAAATGATAGCAACTTAGGATACAGTGATAGTGGCTCGAGATGTAGAGATAGCGGCTTGGTATATAAATATAGCTTGGTTATGGAAAAATCTAGAGGTACAAACTACTACAGGTGGAGGTAAGGATAGGATTGTGAGGCTCTAGGAAGAGCTACTTGAGAGGGACCATCATAAGATGCATGATTTATGACATCTTCAGGCCCGAGATGGGTATATCAATATTTTGGAGTATCGACTGATGGAACACTATATTGGGCTGCCAAATCCACCATCCTCATCTATATCTGGTTCTGTTAGCCATAGCGATTCTAGGCATAGCTCTAGGTCTAGGGCTCCTTCAGGGTCACATGGTTTCTCTTATAGGCATTAGCTATGATTGAGATACACTTTTTGTATATGAGCCTTGGTGCTCCATTGTATATAGCCTTCTGGTTATTCATTGCACATGTGATATTTATACATATATAAATACATGGCTTTTACTTTTGTGTTATGCTTGTGTGTAAATGCTTTTGTGTGTATGCATGTGTATATGGATGACTAATACAATGATAAATTCTTATGAATGCAAATTAATTAATGCTATAATAATCATTCATAGTTTAGATATTTCTTGATCATTGATAGCATAATTGATGCAGGAGCATCCAGTGACATCTGATGCAGAAGCATCTAGTGGAAGCAGAGCCATTTTCAAAAAATTGGCTAAGGAGGGAAGACGTGATTTCACGACATGTCACGAAATCGTGATAGAAGAAGAAGAAGAAGAAGGCAAGGAGAAAAATATGTCGTGATATCATGATAGAAAAAGTGTCACTATATCGTGACACAAAGTGGAGAGAGGAGCTAGCGGAGAAAACTGTCGCGATATCACGACAGAAGATCTGTCGTGATATCATGACGCAAGCGGAGAACGAAGCTAGTGGGGAGAAGCTATCATGATATCGTGATAGCAAATGTGTCACAATATCGTGAAACAAGTGGAGCAGAGGATTCAACGAGGAGAAGCTATCGCGATATCATGACAGAAAATGTGTCGCGATATCGCAACACAAATGGAGCAAAGGAGTCAGCAAGGAGAAGCTATCACAATATCACGATAGGAAATGTGTCACGATATCGTAGCACAAGTGAAGCAAAGAGGTGAGTGAGGAGAAGCTATCACAATATCATGACAAAAAATGTGTCGCGATATTACGACACAAAATGGAGAAAAAATCTAGCAGGGCCAATTATCGCAATATCACTATAGGTTCCATAGGAGAAGCAAGGGTGCCAAGGATGTCGTGATTTTGCAACCCACTCAGGCAAGAGGAGGCTACAAGCAAAGATGTCATGATTTCGTGACATGTCACGATTTTGTGACCCAAAAGCATAAGGAGAGTACGGAAGGCAAAGATGTCACAATTTCATGACCTAAGGAAGAAAGAGAAAGCCAAAAGCTAATATGTCATGATTTCATGACCCACAGGCAGGATGAAGAGCGAAAGAGGAAGATGTCTCGATTTCACGACATGTTACGATTTCATGACCCGCAGAAGAGAGAGAAGGCGTAGAGGAGAATATGTCATGATTTCATGACATGTCACAGTTTCACGACCCGCCAAGGAGATAGAAATCTAGGAGAAAGAAATGTCATGATTTCACGACAGGTCATAGTTTCATGACCAGAAGGTGAAGAAGGAGCCAAGGAAAAAAGATGTGATTTCATGACATGCTGCTTCACGACTCAGAAGGGACCGACGATTATAGGGACCATTACAAAAGGGGGTCATTGAGTGACATGTGGCAGCATGGAACAACACATGGCACCAAGGTGTAGTGAAGGTAGGCAAAGATGAAGAGTCATGTGGGAAGACAAAAATGACCAGTCATGAAATGGAAACGAAGGGTCATGCAGAGTAATTTGGTAGTGAATAGGAGTCGAACGACAGTTACAGGGGCCATTACAGAATGTAATTATGGAACCAAACAATCATGGCAGAAATGAAGGAGAAGCCACCAGCTGGAAGACGAAGAGGCATGCCAGAAGCTATAAAAGGGTGAAGCAGAGACTTGTACAAGGGTTGGAAAATAGTTGCAGGTAGGGGTTGCAGATTCGAAGGCCAGAGGGTCATTCTGGCCCTACTACACTATTTTTCTTCCAGAGGAGCTGAAGGGTTCCTGGGTAGTGTAGACAAATGCATCGAACGTGAGGCAGTCTGCACCAGGATCCATGGAGATGAAAGACCACAAAATAGATGCACCAAATGTGAGGCAGTTTTAGACTATGTTTCCTTCTAGAGAAAGCTTAGAGTTCCTGGGTAGTGTAGGCAGATGCATCGAGTGTGAGGTAGTCTACACCAGGATCATGCATGTCAGAGGGCTACAGAGAGAGCGACAATGTGTTTCTTCTAGATGGGAAGTTAATGGTTGTGGCCATTGTTCTGTAATTGTTATTGCAGACTGCAGAGGGTCGGGGCCTCTATAAAAACCCAAAAATTGTAGTGAGAGAGCATGGAGGGTTAGAAATTACATAGTGAATGTAAACTACGCCTGCGGGCTAGTCTGTGTAAAATAAATTTGAAATTATTGAATGAAAAATTGAGTTTTGGTGAATGTAATTTTTGGCCCCCCATCAAGTGGTATCAGAGCCAAAATATTCTGAGTGTGCGAGTAGAGCACCGAAAGTGAGGCAGCTTATACCAAGATCTGTGGAACGGGCAGAAGTTGGCACTCTGTGCAGTGCTTGTAGGAAGTTCTTGCATGAAGCCTCAGAAGAAGGAGATTGACACTCTGTGTAGTGTTTGTGGATGAGTTGAAGTCAAGAGAGTGGTTGTGGAAGAATGGTGAGAAGACAAAGAGAGTGGGTTGATCAGAAAGAGTTGAGTCCTTGTGCAACAGAACAGTGTAGAAGTGAAGGTCACTTCTCCATCAACCTTGGGTGTCTGATGTAGGAACATCCAGTGACATCTGATGCAGAAGCGTCCAGTGGAAGTAGATCCATTTTTGAAAATTTGGCTAAGGATGGAAGACGTCGCAATTTCATGACATGTCACGAAATCATGACAGAAGAAGAAGAAGAAGGCAAGGAGAAAAATATGTCGTGATATCACGACAAAAAAAGTGTCACAATATCACAACACAAAGTGGAGAGAGGAGACAGTGGAGAAAACTATCATGATATCGCGATAGAAGATGTGTCATGATATCGTGACACAAGCGAAGAACAAAGCCAGCAGGGAGAAGCTGTCATGATATCATGACAACAAATGTGTCACGATATCACGACACAAGTGGAGCAGAGGAGTCAGCGAGGAGAAGCTATCGCGATATCGTGATAGAAAATGTGTCATGATATCGCGACACAAATGGAGCAAAGGAGTCAGCAAGGAGAAGTTGTCACGATATCACGATAGGAAATGTGTCATGATATCATGGCACAAGTGAAGCAAAGAAGTGAGCGAGGAGAAGCTGCCGCAATATCGTGATAGAAAATGTGTCACGATATCACAACACAAAATGGAGAAAGAAGCCAACAAGGCCAACTGTCATGATATCACGACAGGTTCCATAGGAGAAGCAAGGGTGCCAAGGATGTCATGATTTTGTGACCCAATCAGGCAAGAGGAGGCTGCAAGCAAAGATGTTGCGATTTCATGACATGTCATGGTTTCATGACCCAAAAGCAGAAGGAGAGTATGGAAGGAAAAGATGTCATGATTTCATGACCTGAGGAAGAAAGAGAAAGTTGAAAGCTAAGATGTCACGATTTCATGACCCGAAGGCAGGATGAAGAGCGAAAGAGGAAGATGTCATGATTTCACAACATGTCGTAGTTTCATGACCCATAGAAGAGAGAGAAGGCACAAAGGAGAAGATGTCACGATTTTCTGACATGTCATAGTTTCGCAACCTGCCAAGGAGAGAGAAAGCCAAGAGAAAGAAATGTCACGATTTCGTGATAGGTCATAGTTTCACGAACAAAAGGTGAAGGAGCCAAGGAAGAAAGATGTCATGATTTTATGACATGCTGCTTCATGACTCAGAAGGGACCGACGGTTACAGGGACCATTATAGAAGGGGGTCATTGAGTGACACGTGGCAGCACAGAACAACACATGGCACCAAGGTGCAGTGAAGGCAGGCGAAGACGAAGAGTCATGTGGGAAGACAAAAATGACCAGTCATGAAATGGAAATGAAGGGTCATGCAGAGTAATCTGGTAGTGAACAGGAGTCGGACGACAGTTACAGGGGCCATTGTAGAATGTAGTTATGGAACCGAATAGTCATGGCAAAAATGAAGGAGAAGCCACCAGCTGGAAGACGAAGAGGCACTCTAGAAGCTATAAAAGGGTGAAGCAGAGACTTGTACAAGGGTTGGAAAATAGTTGTAGGCAGGGGTTGCAGATTTGAAGGCCAGAGGGTCATTCTGGCCCTATTGCATTGTTTTTCTTCCAGAGGAGCTGAAGGGTTCCTGGGTAGTGTAGACAGATGTGTCGAACGTGAGGCAGTCTGCACTAGGATCCATGGAGATGAAAGACCGTGAAATAGATGTGCCAAACATGAGGCAGTTTTAGACTATGTTTCCTTCTAGAGAAAGCTCAGAGTTCTTGGGTAGTGTAGGCAGATGCGTCGAGTGTGAGGCAGTCTACACCAGGATCGTGCATGTTAGAGGGCTATGAAGAGAGCGGCAATGTGTTTCTTCCAGATGGGAAGTTAATGGCTATGACCATTGTTCTATAATTGTTATTGCATATTGTAGAGGGTCGGGGCCTCTATAAAAACCCAAAAATTGTAGTGAGAGAGCATGGAGGGTTAGAAATTACATAGTGAATGTAAACTACGCCTGCGGGCTAGTCTGTGTAACTGTAAATTGAAAATATTGAATGAAAATTTGAGTTTTGGTGAATGTAATTTTTGGCCCCCCATCAATAATTGTTTAATAAGGGGCACCCAAATGGTGGCATGTGAAATGAAAGGCTCATGCAATGATATGGAGGTTGACATGGAAGAAGACATTGATTTTGATATGGAAATCTAACATGGATGTTAATATGGAATCATATATGGATGTTGATATGGAAAATTGACTATTTTGCAGAGACTCAGACATGCTAGTGACATGAGAAAACTCACTATATACTACCTAATTTTATCTAAGACCAAATATGTGTGTAGTGAATTCATTTACCAAATCATGAACATTGTGATAAATCGAGGCAATCAAGAACCAATGTGTGTGCAAGTGAGTTCATTAACCCATTTTGAGTTAATTGAGATTAAAACTTGTTATGGAGAATGCCAAGAAGCTTGATTGTCCTTATGTATGGTCAAAGGTCTCTTTGAAAGAGACATGTCACCACACGTGAGTTTACTCCACTGCCATTCAATCATCTATAGCCCTAGTGAGTCCAAGAATTTGATCTCTAAGCTAACTAGAAATATAGTACTATCCTTACAGCTTGAGGATCTATATTGTGTGATATGTAAAATATTTAGATTTTTGGGGGACTTTTCCCTACTCTTTATTTTATTTTAAATTTGTGATAGTTGTGAAAACTACTATTTTTGTGGATTACGTGCATGATGGGACAAGCAAGGAATACCCTATTCACTTCAAGGTACAACCCAAGTATGGTGTTATCTCTCTTTGACACAAGATGTTTTTAAGATGTGTGATTGTGTTTGGTTCAAGATAGGGTTATGCATAATGGGTCGACCTCAAAATATATTTATAAAAATCTGGCAAATTGGTTTCAAAATCCAGGTGAATAGTTTCAAAATACATGTATAAATTTCGCTATTATTAGGGACAATGTTGAAAATTTAAACTTAAAATGGTCAAATTATTATAAAATTGGGGTGAATCGACCAAAAAAAAATTGCACCCAAAATTTTTTGGCTAATGGACCCTGGTCAAGGGTCCCAAATATTAGCCAATTCCAAATTTTGAAAATCCAAATTTTAGCCAATTTTATGGAAATAGCCACTATGCATAACCCTGGTTCAAGAATGTTTAGAGTCAATTCCCAGAACTCAAGATTTTCTTAGTGAAAATGTGTCTTGGTCCTAAAGAAAACTCGACATGTATTTGGAGGTTGCTTAAAACACTAGGAGTGGCTGAGTGACTGAAAATAGCTAGGAATTATGGACATGTGGTTTTGAAAATGACAATGTTGACTCTATGGAGTAGTGCAATAACATGGATGATGATTTAAAGGTGCCTTTGATTAAGGAAACATATTGTATTGGATCAATTACTATCTAAACTTGACTAAGTTATCCCTAATATGAAATGTGAAATGTGTGAATGTGGTTGTGAATTTAATTTATGAAATGTAGTTTGTGAAATGCATTGTATGCAATGCAATGTGATACGAAATGTATTATCTAAAATGCAATGTATAAAATGCAAATGTGTGCAATGTAATGTATTTTTTGTGTATTAACCATATATATATAGATATATATAAATCACATTAAGCATATAATGCTCTCAAGTGTATGACATTAAGTGGTTTGGGCTCTTCAAATCCCTCTAAACTAGCAAGCCTATAAGTTCCTTTACCTATATTTTGAGTGACAATGTATGGACCTAACCGATTAGCCACACATTTATCATGAATATGTGGTAATGCATTGGTTTTTTTTTTATTCTTTTTAAGAACAAGATATCTTACATGGAACACTCATAGATGAACTTAGGTATTGTAAGTACGGTTTAGGTAGTCCTGATAAACTCATAAATTCTTTAAAGCATTGACTCGCCTTTCATCAAGAAGCATTATTTGGCCAAGGCACGCTTGTATAGAAGTGTCTTCATCTATGAATTACTGAAATGAAATTCATAAGGAGGGGATCTCAAGCTCAAGAGGTATAATTACCTCAGATCCATAGACCAATGAAAATGGCATTGCCATAGTAAGCATGCCAATGCTTGTTTGATAAGCCCATAATGCCAAGGGGATTTTAGTATGCCAATCTCTATGATTTTCATTTACTAGTTTCTTGAGAATAACAATTAAGGTCTTATTAGTAGCCTCAACTTATTCATTTGCTTGTGGGTAATAAGGAGTCAAAAATCTATGTTGGATATTATATTTCTTGCAAAGTGCTCAAGAATCCTTGTTCTTGAAAGAATTACCATTATCAGAGATGATTTTCAAAGGAATACCAAAATGACAAATGATATGATGAATTATGAACTCCACAATTCTATGTCCTATCATACTAGTTAGAGGAATTACCTCAACCCACTTTGTGAAGGATTCAGTGTCTATGATGATGAATGTATGTCATACCGAGGAAGGAGGTAATATTTTTTCAATAAAATCAAGACCCCATTGTGAAAAGACCCAAAGGCTTTTAATAGGTTGTAATGTATGTGATGGTACATGAATTAAAATAGCATGTTGTTGACATTGCTAGCAATGCTTGACATAAGTGCAACGTTTGTGTTCCATGGTGGACCAATAGTAACCCATGCACATAATACACTTTTCAATAGCCATTCAACTAAAATGACAATCACAAGTACCATCATGAGCTTCATCTATGGATATTTGTGCCTCTACAAACTCAATATAACGAAGGAGGACTCCATCATAACCATGCCTAAACAACATGCCCCCCAAGAGGGTAAAATGAGCTACATTTTTCTTAAAAGTGAATTTAGCAGTCCGTGACATATCTGATGGGAGTATTCCAAACTTAATAAAGGTTATTATTTAGTTTGATAAAGGCTCATATGGCTCTGAATGGATAAAGCAAACATATTTTATATCCTTAGATTCAACATGGATAACTACATATTTAGAGATCATTGTAACAATAAGTGGTTGTACCTCTCATGCAAAGTCCTTTGGGATCAATGATCCTAGAGAGGCCATCACATATGAAAATATATTAGTCAAACATGGCAAACTATCAATTTCATACAAATCTAATTTTGTGAGCAATATCATTGCTACTTCATGGTAAAGTTTTATGGTAGGTTCTTTGCATTGATATTCTTTGTTTATTTGTCTAACAAGTTGAGAATCACCAAATATATTGATATGCTTTATGCCCATAGTTATGGATGCTTGAAGACCTAAAATTAAGACTTCATACTCTACATTGTTGTTTGTGTATTGGAAGTCTAGTTTGAATGATAAGGGTATAGGTATCCCTTGTGGTGTATGAAACAAGACTCTAGCATCTTGATATTTTTTGCACTTAGAACCGTCAAATAATAGTATGATATCAACATCTTTATCTGTAATGACATCTTCTTTTTGTTTAGTGATAGCGAATAGTGAATCATCTGGGAGCTCAATAATCAAGCGTTGATAACTTGGAAGTGGAGCTTCCACAAGCTGATTAGCTTTGAATTGAACTTTAATGGATTTTTTGGCTAATGAAATTCAGTGAGAAGCATTATCCATTTAGCGGTGCGGGTGTTATTTAAGTGCAAGATATCATATAACGTAAAAACTTTTTGTGAGTTATGATATATGTGGTGTGATTAAGCATGTAATATCTAAGTTTCTTAGTGATAAAAACAACTGCTAGGCACAAATTTTCCACTTAATCATATATGGTTTCATAGCTTACCAATGTTCTTCTAATATAATAGACAACTTTATCTAAGTTCTCATTATTTTGTGCAAGCATTGTCCCTAATGCAAAGTCCATTGTTGAGACACAAAGATAGAAGAGGGTCCCTAGACGAGGAGGAGTTAAGACTGGTGGGGAAGCTAGGTATTGTTTGATATCATAAAAATATTTTGGTATTCATATGTCCATGAACATGTCACCTCCTTTTATAGCAGGTGATTGAATGACCTATATTTATCAAAAATTTGCAGAATGAAATTATGGATTGATTGGATCTTTCCTTGTAAGCTATGCAATTCCTTTATGTTTTTTGGGGGAGG
This sequence comes from Wollemia nobilis, assembly GCA_028583015.1. Classification (NCBI taxonomy): domain Eukaryota; kingdom Viridiplantae; phylum Streptophyta; class Pinopsida; order Araucariales; family Araucariaceae; genus Wollemia; species Wollemia nobilis. Next base: position 16,406,220 of record JAQPPZ010017226.1, on the reverse strand, counting down.
CATATCCATTATGGCCTTTACATTGTTTGGGTCCACTTCAATGTCTCTTTTGGAGACAATGAACCCTAGTAGTTTTCCTGAGGTAACACCAAAGACATATTTTTTGAGGTTCAACCTTACATTATGCTCTAGAAGTTGATCAAAGACTTTCCAAGATACCAATGTGCTCTTATTGAGTTTTAGATTTTACCATGAGATCATCCACATAATATTCCATGATATTATGCATGTAATCATAGAAGTTGTATGTCATGGCATTTTGATAAGTGGCATCTATATTTTTGAGGCCAAATGACATCACCTTGTAGAAAAATTTCCTCCAAGGTGTAGTGAATGTTGGTTTGTGTTGGTCATTAGGATTAATTATAATCTAGTTGTATCCTGAAAAATTGTCCATTAGGGAAAGTATTTCATGGTCAGTGTAGGTGTGGACAAGAGTATAAATATTTGGTAGAGGAAAATCATCCTTTGGACACACTTTTTTAAGGTCTTGAAAATTAGTGCAAACATGTATCACCCTATTAGAATTACAAATAAGTACCATGTTTGAAATCCACTCAAGATAGTCAATAGGGACTATGAAACTCACATCTAAAAGTTTTTTAAGCTCTTATTTGACTATGAGGGCCATGATAGGATGCATCCCTCTCAGTTTTTTTTAACAAAATTAGCATCAGAATGCAATGTGAGATTATGGACAACCAAGTTAGGATCAATACCAGGCATGTCTTTGTAGGACCATGCAAAATATCCTTCTTTTGAGGAGAGCAATTAATTGCTCTTGTTCATATGTGGATAAAATTTTACCAAGTTTAACAATTTAGAGATTGCTTGCATTTGAACTAAGGTTCACATCAATCGTATCTTAAATGGACATGTGAGAACCTTCCTCAAGTTTATGGGGTGTTGGGATCATATGAATGTCATCTATGACATTATCAAACTCTTTTGACTTAACCTCGTCTATGTCTTCCTGGAAAACCTCTGGATCTAAAGGTGAAGGTGAAGGTAAAGGTGGAGGTGACAAAGGAATGTAGTTTGCTGAAGCCCTTAAAAATTCCTTGAAAAGGACAAATTTGACAAAGGGTGGGGGTGATAAAATCGGGTCCATGTCAATAAGGCTCATGTCAATTAGAATTGGCTTTTCCAAATCATATGGGTTGTGGAGCGGGGTGAATAAGTAAAAATTATTCATGTTAACATAAAGGGGTAAATTGGGTGATTGAAAAGGTGGATGGATGGATGGATCCTATCTTATAGAACCAATTATAGAGCTCTAGGAACTCTAAAAATAACATACAACACAAATAAATGCAATTGGTAAAAAATCATGTACATGCAATGCAAAAACATTTTGATTTTTTTTAATTTTTGAAATTGTTTTATATTTTTTTGAAATTTTTAAATTATGTACATATATTACAAGTAAAATGACTTGTGATGTGGGTCAATTAAGTGGAGGTGGTGGTTCACCAGTTGGTTTGGCTTTCTATTGTGGTAGAATCAAGCGAAGGATGGGCTAATGGATGGGGAAAATTCTAAGGTAAAACTCATCCTATTTAGTGTGAATAATGATGGGTGTTGATTCTTCTTTAGATTTATCAGAAATGATTGACATAATATCAAATTCTTCATAGATTTCATCTTCTAATTCATCGATGTGATGGATATATTCTTATAAATTCAAATGTAAGTTATGAAAATCTTGCTCAAGAGAAGACGTGGATGAAAGTGGATGATAGCCTAAACCTAAATGATCATGTGTTTCTTGATATGAGACATCGATAATTTTATGCATTCCCTGTTCATACCATCTTAGGCCATGTCCTTGCCAATTAACTATGTGAAAATACCAGGATGGAAAACCCAACATATGTTGTATATTGGTAGGAGTTGGTTGCTTGGGTTCATCTAGGGAAGATATATTGGATGATGAATCAATTCTCCCATACCCAAAATTAATTCTATTAGGCACTAAACCCATGTAATACACTACTTCTATGTATAACCTTGGGTCACGTGGGTGACCATCATCCTTAGCAGTTTGAATATTGAGCGGTGTGACTAAGATGTCTTGGACCACATATTTATCAATACTAGGATTAGTGAAGTGGATTACAACTTGGGATGATGTGGATGAGGATGTGGAAGTGGATATGGATAACTCGGGATTGGCTTTGGCCTTCATTAATGGGAGAGGTATGGACTAGGATGGCATCTCACAATCTGTTAAGGTAACTTGTGAAATGTTGGCTGAGGTGTTTGATGAATGGGTGATGATTTGGAAGGAATGATGGTGGATGACGTTGATGTTGATGATGTTAATGATGTGGCTAATGTGAGTTGAGTTTGACCACATGTGCATGTAGTCAAAGGTGATTAAGATGGGGGCATGGATGTGGAATCTTGATGTGAAGTTATGATTGGGAGCTCCTTAGGAATAGGATATTTTGATGAAGATGTGGATTGTGTGGTTGATGATGTGGTTGATGATGTGAGAAATAGATGATTGGAAGGCAACATGGATTCATAGGGGTTTGAAATCAAATTTTAATACTTTAATGATTCAACATCCATAGGTATACAATGAACTTATCCCTCATGTACATATTTCAAGCATTGATGGAGTATAGAAGGGACACATATCATTTCCCTCATCCAAGGATTTCCAAGGAGTACATTGTAAGCCATGAACCCTTCCAAGATGTGAAACATGGTATGCAACATTTTTACCCCCATTTTAATGGTAAAAATGATAGTTCCAACTATGGAGAAAATATCATCATTGAATACTTTCAAGGTGAAAGTGGATTTGGTGAAATATTAAGATGTTGGAGAGCTAATGTGGTGCTGATGTTGATAGAGGAGTCGATATGAATTAGAACTCATTTAAAAAACTTCTTGTCAATTTGAGCCATGATATGCAATGGAGGGTCCGCCGATTCTGACAATACTGGTTTAAACTCAAAATCATAGAATATGATGGAAGGATCCATACATATTTGAATGCTCCCCATAAAATTGTTAAAGGCATTGACATCTTGTAATTGAATTTCAATGGATTTTAAAATATCCATTAATTACTCGCAATGCGGTGAAGATTGTTGAATGAACTTATATATAGATAGTTTAGCTGAAGCTATTTTTAGGCTAGTAGTTAATCAACTACTCAAAGAGATTATTGGCCTTTGGGATTGACTAATAGGATGAATGTATAGAGATGGATGGCTTGGAATATGAATGGGTTGAAAAGGATTGGTGGAAATTTTGATGGGTGATGATGATGTGGGAATTTGAGGAGACACACTTGCCTGTGGTGCTATGGGATGTTGAATAAGTTGTTTTTGTGCATTTTGTTGGTTAGTGTCTTGTTGACCTCATTTAACTACATGTATAGCACCTAAAAAACCTTGATATTGTTTCATGTGATTGACTTTATTTGGGGGAGTCTTGGTGTTAGACCCTCATGTTATTGGTTACACCTCATCATAATGAGGAAGTGGTGTTTTATAAATACCAAGATTTTGATTTTTTGGGGCTAAGGGACTATCAAACTTGATTACCCCTAAGTCAATGAGATATTGCACTATGTCTTAAAAATTATAGCAATTTTTTATATCATTCCCATTTTACCTATGATAAGGGAAAAACATATGTTCCCTATAGTATTTACTATGCTTGGTAGGTTCATCTAGTTTAACCTCAAGCAAGGAAAGTTGGTTGGTGTAAGACAACCTTAAAAATATGGAAGTATATGATTTGGCTAAGGGAATGTATTGATAGTTTTGTCAAATAGATTATTGACGTGGGTGGTTTTCCACAGTTGGCACTATATTTCGAGTTGATTGGGATGGTGAAGGAACCACATGATATACAATTTATTATGGTTGTTGTTCCACAAGTTGTTATTGAGCCATTATCGACTGGTTCATGACCACTTGATTAACTTTTTTGGTTTGGTTGGCTTGGTTAGTCTAGTTTCATTTGGATTGGCTAGAATAGTTACCTTTGTATTGGCCCTTACTCTACCATTCTTTCTTTTTATGCTTAAGCACACCCTCTTGAATTTTGATCTCTTCAATTCTACTATCTCGGGAAAAAAATCTTCCTCAAATGATTGATATTGTTATAATTATAACAACCAATAGATGGGTTTTAAGCAACTCTAATTCAATAGTCTAGTAAGCTCTTCCATTGGTAGGGCAAATGGAAATTTGGTAATAGCAGCCCTCTAACAGTTTTAAAAATTGTATACTGAATCATCATCAAATTATTTTAAGCTATATAAATTAGATAATGAGACTTTATTTCTAACTTTAAGGGAAAACATTTCAAGAAATGTATCAATCAATTGCTCAAAAGTATAAATACTATGGTGAGTTAAATGGTTGTACAATTCTACGACGTTTCCCCCCAATATCTAAGGAAAATTTTGAAGTGTTAGAGCATCATTACTTTGGATTATACAACATGAAGGAATAAATGTGCTCACATGTTCTATAGGATACTTAGTCACTTTAAATTTGTCAAATTTTGGTACTATGAAGTCTGTTGGATATGATGATGATGGTAATGAAATATGGATTGGTTGATTGATCAACTGCATGAGCGTTGGTTTTCAGTTCATCATACCAGGAGTATGTTGCATTAGGCTATCAATATACTATTGCATAACTTGTATTCTAGGGTCTTTACCAGGTATGTGAAAACCCTAAATTACTTGATGATTCTATAAAATTGGAGTGTTAAGATGCTAGGTGTGATGAGATGATGATAATTTTGTGGAGTGGACTGAAATTGATGATGTGGAGTTTGATGAATAGATGATGGTGAATGTTGAAAATGAGATGATGTGTGAGGGCTATGAATGTTATTATTTGTGGGAATGGAATGGATATGAGTTAGTGGCTATGCGGGTATGGAAACCATAGAATATTGTGGTACCCATAATGAATTTTGGATAAAAAATGTGGGTCGGATAGAAATAGACTAGGATTTAAAATCTATTACTTGTACTTGTTGTTGGGAATAAGGTTGAGCACATTGTTGAGCCATAAGTAATTGGTTGAGATGTTACCATCCTTTCTATATGACCACCACTAAGATAGCTGGTGTGGATGTGGATGGAATGGATGAGGTAGGTGGAGGATAAGTTGCAACAAGAATTACAACTAAAATGGTAACATTAGATGAGGTGGAAGTTGACATGTGTAAATCAGCATTGGCATGTGCTTCATATAAAATATTGCATAGGTGGTTGTGTATGAGGATGCAATAGAATTTCTTGGAGCACCTTAATACTGTGAGATGGACCAATGCTAGGAAGGTGTAGCTTACTCTTCAAAAAGAGGATTTTTATACACCTGGGTAAGGCTAGAAGGTTGTGCAAAGGTAAGTTATTGCTAAAATTAAGGATCATCCCTATGTGAACTAAGGACCTGTTCTAGAGCATAGTTAGTGGATATTTGAAAAATGTCCACTTTGACCATGTCTATATAGGTTATGTTCTGGTCAATGGTGGGTAAATATGGTTATGTTTGTGGAATGGTTGTGTGAATGGCTTTGTGCAAAACATCAGCATTTGAAGTTTGCACAACATGTGAGGGACCCATAGATAAATTTGAACTACTTGTCTAAATAACACTAGTGGGGTTGATCACAAAAGTGGTAGGGAAGGATGTTGAACAATCCATGGATGAAGTGTCTTGGTGGATGAAAGTTTGATTCAATGTTTTTTTTTTATTTCTAGTTAACACCATAAACTAATGAATCAAATATATGAAATATGCAAGAAAGTAATGCAAATGAACACTTCAAAAAATCAATTAAACAACTCAATCCTATGTTTTTATAACAGATGTGTCTTACCTCCTTTTTTAATCTCAGTTTTAATTATTTTTTTTCTAATTTTTTGTGATTTTATGTGTTATGGATGTTCTAATCTGAATTATGAAGGGTGAAATCTATGGCTTGGTTGGAAAATAAGATTCTTCCTGGTGATAAAATCTAGAAATTTTTCTCATGGGTATCTATAGTGGCTAAGGGAAATTATTTACGGATGGGGATGAAACCCAACGTCGCCAAATATTAATTAATAGTTGGTGATGAAATCTGACTCATTGTTGTTTATTGTGAAATGTGTATTGTGTGATTCATTTTAAAGTTTCATTTTTTCTAATGTGTACATACAATGTCAAAAATAACCAATTTTACAAGCCTAAATCAGAGGCCAAAAAAAAATATTAATTTCCTCAAAAAAATGTAGGGTACATCGCTTAAGACCCACTCTAAAAAATGGAGGGTTTGCCTAATATTCTGCCTTGAATTAGTAAATGCGGAATTATACTTAAGTATCCTAATTTTGTTCCTACTTAGACAATTAAAAGATGAATTATTAACCCTATTATGCAAACTATTTTATGCAATTGTCACTTCACATGAAAATAGTATGCAGAATATTGGATACAACACACAAAAAAACAATAAAAAATTAAATCTAAAATATGAACTATGGTGAATGTGTGAATGCAAGGCTACTCTAAATTTTTAAAATACAAATAAAATATGATTTCTTTTAACATTAATTAATGATGTTCTTTTTTATCAATTTATCTGTAAAAGCAAGGAAACAACAACATAAATGAGTTAGGGTTTACAATAAACTTACAAGAAAGCCTATGTATCTCCTCCTCACTCTATAAAACACACCCTGAAGCCTCTGTAATATAGTAGTGTGTACACTAAGCATTGTAGGGCACACCTCAAGCACTATAAGGCATCTATGCAACTTTTGATCAAATTTTGCAACTTTCCAAACACCCTAGCTCAGCGAAATTTGCATGATCTAATTTTTGAAAAGCTGCAGATTAGAAATAGAAAACAAAAGTAAGTGATAAAGTAAATCAGCATAAAAAATCCTTTTTTGGTCCCACCATGATCATCATTTATGAATCAGAAATCAAGCAACACCAATAATAAAAATATTGAAATAACAGTAAGTAAAGTAAAACACAAACATTGCATAAATTAGATAAAACTCTTTATTACTATGGGTAAATCTCAAATCTTACAATCAATAGATCCCAAAATGTGGAGTATTACAATGCTTATTATTGATATAAAAATTACATATTACTAGGGTTATCTAAAAACCTAGTTGAAAATAATGGGTGTCTTCACACTTGTTTGATCCCAACAAGGTTATGGGTGGGCTTGTGTATCCTAGATAGGGCCACCCTAGCTTCAAAAACTACCAAATGTATGATTCCTATACCTGCACACAACAAATAGTAATAAATATTAGTAATACCTATGATCACTCCACTGCGTGAGACCCTCAAAATAAAATCACTAACCCTAGATACTATAATAAAACTGTAAGTAAACCATGGAAATATGAAATAGAATACACATAACTATTACCTTGTCAATACACTTATTTCTATTTCTACTTATGAAAATTATGCCAGTGATATTTGTGAATATACCCTAATAGCACTCGAGTGTTATAAGGTTGTATATCTGGTGTGTGAGACACCCACAGTTGCTCGACAGGCTCTGGTGGATGCTCGATGGGATTTAGTGGATGCTCAGTGGACTCTAGTGGGTGCTTGATGGACTCTGGTAGGTGCTCATTGAGCATGGGAGGGTGTTTAAGGATTGATTGAAATGATGTAGAACAAAATTTGGTTCATGCAGGAATGGCAAAGATATAAGTGGAGGGTTGTGAATGATGATGATGGAGGCGAGGATAGAAACAAGGGTGCCTAGGGCTTGGACTCCATAAATATCTTAAGGAATTTAGTGAATTTAGGCATTTAAGGTTTCTAGGAGCTTATAACTCGAGGGTTGAGTCATAAAAATGACTCCTCTTTATAATATTCCCTTAGACATGTTAGGGTTTCAATGATACAATTTGAGTGGTCGAGATTAAAACATGAGGAAGGGTGGAGATTAAATTTGGGCAAGTGGCACAGATTAATGCGGATGAATGAATGATATTAAAATATGGTGGAGGCCTAGGATTAATTCACATAAATACATATATATTTATCAAACATATGTATAAATATAATATATAATACATTAATATTTAAATATATATTAATAAACACATGTATATATATAAATAATGGATTTTTGAGATTGGGAAACATGGATGGATGACAAGTGGCTAGATTTTGGTGTCTACACATATGAGAGAAACAATTGGAGAGCCTAAGAGAAATAATTGGAGTACTTGAGAAGAAAGTTGAAGCCTCAGTTATAATCCATATTTGGGAGTAGAATAGCTAGAACAAAAGGAGATATTGGAAGTATGTTATTACCCTGACAAGAGCATACTAGATAGTGTACCTGTTGGTCACAAATCTGCCACAGGAAAGGATTTTATATGTATATGCGCCCTAGACTTGGCCAACATTGAAAGGCCGAGAAAAAGAGATGTCTCCCGGGCCAATCTCCAGAGAGGGCTGGTTCCCACACTAATCTAAACTGGTTTCAAGACTAGAGATGCAAGAAAGAAATGGGAAATAATGCGGAAAGAAATGGGAAATAACGAAAAGGGATGTAAATATGGCCGAAGCCGATCGTTGATAGGGAGAACAACCTCGAACAGTAATAATTTCAACTAGATCCTAAAGTTAAGCAGCAATTGACTCTTAGAATACGTACACAAAAACTGGATCACGCATTAGCCATGAGTTCGCCTCCAAATAAACTTCAAACATTCAAATGCCAATACAGCTAAATTCAACACAGTAGAATTCAACTGATATTACACTGGACTACATAGAAGTAAATCACACAGAAAGCCAAACATACACAAAAAATTAGATCACCAACTCCAAAAGACACTAAGAATGGAAGCAATTGCATCTAGGATTTCTATTTCAATTTCTGCAACAAGATCCTCCTCCCTTTGCTTGAGTTTTACATTGGTATTTATAGAGGTCCGTCCTCTTCCTTTCATATTACAACATTTAATATATGAAGCAGATTTCGAAGAACAATCCCCTTAATCTGCCTTGGAGAAATGACAGTCCCTGCTTTTAATGGATTACAACTGAGAATGAAACAGAAACGAGGGCCCATATCTCTTCATCAAATGACCGTTATCAAGGGAAGCTAAAAGTTGTTTTAAGAGATCACGAACAGGAGCTTTGAATATTGGAGGCGTCTTTAATTCTGGCGACATCAAAAACTGCCTCAGGTTCTTCCATCTTGCACACCTCGGTAATCAGCAGCATTTAATCTTGGAACCGCTTCTTTGACCACGATATGAAAACCGTTGGAGAGCTTTTAATTGATCCTTATCTCCTCTGCACGTTCTCCTATGCAATCCTAAAGAAAAAATGCAATAGAACTGTATCGAGCCTTTGTTATTGCTTTGGTCGCGAAAATGTGACAGGTCACGAAAATGCGACATGTCGCGATATCGCGACACTTTTACCTTGCTGCTTTCTCTCTCCACCACCAGTCGCGAAAATGCGACATGTCACAAAATCGTGACATCTTCTACTCATTCGGCTTTGTCTTCCTGATATGTCATGAAATCGTGACACTCTCCTTTGTTTGGACTTCTTTCCTCAACATGTCACGAAATCGTGACATTTTCCTTCACCTGCCTTCTTCACTACTCCAAGTCACGAAAACTTCACCATGTCACGAAATCATGACATCTTCTTCCTTCTGTGTCCTTTTCTTCTGTATACCCGCGAAACTACAACATGTCATGAAATCACGACAGTTTTCTCTTCCTTGGCCTTCATCCTCTTGCAAGTAGCGAAAATGGAACATGTCGCGAAATCGCGACATTCCGTACCATTTTGTTCTTTCCGCGCTTTCACATCGCGAAAACAAGACATGTCGCGAAATCGTGACATTTCTTGTGTTCTCCTTCATTGCCGCCTTTGCCTCGTGAAAACGGAACATGTCACGAAATCGCGACATCTTTCTCTATTTAGCCTTTTCTCCACAATATGTCGCGAAATCGTGACACTTTCTGTATTCTTGCACTTTGATGCTTTTAGGCCGCAAAAATGCGACATGTCACGAAATCGCGACATGTTTCCGCACTTTGCCCTTCTTGCCCAATATGTCACGAAATCGCGACATTTCCTTGCTTTCTCTAGTGTTTTCGCTTTCTGTCGCGATATCGCGACGTCTTTCATGCCTTATGCTTTTCTTTCAACCTTACCGCGATAACGCGACATGTCGCGATATCGCGACGTTTTCTACATTTTGCTCCTTGTTACTGATTTTTGTCTTCGCGATATCGCGACAATTTCTCCATTGCTCTTCTTTACTAATTTTTGTCACGATATCGCGACATTTTCTCATCATGTTGCTTTGTTGCCCTTGCAAGTCGCAAAAACGTGACATGTCGCGATATCGTGACAACTTCATTTTAGTGCTTCCATTGACTGCGTTGACCGCGAAACTCCAACATGTCACGATATCGTGATAGTTTTATCCCCTTGTTGTCGTTGACTGTCTTGACCACGAAAACGTGACATGTCACGATATCGTGACAGTTTCTTGTGCTTAGCTCCAACACAAAAACTTGCAGAGATTTTTACATTTGCCCTTTCAAAATGCTTGAAGGAACAACAGAGGAGTTAATATCTCTACAACTTATGCATTCTTTACATTAACAGTAACAACAAAAACAATGTGGCAAAAATGCCAACATTCTTGGCGGCTCGTGGGGTATATAGTTCTGCTGTATGCACGAATCTCAGGCCTTAATCCATTGGGCAATAGAGTCAAGAAGCTGGAGGAGCAGGAAGTGAATGCTGGTTGATGTTGGATGCGTCAGCGAACTGCTGCAACAATCTCTTGCTGGTACTCATCTCTCAAAAATAGGATCTTCAACAAAAATGTGTGAAATAGCAGAACTCCCTTTATTTCTTAACGACTGCATTTTTCCTAGCTCGGTTGAGCTGGGTAATCACCAGGTGTTGTGCAAGGATCTCCAGGGCAGTAGTGAAAAAGCACCTGTGTTACAAAACAGAAATGAATGGAATGGATAACCGACGGATGCGCAGGCCATGGAATGGGAATGGTGAATGGAGAAATATGGAGGGATGGAAGCGGTAGATACAACAACAGGGTGCTACTGCGCTATCAGCTGTGGGGATTCGATGAAAATAGAGAATGAAAATAGAAGTGAATGGAATGAAGGAGGTGGTGGGAAGTGTGGCTGTGAAAAAGTACTCAAAAGACAAAGAATTAGAAGAAAGGAAAGTGAAGGAAAGGGGACATCAGAGAGGGGAGTAGAAACAACAGTAGTGGCTTGATTATTTGCAGAAGAAGAAGGGGTAGAAGAGGAAGGGAATGGAATAGAGGGAAGTGGAAGAAATAAGTAGAAGGAAGCCACTATCTACTGGGAAAGAAAAGAAAAAGGAAAAGAAATGAGCGTACCTGCGGGCTCGCATGCAAAAAGAGCCGAAGTGGAAAAACATTTTTTTTTTTTTTTTTTTTTTTTTTACAAGGTAACCCTGAGTTTTCCATTAAGAAATGTAGGCTTTCAAATGAAAGCCGTTCACTAAAATAGGAAGTGGATTACCCTCCAAGTCTTCAAGGTAAAATGAATTGGCCGAACCTGCACTGATAATCTGGAATGGACCCTCCCACAGAGCATCAAATTTCTGGTGCATCCCTGGCTTGGCCTTCTTTTCGTTCCACTTTAAGACTAAGTCACCCACTTTGAGTATGCACCCAGTAGAACCTTTGTGAAACCATTTGGCTACCGCCTGTGAATGCTTAGCAAACTCATCATGGGCCAAGGAACGCTGCTCTTCCAGCTGCAACAACTGAACCAATCGTATGTTCATGGGATCCATATTTTCCTCATCATCTGGGAATTCTTTCAATTGCTGCAAGGCACAAAGTTCTAAATGAATGGGCAATCTTGCCTCCTTCCCATATACTAGGGCGTATGGTGAAGTCTTAATAGACTTCTTGATTGAAATTCTATCTGCCCATAATGCTTGATTCAGCAGAAGGTGCCAAGATCTCTTATTGTCCCCCAAGGATCTCTTTAAAATCCTCAACAAGTTCTTGTTTGTGGACTCTGCCAAGCCATTACCCTGAGGGTAATAATTGGAGGATGTCTTCAGAACAATACCATACTTGTTTGCAAATTCACTTAGCTTGGCTCCAATGAATGGAGTTTCGTTGTCTGTGATAATGGCATCAGGAATGCCAAAACGCATGATCAATCCTTCAATGAAAGTGATTACCACATCCTGATTTGCAGCCCTGGTTGGAATAGCCTCAGACCACCTTGTGAAGTAATCAGTAGCCGTCAAGATGTACCTGTGTCCATCTGAGGAATTTGGATCAATGATCCCAATAAAGTCCAGCCCCCACTACTGAAAAGGTGCTTCTACTTGAATTGGATGTAGGGGTAATGGTGCATTTTTGATCCGTCCCGTGTACCTTTGGCATTTGTCGCATACTTGAGCAATCTTGAAAGTATCCGCAAACAAAGTTGGCCAATAGTAACCTGCCCGAATAATCCTTAAGGCCATAGGCCTACCAGCGTGATGTCCTCCTGACATGCCAGAATGAAACTCCTCCAAGAGTCTAGCCTTCTCAGGTTCCTTAACACACCTTAGGAGAACTCCATCAATGTTTTTGAAGAACAATCCCTCGGGCAACAATACATACCTAAGAGCTTGTAGGTGAAACCTTCTCCTTTGCGAAGCATTTGATTGTGGGGGACATCTACCCATAGAGAAATAGTTAATAAGGTCATCTATCCAATCTTGGCCCTGTGCAGAGACATTCACTAAATTCCTTTCGTTAGCAGGATTGTTCACTTGATGATCAACTACCTGAGAGGCCGCAGTTTTTGCTAATTGCTGACATAAGGCCTTACCCCGCACCAGCTTGGTTGGATGAATCTTGACATCAAACTCTTGAATCTTGGTGATCCAACCAGCACGCTTATCACCCATCTCGCCCTGAATGATGAAATTCCTTACATCGGGGTGGATGACATAGATGATCGTCTTGCTCTGGGATACGAAGTGCCTAAATTTTTTAAGGGACTTCATAATGGCATAAACCTGCTTCTCAATGAAATTATATCTTTCCTCATGGGGTAAGATACCTTGGCTAAGGAAAGCAATAGGTCTTTCTTCCCCATCCTCTCCCTTTTGGGTAAGCACCGCAGCATAGCTTTCATCCTCTCCAACTGCATACAGAATGAAGTTTTTAGAATAATCTGGATTGATCAATACAGGGGCTTGAGCGATTTTTTCTTTAATCTCCTGAAACACAGCTTTCCTCTGAGTTGTCCATTTGAACTCTACATCTTTCTTTAATAACTCAGTCATGGGCTTGACTATCCGAGCGAAGTCGAAAATAAATTTTTTGACAAAATTGATCTGCCCGAAGAAAGATTGCAACTCTTTCTTATTAGCCGGGAGTAATAGTTTCTTCAAAGCTTTAGCTCTCGATGGATCAATTGCCAAACCATTCTCTGAGATGATATGTCCCAATAGCTTTCCTTCCTTTACTACAAAAATGGACTTCTTTGGGTTGATGGAGATGCCAAACTCCCGACATTTCTCAAATATCTGTCTTAAGTGAGAACAATGTTCTTCTCGTTTGTGCGAAAAGACAGTCATATCATCCAGATATATGACAATGATCTTATTTAAAAGCTCCCCAAATGCGATGTCCATGGCCCTTTGAAACGTAGCCCCAACATTGGACAATCCAAAAGGCATGCGCTGATAGGCAAAGGTGCCCCACTTGGTTGTGAATGCGGTTTTGTACTGATCCTCATCCCTAACCCAAATTTGATTGTATCCAGAGAATCCATCTAGCAGTGAAAAGCGCTGAGCCCCAGCAACAACGTGCAGGATCTGATCAATGCGAGGCAATGGGTAATGATCCTTCAAGGATGCTCGGTTTAAGTTTCAAAAATCCACACACAGTCGTATATCTCCATTTTTCTTACGAACCGAAACCAAATTGGCAACCCATGTCGAGTGCTTAATTGGATATATAATCTGAGCCTGCAACATTTTTGCAAGTTCGGCCTTCATGAGGACTTCAATTTTTGGGTTCACCGGTCTCTGCTTCTGCCTAAAGGGTTTGACTCCTTCTTCCAGCTCAATGGTGTGCTGAATAATCTCTTTATCATATCCCCTCAGATCGTCATAGCTCCAAGCCACGATGTTAGAAAACTCTTGACACAATTGTCTGATTTCTTGCAACTCAACAGGAGTAGAATCAGTTCCAACTTTGATGACCTTATCATCCTCCAACTGAAGCTCCATGTATTCTTTCTCATCGACCTCAATCCGGTGCTTTTTGGACCGATCATTCTGATCAAACAAACTCTCTAGAGTGATGAGGCCTTTAGGAATATGGTTATTCCAACACTGAATCAGGCCTTCGGCTTCTTCATGCTCCAAGGTCCTTCCCTTGATGGTGGCAGCTTCTTGAACCAAAAAATTGACAATTTGTTCATCGCTATCAAAGACCTACCAAAAGGTGTCCTTATCTGGGACAGAAGGCCTATACACCATTCTCACTATTTTTGGCCTTTGGACTACTTGCTCAATTGGTGAAAAATTTGCTCCCAAGGAAGCTAGAATATCAGCATGCTTATTCAGCTCTCGTGAAATAGATTGAATATTCAATGCTGTGAATGCCTCAAACAGGTCCCAAACTTTATTGCGATACGCCTTTAAATAATGCTGCTTGGAGATGCATTTGTTTGTTACTTGATTCACAACCAATTCAGAGTCACCAAAAATCTGCAATTGTTCAATCCCCAACTTTTTTGCCTTCTTCAACCCTAGGCACAACGCTTCGTATTCAGCAGCATTGTTAGTACAACTCCAGGTCAGCCGATATGAATATGTTTTCTGTAGGCCAGAAGGAGAAATAAGGACTATCCCTGCTCCCGCACCATTCTTGCATCGTGCTCCATCAAAATACAACTTCCATAATTGATCGGGCACGGAGGCTTGACCAACTTGATCAAGAGGCAGTTTTACTGCATCCTCTGCAGGATTTGTAATGGAGTAACAACCAATCTCAGTCTCCACCATGGCATTAAAATCGAGCATTGAAAACTCATCCTCTAAGTGAAGCTCATCCAGGACTTCATCCATCAAATCAGGATCTTTTAATTCTTCAGTGATCAAGTGAACAGAATGTGTGGACTTTTCTTCCTCTTCCATCTTCTCTATATGAAAAGTAGAAGGCTTCTGATTATAGATCCGGACTCTTCTTCCTTTGAAAGGAACCTCCAAGTGAGAATAATCCAGAGAAAGGTAGCCTCCAAGCTTGGCAGTGAATTCTCTTGACAGACACATACTGAAATATGGTTCCAAATCGACCACAACTATCTCCTGAATTACTGTAATCTGAGGCATACTATGCAGAGCAATAGGAACATCCTTAATTACACCCACTATTTTTATGGGAGTCCCATCCAACTGCAAGACACCAGGGCTGCTTCTTGTATACTCCATACCCATGATTTCACAAACTGCCTTTGGCATGACAGTTGTCGCAGCACCAGAATCAATCATGCAGTTGTGCACAATCCAACCCTCCATTCTGAGTGACAAGTAAAATGGGGGTGGTCTATTTTTCCCAGTGGCTGAAGAAGTTAATGTTTGAGAAAAAATCATCTGGGTAGGATTCTTCTCGTTATCTTTCATAGACTTCAAGGATTCTTGTAGCAGATCAACTTGCCCAGGTAATTGTAATGCATCATAGAGACTAACCTTGGCCGAAACCTTCTTCAATTCTTCAACAATGTTGTAAGCAGATGCACCAGACTCCCTCTTTTCACTAGTGTCCTCATATTTGCTCCGATACTCTGGGTAGCTTCTACCCTCAGCATTTTAGTCAAAGATGGGTACTTGAGCTTTTCTCTGGCTCTATCTTCTGTTTCAGCTCTTGCCTACGAAGCTGAGGCTTTTTCTTGCAATCTTTCCTTTGCTCGTGGTGGCAAAAGATCTTTTAACGAAACAGGTGGATCTGGCTTCGATACTAAAATAGGAGCTTTCACTTGTACTTGTTTCCTTTCATTCTGCATCTTCGGATCAGTCGGTACCCTTAATGGTTCCATTTCTGTTGGATCTACCATGACTGACTTCTTCCCAGTTCTCGTGAGAACTGAGACTTGTTCTTCGAGATGGAACCATAAAATTATGATCTACCTCGGAAATCATATTAACTTGTCCTCCAGAAGAGCTTGCAGCCAATGTTTGCACATAGTTCGGATGAACCATACAAGTGTCTTCTCCGTGTGGATCATTACATGTAGAGCACCAATATGTTCTTTCCGTAGGGCCGACTTCCTCATTTGTCAGCACGAGTTAGGTTCTTTTCTGGCACCTTGCTTGTTGAAGCCGCTTGTTCTCTCGTGATCGGCAGAGGTTGAAATCTCCTGGGTTGGAAATCTCTCTCGGCCTGCTTTCTTTCAATGATCGTAATCTTATTTCCCATCGCTCTTATAGCTGAATTAGCAGATTGTACCTCTTGTAATAGGGTTGCAAAAGGATCGAGATTTGAGGGTGCAGGAGGTGTTGGTAGAGGTAGAGGCGCTAGCGGTGCAGGCAATGCTGGGAATGAAGTGGGCGTTGGTAATCGAGGAATGCTCGGTGTAGGCAACTACGGAATAGTTGGAGCAGGGAGCTGGGGAACTGGAATGGGTGCGATCTGAGGTGCACTTGAGCTCCATGAGGGAATAGGATACATGGAAGGCATAGGCTATGAAAGTGAACCAGAGTACAAATACTTAGGAAGATCAGGTAAGATGGGCATTGTTACCTTTGGTGGAAGCCTACCTATGGCAATTAAGTCAGCTTTCGCCTTTTGTGCTTGTTCGAACAGTTCTGGAAATGTAGTCATGTTGGACTATCGGATAGCCCAACCGATGTCTGTGTTAAAGGCTCTGAGGTAATAAAATGCAGCTAGCTCATCAGTAGGCCGAAGACCATCAGGAATTCTCTGCCAGCTTCTGGTAAATCTGACATTGAAGTCAGCTATCTCTTCCTATGGGTGCCTTTGAATTACATTAAATTGATACAATAAGGAGTATGGATCAGCTTGTTCATGAAAATTTTTGACTAACAATTCTCCTAATTGATCCCATGATGTAATAGTGCCTGGTGGCAACGTTCGGTACCAATACAACAATTTACCTCTCAGTGATAACACCAACAATTTAATCATTACATCTTCGTCTGTTATGTCATGGATGGCTGCCAAAGAGGCTACATCATTAATATGCTCATAAGCAGTCTTACCAGTACCATCATAGGTCGAAAAAGCTTTCAAAGCAGCTTGAGGAACTGGATTTTGTGCCAATAAGTTCAAAGCTCCCGAACCATTCCATGCCGAGAACTTCCTTGGTGGAGGATGTTGGGCCATTTGGGCTGCTGGATCTGGATGCAACAAGCTCGTAGCAGTACTGGGAGGAGTCGGGGATGGCACAAACTGACCTGCAACCTGTGATGAAACAACAAATGATGGATTCATAGGACTTACCAATCTTGGGTGCTCCCTCCAGTTCTGAACATCAATCTCGAAGAATTCGACTGGATCTTTCGATTCTTTGGCACTTGATCTCGTGATCATGAAGCAAAGATTTTCACCAGCTTCACGATTAGAAATTTCTAGGTACAATCACCTTCAACAGAGTCACCAGATGAACTTACAATCTTCGCTTTGAGGTCAAGACAGTTCATCAAAATCTTGATTCCTCCGGGTGTCAATTTGAAATAATGCTTGTCCCACCGATTGTGGATCTTTGGGAGACAAAAATAGTCTGTCCCACCAGGCGTGCCAAAAATTGTTGGTCACAAATCTGCCACAGGAAAGGATTTTATATGTATATGCACCCTAGACTTGGCCAACATTGAAAGGCCGAGAAAAAGAGATGTCTCCCGGGCCAATCTCTAGAGAGGGCTGGTTCCCACACTAATCTAAACTGGTTTCAAGACTAGAGATGCAGGAAAGAAATGGGAAATAATGTGAAAAGAAATGAGAAATAATGGAAAGGGATGTAAATATGGCCGAAGCCGATCGTTGATAGGGAGAACAACCTCGAACAGTAATAATTTCAACTAGATCCTAAAGTTAAGCAGCAACTGACTCTTAGAATACGTACACAGAAACTGGATCATGCATTAGCCATGAGTTCGCTTCCAAATAAACTTCAAACATTCAAATGCCAATACAGCTAAATTCAACACAGCAGAATTCAACTGATATTACACTGGACTACATAGAAGTAAATCACACAGAAAGCCAAACATACACAACAAATTAGATCACCAACTCCAAAAGACACTAAGAATGGAAGCAATTGCATCTAGGATTTCTATTTCAATTTCTGCAACAAGATCCTCCTCCCTTTGCTTGAGTTTTACATTGGTATTTATAGAGGTCCGTCCTCTTCCTTTCATATTACAACATTTAATATATGAAGCAGATTTCGAAGAACAATCCCCTTAATCTGCCTCGGAGAAATGACAGTCCCTGCTTTTAATGGATTACAACTGAGAATGAAACAAAAACGAGGGCCCATATCTCTTCATCAAATGACCGTTATCAAGGGAAGCTAAAAGTTGTTTTAAGAGATCACGAACAGGAGCTTTGAATATTGGAGGCATCTTTAATTTTGGCGACATCGAAAACTGCCTCAGGTTCTTCCATCTTGCACACCTCGGTAATCAGCAACATTTAATCTTGGAACCGCTTCTTTGACCACGATCTGAAAACCGTTGGAGAGATTTTAATTGATCCTTATCTCCTCTGCACGTTCTCCTATGCAATCTTGAAGAAAAAATGCAACAGAACTGTATCGAGCCTTTGTTATTGCTTTGGTCACGAAAATGTGACAGGTCACGAAAATGCGACATGTCGCGATATCGTGACACTTTTACCTTGTTGCTTTCTCTCTCCGCCACCAGTCACAAAAATGCGACATGTCACGAAATCGTGACATCTTCTACTCGTTCGGCTTTGTCTTCCTGATATGTCACGAAATCGTGACACTCTCCTTTGTTTGGACTTCTTTCCTCAACATGTCATGAAATCGTGACATTTTCCTTCACCTGCCTTCTTCACTACTCCAAGTCACGAAAACTTCACCATGTCGCGAAATCACGACATCTTCTTCCTTCTGTGTCCTTTTCTTCTGTATACCCGCGAAACTGC
The DNA here is from genome assembly GCA_028583015.1 of Wollemia nobilis. Taxonomy (NCBI): domain Eukaryota; kingdom Viridiplantae; phylum Streptophyta; class Pinopsida; order Araucariales; family Araucariaceae; genus Wollemia; species Wollemia nobilis. Next base: position 16,387,014 of record JAQPPZ010017226.1, on the reverse strand, counting down.
AACATGTCACGAAATCGCGACAGTTTTCTCTTCCTTGGCCTTCATCCTCTTGCAAGTAGCGAAAATGGAACATGTCACGAAATCGTGACATTCCATACCATTTTGTTCTTTCCGTGCTTTCACATCGCGAAAACAAGACATGTCACGAAATCGTGACATTTCTTGTGTTCTCCTTCATTGCCGCCTTTGCCTCACGAAAATGGAACATGTCACGAAATCGCGACATCTTTCTCTATTTAGCCTTTTCTCCACAATATGTCGTGAAATCGCGACACTTTCTGTATTCTTGCACTTTGATGCTTTTAGGCCGCGAAAACGTGACATGTCATGAAATCGTGACATTTTTCCGCACTTTGCCCTTCCTGCCCAATATGTCACGAAATCGTGACATTTCCTTGCTTTCTCTAGTGTTGCCGCTTTCTGTCGCGATATCGCGACGTCTTCCTCTTGCTTGGCCTCATCTTCAAAAATGTCGTGAAATCGTGACGTCTTTCATGCCTTATGCTTTTCTTTCAACCTTGCCGCGATAACGCGACATGTCGCGATATCGCGACGTTTTCTACATTTTGGTCCTTGTTCACTTTTCTGTCGCGATATCGCGACAATTTCTCCATTGCTCTTCTTTACTGATTTTTGTCGCGATATCGCGACATTTTCTCATCATGTTGCTTTGTTGCCTTTGCAAGTCGCGAAAACGCGACATGTCGCGATATCGCGACAACTTCATTTTAGTGCTTCCATTGACTGCGTTGACCGTGAAACTCCAACATGTCACGATATCATGACAGTTTTATCCCCTTGCTGCCGTTGACTGTCTTGACCGTGAAAACGCGACATGTCGCGATATCGCGACAGTTTTCTGTGCTTAGCTCCAACACAAAAACTTGCAGAGATTTTTACATTTGCCCTTTCAAAATGCTTGAAGGAACAACAGAGGAGTTAATATCTCTACAACTTATGCATTCTTTACATTAACAGTAACAACAAAAACAATGTGGCAAAAATGCCAACAAGTACCATTGAGTGTATTCAACATAAATTTGAAACAACTTAGTAATACCAAAGGTGGAGCATTTAAACCTAAGAAGCATTGGTAAAATTCATGTTGTAAACTAGAGCACTTTCTAAGGTATAAGTTAAATTTGCTATCATAATATTTATTTTTGGAGTGAAAGGTTGGGAGGTTTATTTTTATTTTATTTTTAAAACAAAGGAATAATTAAAGTGAACACTAGAGAGAGAAATTAAAATATTTTGGGAGATACAATACGATAAATAATTAAACATGAATAATTAAATAAATTGAAGAAGAATTAAATGAATGGAGTTATAATAAAAAATAAATTAAAAGAATAAAATTTGAATAAGATTTAAAATATTGAAGGAAAATAAAAATTTGAAATTGAAGAAAGAGAAAAAGAAAATATTAATTTGGAGATAAAAAAACTTGTACAAAGAATTGTTAAAATTGAAGAAAAAGGAAGAATTGATAATTGAAGAAGTTTGCAGAAAATGAATTAAATAGATATTTAAATGAGGATATTGAGAAATTAATTGAAGGAATATTATTGAAGAAAGAATATTAAATTTCAAATTGAAGAAAATTGAAAAACAAAAATTGAAAATAAGAACACAATTTCGAGATAAAAGGATTTCAATGGGATTGAAGAAGAATATTTGATATTGAAGAAATTTGTTAAAGAATTGAAGGAAAATTAGTTTGAGTGATGAAAAGTTTTTGAATAAGAAACATTAATTTTGAAGTTATAAGGTTGTCAAGAACAAAGGAAAATTATAAAAGATTTTGCTAAGTGAAAATTTTGTTAAGAATTCAACATGACAATTAAAGAATGAAAGAAAAAAAAAGAGAAATGGACATTCAAGATGCATCACTAGAATATTGTGATGAAATGTTGAAAAAACTAATACTTTGTGCATGATGCATGATAGAGAATGTTGAAGGACAAAAATATATATCAATAAAATTAAAGAGGATCTTATAATCAAATTCTTAAAAAAGCTAGTCTTGGAAGGGGTACCATAGTGGTAAGTCCTTGGGTTTTCATTTAGAAGACCTACTTTTAAACCCTAGTAGGAGGTGACCAAGACCCCTCATAAAAACATGTGCTTTACCCTAACATTTATACTAATCTTGGTTGTAATGCTCTACTAGGGTTTCATCACAATGCTTTTAGTATGAATATTTGAGAAGTGATTCTTTAAAATCCATCTTCTCTATTGTTTCTTCCAATAATATAACAAATAAAGGTTTCTAATTTTGTGTTAATGGTTGTCTTCCCTAGGTTTCCCACTATTCCAAGCTTGTTATTGAACAAATTCTAGTGGCTAAAAATATTTTGTAGAGTAACCATGATCTAATCTATAAATTTATTGGGGTGAGACCATCACTAAGGTTTATGACCTAAGTTTAAAATAATTGGGAGCCTTAGGGGATATTTCAATATTCATCATCAGTAACAAATACTATATAATGAATTTCTCTTTAAGTTTAGATAAGGATAAATATTTTGAATCAAGGAAGAGACGATATGGAGGAACAATTCTTATTATGCAACTCTCAAAGCTAGGATTTGATCCATAAATGAAACCTACTATAGTGGTTGTTTGGGTTTTATTATATGCTCTACCAATGGAATATTGGTGTGAGCTAGTTTTTGAGAGATTGAGTAATTTATTGGGACACTATTTGGTGGTATCTAGAGATATGATAATAGGAGCTTCAACTATTTATGTTCAAATATATGTTGAGATGAATCTTAATCAGCCAATGCCAGATGAGATAGAAATATATATGGTGGATTTAACTTGGATATAGCAAGTGGACTATGAAGCAATTCCCTTTTAATGTAATATTAATCATAAGCATAAAAATATTGCTCATTTTTCCCTAATACTATCTAGAAGGAGCCCATTCCATCAAAGTCTAATGGTAATTATGACAAGATTTTGAAGAAGGAATAAGCTTAGCCCATAACCTCTAGCCTAAATACACAAAATGAGGGTTTTGAAGTACCTAAGAGAAAGAAGAAGTAAAATAAGAAAGCAACATGATCAAACTATACATAAGAGAGAAATATCAATAGGTATGGCCTTATTAATACCTTAATGGACATGGAGAATGAGCTAGTGATGCACCTTGCCAGAGCCATAACTTGTGAATTGTACGTCCGTTTGCCTTGAAATTTAATAGGTGGTTCCACATACGTGTTATGCATTAGGTAAATATTTGACTGACCTAAACCTCCAAAAAACATACTTTTGGGACCTAAATCCTCCATCTAGTGTCCCAAAATTAGCTTTTAGAATAGGTTCTCGAGTTTTTTGGGTTTTTTTGAATGTTATAATTTTATTATCTTTTGTTATACCTTAATTTGAGACCTAATATTTTAAATTAAGGTTCATTATTGTAAGAGGTATGTGTGCATCGAATTTGGGTGCAATCCGACTCATTTTTAGTTTTAGCAATTTTTAGAAAAAAAATACATTTTTTAGGGTTTCTTTAGGGTTTCTTTGGTTTTTGGTTGCTATATGATAGATTGTATTCTTTTAGAGAAGGGGTGTGAATTTAGTAATGATAAGAATATCGATTTTTAGGTTTCTACCATTATATTACATCTTTGTTATGTGATTGGAGTCCATTTTTGTTGGTCTCTTATAGCTGAGTTTACACCTACTAGTTGTAATGGTGTCACCCCAAGGGGAAAATATTCCCTCAAAAAATATAGAAAAAGTAGTCTAGTAGAGGATAACTCAACCAATGTAGAGTAAATATCCAATCAACCATAAACCATATTGTTATAACAACTTTAGAGAATATCAACCTTGATATGGTCTTGGTTGATAGGAATGTCTCAATGAAAGATAAAGATAAAGATAAAGGTAAGCCAAATCTTGGAATTCACAAAGTGGAGAAAATATTAAAAACACCCAAGCCAAGAGTATAGGAAGAAAATAAAACTAGGAGTAGATCACAATGGAGGGTGATTAGCTAGTAAATGAGGGGAGCATAAATTAGATTGCTACTTATTGGATTTTGGGTTCCCAATGATTGTTAATGTATGGAATACTAGAGGCTTAAACAATAGGTCTCTTCAATTTTTTGTTCATAGTTTAATTTAAAGTCATAATTTAGATTCTATTCTCCATAAATAGAGAAAATATTCAATACAATTGATCAATAGAATAGCCAATAAAATATGGATGTAGGTAGAGAATATGACTATTACATCCCAGGGTCATTCAGGTAATGACTTTGTGGAACCCTCTAAACTGGATATAAATTGATCATGGTATAGGAAAGGGGGTTCTCACATCTCTTTTCAAGAGTAATAATTCAAGAAAAATTTTGTTGATTTCAAATTTCTATAGTTCAATTTTTTTTAGAGCAATTCCTCTAAGGGAAGTTTTACAAACAAGTAGGATAGGAAATGAAGTAGTAAATTGGATAGTGGTTGGCAAATCCAATGCCAAGATTTTAGCTAGGCACCAAGAAGGGGGTATCCTATACTTGGATCATGGGAAATATTTATAATCTCTAAATTAAAATATCTCAATTTGACTGATGTCAAGCATGTGGGGCCTTCTCATAAATGGATACATGAACAAGCAGGGTTGGTAAACATGAAGATAAAGCTAGATAGTTTCTTGGTATTTGAAGAGGATTTTTTATGATGGTCCCTCAGGCTAAAAATCCTCAATCATATATAATAATACCACTTTATAATTCTCTTAATATGGGATATGTGTCATAAATATTTCTCTAGACCATTTTAGTTTGAGAATTTCTTGTTGGAAAAGGATGCAGATAGGGATAAAATCCTAGTTTACTAGGAGGATGGGTGCCCTTCCCATGGGACAATAGTATTTAGAGTATTTAAATAACAAAATGTCGAGGCCCAACTCAAAATATGGAAAAGAATCAATAAATCATTAGAGTTTTTAGTGTCTTTCTTCTGTTCCTTTTTTTTCCTTTTTGATCCTCTGAAGATCCTCTATTGTACAAGGCATCAGGGCACCTTTCAAATGCCCTAGTTTCAATAAAATTATTAATATACCAAAAAAAAATATGGAAAAGAATCAATAAATCATACTTTTAGCATCAAAAGGTTATATTGGTTGTTAGGATGCAGGAGCTAGCTACACTCTTTCAAACTAAAACAAGAACAAAATACATGAAATATGAATATGACCTTCTAAAAAAAAATTAGATAGTATAGAAAAACATGAGGAGATTTATTGGAAACTATTGGTCATCAAATCTGCCCAGGAAAGGATTTTGGGTAAGTGTATGCACCCTAGACCTGGACCAACATTGAAAGGACGAAGGGAAGAGATGCCCCTCATGCCAATCTTCAGAGAAAGGTCAGCTCCTATACTAAACTACTTCGGTGTTTAAACTAAGGGTGCATGAAAGAGATAAAATATTAAAGGTGCACGAAAGAAATAAAAATGGGTAAGGGAAGAGATGTGATAATTTTATGTGGGAAAGAATGAGAAGCACGATCGCTGGCCAATAACTTGAAACAACAGCAAGAAACACCAAGAATAAAACAGAATAACACAATATTAACCTTCCTATGTATCCTCTAGACTAGTTTCAGGATTATCCTTCCTTTTCATCAAAATTCAGAGTTTAGAGTTAGGACGATTAGGACAAAGTAAATATAGCAGAAACAAGCTCCTTAGGAAGCATAGAAGAAAATAATACAACATTTTCCTCTCCTATGTATGCTTCGTTAAAATTTTAGGGTTTCGTCCCCAATCGCACACATAAATCCAGGATTCATAATTACAGTATGCAAATGAAGAAAGATGAAAGAAATAAACGCAGAAGGCAGCATACAAGAGAGAAATCAAGCCCAAAGCTCTTTAGTATTAAACACAAGAATTCAAGTTACAACAAATTTCTTAGCAGAAAGTTCCCCCCTTTTACATTACAATGCCTAGGTTTTTATAGAGGACCCGACCCTATGAGCCATCAATGCCAAAAATGGAGGAGTACACCCTCGAAACCTGAGAAGTCGGCTCTTCGTAGCCCTCGTGACTGAGCTCTCAAATATTTTGCCAAAATTAGCAGTTGCGACCGAGTCAATCGAGGAAACGTACATTAATGAGCCACCTGAACATCCTTGGCTTCTGGGTATAGTGCTCGAGTGGCCGCCATGCTCATCGGGCTCTCCTTTAGGAATTGATACTTCATTTCCAATTGTCAAAAATGAGCAACGATCTTACCAGGCACGTAAAAATACATTTATGAGGGACTTGATTGCCTCAGAAAAATACCTGACTTGGAGTGCATGCCCTTGAAGCGCTTCGCTAGATTTTCGTTTGGAACTCCACTTCACAATTGACTTGAGCCAAAGCAGATGCTCCTTCTTGGTTTACACTTCACATGGTGGATCTTTGCAAGGCAGCTTCGGTGGTGTCGAGTGCCGAAGCAGGTATTCCTTCTCAAGGTGGGGCTCTTCATTTCTAGCTTCTTTGTTGATGAGACATGTTGAAACTGCTTCACCAAGGTTCTTCGCCCAAAGTGGATGCTTCGCTGGCGAGTCTTCAAAATAATTCACCATGATCCTCCCTCAAAACTATAGTTAGATGACATTTCGGCCGAAGCACATTCTTGCATTCGTAAAATGTCTCGTTCTTTACGATCGCTATCACTTTGGGTGAAAATGCTTCACATGAAATCTAGCCGAAGCAGATGCTACACGACAACTTTTGGCGAAGTAAAAATGATTCACTAGTGTGGAGGCCTGTGCTTCGGCATTTTTTTAGTGAAGTACTTTTAAATTTTTGCGCTCTTTTTTCTTCGCAAGGTTTTCGTCCGAAGTGACTGTTTGAAATGCTTCGGGCCCGAAGTAGTTTTTTTGCCTTAGCAAACTCGGACCGTGATCTAGAATTTCCTTCTTCGACGAAGCTATTTTTTTGAGTTGCTCAAATGCCACTTCGCAAAACTTTCGCCCGAAGTGGCTGCTTGAAATGCTTCGGGTGCAAAGCTCTTTTCATCCTATACTTCTTCCTTTTGGCGAAGCTGTCTTATTTTTTCTTGTGAAGCCTTTTTCCTTAGCTTGCTCAGTAACGAAGCTCTTTCATATTCATTCTATGTACAATGGGGATGGTGATGAAAGCCAAAATTGCTGCAATGCTTGAAAATGTTGTTTCTAAAAAAGCAAGGGAACAAATTCATGAAATTAAAAGAAATATTTTACAAAAATTTTGATTTTTCTACCCCTCTATGCAATGTGACAAAATTTTCAACATTCTTGATGACTCACGAGGCATCGAGCTCATCTCGGTGGAAGAACCCTCAGCTTTGATCCATTGGGCTAGAGTTACCTCCAAACCCTTCTCCCTTTTCTCCTTTCGAGGGTGCTTCCATGGCTTCTTCTTCTTCTTCTTCTGGCGAGGCTTCCTATTGTGGTGATGGAAGAAGGCGATTGCGGATGCATTCCATGGTTCTGTGGACATGAGATTAGGCACCCTTCTGAAATGGATCTTGGTGTTCAAGTGCCTTGACCAAGACATGGAACGGATCGATCTGCCTGATGTCAGCATGTTTAGCTCTTGTGTTTAGATCATTCAGGCAAGCCACAATCTTGCAGTGTCTCTGAATGAAGTCTAAGACCTGCCCTTCTATAATTGGCTCTTCCTAGCCATCTATCTTCGAGACGTCACCTTCAAAATGTAGCCAAGCCAGCTTGAGCTCTTCCTTAGTCAAAAGGTTCCCGTCCTCGTCCATGAAACTTGGGAAACCTAAGGAGGAGAGATATTGGAAGTAGCCCAGTGATGTGTGCTGCTCCTGCTCAAATACATCAAGGAGGTCCTTCGCATTATGTGCTTTCCTCACCTTGGAGAAGAATGCACGAACTGTATCTTGAGCTGTAGACTAATCCCTAGTTGTCCGAATCATCGCAACAACTTGCAGGTCCTTATATTTGATACTTTGGACCTCAAAAGCCAGCTTGGTACTTGTGACCTCTATGACTTCTTCTTCGGGGACCCCTTCTTGTTGGAGGAGTTCCTCCACATCGATGACGTCCATGTCCGGGGTTGCTTCGGCTCTTGATGATGCCATCCCTTCGATATTTGCTTTGGCTGGGCCGGTTGCAGGTTGTCCAGCAGAGACACTTGGGAGCTTCATGCGGGGTCGCTTCGGGTGGGTCGGAGGCACTTGAGCTTGCTCCTGCCTCTTTCTCTTCTTTTGCTTCGATGATTGCACCGACCCCATGGCACCTGTGTCGTGGCTTTCCACCGGCTCCTGAGGTGGTTCTTGTGGTGTGGTTTCGGCCTCTTCCTCTTTTTCTGCCTCTAAAACATCATCATCTCTCCCTGGGCTTTCGCCCGAACCTGGAACACTCGGGGGAACAAAATCGGCAAATGAGGTGGGCTTCCAAGTCCCAGCATTGGCTTCATAAACAACCGTGAAGTCCTTATCCATCTCCAAGAGTCCGTATGATTTCGTCTTTTGTCGATGAACTCTCATTTTCCACCATTCCCTTAATTGTTCTGTGCCCCAATCCTTCAATTCCTCGCTCAGATCATCCTTCATATTTCTCCAAAAAAAGGAATCTGGTCTTGGGAAAGGATGTTGAACAGGATCAAACTCCACTTCCATAGGGTAGAACTCATGCCAGGGAGGCAAGGTTTTCATCCTCTCTAAATGCCACTCCAGATCCCTTCCATTGGGATTATTCCTCTGCTCCACAATTTTTGGGTGGGGACAGACATGAAAGTTCTTGAATCTGAGATGATCCCTCATCACTCCTAAGGGATCGTAGAGCCATCTCTGAGGGATCTAGAGCAGACCAAAGCTGGCAAGCTTTTCCTCCAGGAAAACATGTTGCTTTAGGGCAAACACCTCTATTACCCCCATTTTGAAGGGGAAGTCACAGGTGTGCGCCCATTTCCGACCGTGGCCGTAGACGACATTCATTGCGTCGCTCTGTCGAGCAACCTCTAATGCGAACTGGTACTCAGAGGGGTAGACAGGCAGTAGGAAGGGCTTCCCTGTAAAGCCAAACAGGCGAATCACCAGTCCTTGTGTCAATTGAAAGATGTCTCCCTTCTTCTCCATTACCACTCTGTCTCTCAAACTGAGGGGCACCCGAGGGCAAGAACCCTTCAACAAATGCATAGCGGGTCCCAAGAATTGTTGATTAAAAGAATAATAAGACTCTGCCCTCAATAGGAGGGGAGTCCACTAGTATACAGGCAGAGGATTTCCATCCTTGCCGCTCGAAGAAATGGCAATGTGGGGGAATTGCTTATGTACATGGTAGAAAAACAACCAAACTAAGAAAGAACAGGGTGCGAAGTACTGGCCCATCCCAGAATTCTTCATGCTGGTAAGCCGTGTGTGCAGGGTTTGGGCCACCCATTCTGCCCAATCGAAGAAGACTGGGTTGGTGTTCGGCCTTGAAGCATCAGGGGCATAGAATTCCCCTCTCGAAATACATTCGACCAAGGACACCTGCCAGGGGTGCACCAAAGCATCTGTCGATAGGCCTGCTACCCATGCAATGATGGAGAAGATATCCATGCTCTTGAAATATATCAGGGGGAGGGGCATCTGGGGCAGCTTGCCTGAAGGGAGCCCATTCTTGAGGTTCTCTCTAAGAAATTTCAAAATGTAGGTGGAGGTAGTGAACCTCTCCATTTGTTCGCTCAGGATGACATTGTGAACGGAATAGCCTTTGGGCGGCCCCTACTGTGGTGCGAAGGCTGCTTGTACATCTTCTTTCAGAATTGAAAATAATTTATGGCCCGAGGCGTCCAACACTTGCCTGGATGAGGGCTGGTAATTCTGCGCGATGGCACAGATTAATTCGGGACAGTGGTGAGTGGGCGGGGTCAGATACCAGTAAATCTGAGAGTAGTATGCGGCAGCTCTCTTGTTCTTCGAGGTGAGTCTGCTTGTCATAAACTCGATAGTGCGTCGGAGGTCGGCTACACCCTTTGAGAGCTCTGTGTCCCTAATTTTCTCCCACCCATCAATTGGTGGTTCTTCAAGTTGTTCCTCTTCAGAATCCTCTCCTTCTTCCACTAGCTATTTTTTTGGGCGGGGATTGAGATTGATTTTCTTAGGTCTGTGTTTTTGCTCCTCTTTGCCCTTCTTCATTTTCTTCGGGGGCATTGTCTCAGGATCCTTCCCCTTCTCCTTAGAGTTTTTCTTTCCCATTGTGAATATGGGTGGCGACAAAGTCCTTGATGCAGAGAGTTCTAAAGCGAAGGACTTCGATACAAATGGCAAAAGAATTGTAGAGTAACAATGAAGGCTCTTAGTCTTGCATGAACCGATAAATGAATAACCTTCTCACTGCTAGGGCCTTGCATTTTATAGCCTTAAAAGGCAACTACCTTAATTTATGGCACCTACCATAATTAAATTTACAACCCGAACTGGGAAGGTTGTCGTGACTTTTGATTGGTTCTGCGACGGCGTGGTACGCGGGCCCATGTGGTTCGATGATTTCCCCTGCATCGAGAACTTAACCTTCTGCCACCTTGTACCCGGGCATGAAATTTTCTCACAATGAAATTCTCTCGGGATGTGCTCCGCCACCCTTGCATTAATTTCACTTGCTACGGATGTTCCCCTAGGTTGTCATTGGCGCGTTCCTTTAGGCACGTTTCAAATGTTCCCGCCTCGCACGTTTGTTGGGTTGGCGAAGTGAAAACGATGCTAAAACTGCTTCACGGTGAACTTTCGGCGTGGGTAGATCTTCTATGCTTTGGGCCCAAAGTAGTTCTCCCTCGTTGCATCGTTACTTTGCTTCGTGGAAGGCTAGCCCCCCGAAGCTCGTCTTCTTTAAAAAAATGCTTCGCTAGACTTCCTTCGAAAACTACTTCGCTCAAACTCCTTTTGCGAAGCATTTCTTAGCCTTGTTTCTTTCGAGGACTCCTTCCAAGCCAAAGTGCTTCACTGCGAAGCATATCGCATCAGTTACTTCACACAAAAAATCCCCGAAGGAGATCCTTGCTAGGTCCAGTGAAGCTAGAATTTGTCACTGCGGTGGTGTGATACTTAACCTTCCTGCAATCTTGGAACAGAGTATATACAAAGATAAAATTTTACATACAAAAGTAAAACTTGAAACACACTTTTTTTTTGTTTTGCTTTGTCTCAGTGATGAAAAGTCTTCAAATGAAGACCATTGACAGAGATCGGCAAGATCTGACCCTTGGCATCTTTGAGGATGAAAGAGTTGGCCGAATTTACCTTTGTGATTTCGAATGGTCCGTCCCAAAAAGCGTCCAATTTGTCATGATTCCTAGGCTTGGCCTTCCAAGAATCCCACTTCCATACTAGATCTCCCACTTTAAAGGTGTGATTGGAGGATTTCTTCTTAAACCAATCTCGGGTGATCTGGGCATGTTTAGCGAAGCTCTGGTAAGCCTTTTCACGATCTTCTTCTAGCTGTAGTAGCTGAGCCAGCCTGTTTTCCATTGGATTAACTTCATCTTCCTCGTCCAGCAACTGCAATGCAGGGATTTCTATGTGGGTAGGTAAGATGGCCTCCTTGCCATACACCAGGGCGTAAGGTGATGTCTTTATTGACTTCTTGACGAAAATCCGATCGGCCCACAAGGCTCGGTCTAGAAGAAGGTGCCAAGTTCTTTTGTTATTCTCCATGAGCTTTCTTAGCACCCTTAACAGAGTCTTGTTGGTTGATTCCGCCAATCCGTTACCCTGTGGGTAGTAATTGGAGGAAACTTTATGATATATCCCATATTTGTAGAGGAACTCATTGATTTTGGCGCCTAAAAATCCAGGGCCATTGTCTATTACGATCGCTTCTGGGATGCCGAATCGGGTGATCAATCCCTCTAGGAAGGTGATTACAGTCTCCTGATCAACATGCTTCGTGGGAACTACTTCGGCCCATCTGGTGAAGTAGTCAGTTGTGGTCAGGATGAACTTATGCCCCATGGAAGAGTTTGGTGAGATAACCCCTATGAAATCCAACCCCCATTGTTGAAAGGGAATCTCTACTTATATCGATCGAAGAGGCATATGAGCACTCCTGTTTCGGTCGACGAACTTTTGAAATTGCTCACATCGACGACAGACTGCGAAGGCATCGACGAAGAGTGTAGGCCAATAATAACCAACTTTGATTATCTTTAATGTCATTGCTCTTCCTACGAAGTGACCTCCAGACAACCCTGAATGAAATTCTCCCAGGACTCTTCTCTTATCATCTTCTTTTATACACCTCAGAAGAATGCCATCGATGTTCCTAAAAAATAGGCCTTCGGGGTGCAATGTGTATCGGAGGGATCGCATCCTGAAGTGCCTCCACTACGAAGCATTTAGATGTGAAGGACATCTATCGATGTTAAAATATTCAACTATCTCTCCGACCCAGTCCTTCTCGTCCTCTTCTTGGTTTGCGAAGCATCCTTCCATTGTTGAGTCGTCCCACTGACAAGCTATCACTTTGACCGCTATGCTCTTCGCCAGTTCTTGACATAATGCGTGATCGTGAACCAGTTTCGTGGGTCTGATCTCGATGTCGAACTCCTATATCTTGCTGACCCAGTCGACTCTTTTGCTTCCCAATTCTCCTTGGATGATGAAATTGCGCACATCGGGGTGAATGACAAAGATCGTAACCCGACTTTGGGAAATGAATTGCTTGAATTTCCTAAGAGACTTCATTACTGCATGCACCTGCCTTTCTATGAAATTATATTTTTCTTCATGGGGATGTATTACCTGGCTTAGAAACGTGATGGGGCACTCTTCGTCGTCTTCCCCTTTCTGTGTTAGGACGACAACATAGCTCTCAGGTTCTCCTATGGCGTATAGGATGAAATCCCTGTTGTAATCAGGGTTGGTCAGGACTGGTGCCTGAGCTATCCGGGCCTTGATCCCTTCAAATGCTTCTTTTCTCTCCTCCATCCAGATGAATTCTGCGTCCTTCTTCAAAAGTTCGGACATCGGCTTGATGACCTGGGCGAAGTCTGGAACAAACTTCCTCACGAAGTTGATCTAGCCAAAAAAGGATTGAAGTCCTTTCTTGTTCACAGGGAGTGGGAGCTTTAATAGAGCCTCGACCCTATCAGGATCTACAGCGAGACCCTTTTATGATATCACATGTCCCAATAACTTCCCTTCACTGACCACGAATATGGACTTTTTTGGATTGATTGAAATGCCAAACTCTTGGAATTTTTTGAATACCTGTTGTAAATGAAAAGAATGATCCTCCCTTCTTCGGGAGAAGATGGTCATGTCATCCAAATAGATAACAATAACCTTATTCAAGAGCTCACCAAAATCTAGATCCATGGCCCTCTAAAAAGTGGCCCCCGCATTCGAAAGGCCGAATGGCATTCGTTGGTAGGCAAATGTTCCCCACTTGGTGGTGAATGCGGTTTTATGCTGATCTTCATCCCTAACCCAGATCTGATTATATCCGGAGAAACCATCTAGTAGGGAGAAGCGCTGAGCCCCAGCTACTGAATGCAAGATCTGATCTATCTACGGGAGAGGATAGTGATCTTTAAGCGAAGCCTGGTTCAGGTTGCGAAAGTCCACGCATAACCGTATATCTCCATTCTTCTTTCTCACTGGGACTAAATTCGCTACCCAAGAGGAATGCTTTATGGGATAAATTATCTTCGCCTCGAGCATCTTCAGGAGTTCGGCCTTCATCAGGACCTCGATCTTTGGATTGACAGGCCTTTGCTTCTGTCGAAAAGGTTTGATCCCCTCCTGCAACTCAATTGTATGTTGGATCAGTTGTCGATCGTATCCTTTTAGGTCTTGGTAAGACCAAGCCACTGTGTCGGGATACCTTCTACACAGGGATCGAATCTGTTCTAGCTCTTTCGAAGTGCAATCTGTTCCAACTTTTATTGCTTTTCCAGGCTCAAGCTCCAAATCCTGATACTTCTTTGCATTGAATTTGATCCTATGAGAAACTGCTCGATCATTCTGATCGAAGAGGCTTTCAAGCGTAATTAATCCCTTGGGAACGTGGTTATTCTTCAATTGAACTAGCCCTTCATATTCCTCATCATCAGGGTTTCTCTTTTCAATTGTGGCTACTTCTTGAATCATGAAATTCACAATCTACTCATCATTGTCAAAAACTTGCCAATGCAGATCTCTGTCTGGGATGGAGGGCCTATAAATCATCCTCACAGCCTTAGGCTTATGCACCATGTCTTCTATTGGAGAATACTTGGCTGCGATGGATGCTAGAACATCGGCATGTCGATTCTTTTCTCTTGGAATAGACTGCAGATTGAGAGATTCGAACTGGTCAAACAAGTCCCATACCCTATTTTGGTATGACTTGAGATAGTGCTTCTTTGAAGTGCACTTGTTGGTGACTTGATTGCATACCAATTATGAGTCTCCAAAAATTTGGAGATGCTTTATGCCTAACTTTTTTGCTTTTTTGAGTCCTAGGCATAATGCTTCATATTTCGTTGCATTTTTGGTGCAGCTCCATACCAACCGGTAACAATATTCCTTCTACTCTCCAGAAGGTGATACTAAAAGAATCCCCGCCCCGACGCCATTTTTGCATCGGGCGCCATCGAAGAATAATTTCCATAATTCGCCTTGGGCAGAGACCTTATCTTCTGACTTGATGTGTTTCTCAGGCTTGGCGATGGCATAACATCCCATCTCGGTTTCTATCATGGCATTAAAGTCTGCCAATGAAAACTCATCTTCGCAACTTAACTGGGCGAGGGATTCCTCGACCAGGTCCACCTGCTCTATCCCTTCCACTATCGCATGCACAGGATCGCTGCTCTCTCCTTCGGACATCTTTTCTATGAGGAAGGTAGAAGGCTTTTCATTGTAGATTTTTATCTTCTTCCCTTTGAATGGAATCTCCAAGTGCGAGTAATCCATAGATAGATATCCTCCCAACTTTGTCGTAAACTCTCTTGACAGGCACATACTGAAATATGGCTCCAAGTCGACGACCACCACTTCTTGTATAACTGTGATCTGAGGCATCTTGTGTAGTCGAATAGGAATATCCTTAATCACACCTACAGTCTTCATGGGAGTACCATCCAACTGGAGCACGCCATGACTACTTCGCATATATTCCATCCCTATCTCTTCGCACACCGCCTTGGGCATGACTGTTGTCGTAGCCCCGAAGTCGATCATACAGTTATGTACAACATACCCTTCCATCTGTAGAGACAGGTAGAATGGAGGTGGTCGATTCTTCCCCGTAATGGATGTGGGGGGGGGGTGCTACTTTTCTTGCTTTGGTTGTCTTCAATGATTCTTGCAGCAAGTCCACTTGATCGGGCAACTGTAGTGCGTCATACAGACTGATCTTGGCCGAAATCTTCTTCAGCTCATCTACAATATTGTAAGCTAGGGAGTTGTGCACCTCAGGTTCTCTTTTAGCCTCGTACCTGGTGTGATACTGCTCCGTAGCTTCAACCCTTTGTCATTTGGTTAGTGAAGGAAACTTGAGCTTCTCTCTAGCTTGCTCTTTAGTTTCCACCTGAGGTGGATTTGCAGGGGCCTGTTGGGCCTTCTCTTTGACTGGTGTAGGCTGAGGAGCTTCGCTCGGGGCTTGAGAAGGTTGTTGTCCCTTCTCGTGATGGGCATGCACCTTTAAGGGAGCCATTTGGGTAGCATCCACCTCTATCGACCTTTTTCCTCCTCTGGTAAGGACTGAAACTTGCTCTTCTTCACCAATCACCAGGTTCTGATCCAATTGCCTGATGATGTTGACTTGACCACCGTGACTACTGCTCGCCAGCGTTTGCACATAATGTTGGTGCAACATGCAGGTATTTTCTTCATGAGGATCATTACACGTGGAGCACCAATGTATGTAATCGGAAGTGCTCGGAGCTTCATCAATCACAACATTTCTCATCGACGCTCTTCCTTGCTGGGCCGCTTGATCTTTAGGAAGCGTAGGTGTAGGATAAGACCTTCTTGGTAGAAACTCTTGTTGCACTTGTTTCTTCTTCATAATGGTCATGTCATTAGACAGGGTTTGCACTGTGGAGTTCAAGGATTGAACTTCTTGTAGTATTTTGGCTTGCATATCATCGGCTTTGGGAATAGGTGGCAATGGAGCCATCGTTGGTATTGGAGGTAGGGCGGGGTGTTGAGGTGGTGCTGGCAATACAGGGAATGCCAAAGAAATAGTGGGCTACGAAGTCAAAAATGTGGGAAAATGGATTTGTGGAGCGGTGATCTGAGATACCATGGGGTTCGGGTTCCAAGATGAGATCGGGTATGCAGGAGTTGCGGAGATCTACGAAGTGGTTGCGCTTGCATACTGAGATTGAGGGAAATCAGGAAGTATGGGCATCGACATCCTTTGGGGAAGCTTTCCCATAGCTATTAGATCCATCTCCGCTCTCTGGGCTAACTCGTATAACTCAGGGAAGGTATTAATGTTTGAATACCTTACCATGACACTGATATCGAGGTTGAAAGCCCGAAGGAAATAGTATGCTGTAGCTTCGTCAGTTGGTCGAAGTCCAATTGGTATCCTTTGCCGAGTTCGAGCGAACCTAACATTGAAGTCAACGATCTCTTCTTGTGGATGTCTCTGGATTGTTGTGAACTGATGCAGAAGAGAAGATGGATCGACGGACTCATTGAAACTTCGCATCAATTGTCCGGCTAACTGGTCCCATCCCGTTATAGTACCGGGTGGTAAAGATCTATACCAATAGAGGAGCTTCCCTCTAAGAGACAGAACTAGAAGCTTTACCATAACTCGCTCCTCTGTGATGTCATGAATTACCGCCAGAGAAACTATGTCCTGGATATGCTCCAGAGCAGTCTTCCCAGTTCCATCGAACATGGGGATCTTCTTCATAGTAGCAGGTGGAACTTGCCCTTGTCCCGCTAGATTTAGCGGTCTAGAAGAATTCCATGCTGGGAACAGTCTGGGTGGTGGTTTTTGCTACTGCTATTGCATTTGTTGTTGTTGTTGTGCCATATTTGCTCCTGGATTTTGAGAAACAAGAATTCTCGAAGCTCCTCCTTGGTTGCTAACAGGACGACTAATGTGAATGGAGGCACTAGGATGCTTCGGTGAGTTGGGAGGATTAGGAGGAAAGCTAGCTGTTGTACTATCTGAGGTTAGGCCTTGTTCATCAAAAGTAGCCTCTCACGAAGATGTTCCTCGTAACAGTGACTCAGGGGTGACCAACCTAGAGCGTTCCCCGAAGGCATCAATATCAAGCTCAAAGAACTCAGTTTCCTCTCCTCTATTCCTAACTCTCCATATTGTTTGCATGAAGGCACAGACTTAGGTACCGGTATCTATGACTTTAAGATTCTCGGGTTGAACAGAGTCGCCAGATGCTAAGAGTCTTTTGGCAATGAGACAAGCATCGATTCTCACTACCACTCACAAGGTGAGACTGACCGGGTCCCACCGGGCGTGCCAAAAATTGTTGGTCATCAAATCTGCCCAGGAAAGGATTTTGGGTAAGTGTATGCGCCCTAGACCTGGACCAACATTGAAAGGCCGAAGGGAAGAGATGCCCCTCGTGCCAATATTCGGAGAAAGGTCGGCTCCTATACTAAACTACTTCGATGTTTAAGATAAGGGTGCAGGAAAGAGATAAAATAGTAAAGGTGCAGGAAAGAAATAAAAAGGGGTAAGGGAAGAGATGTGATAATTTTATGTGGGAAAGAATGAGAAGCACGATCGCTGGCCAATAACTTGAAACAACAGCAAGAAACACCAAGAATAAAACAAAAGAACACAGTATTAACCTTCCTATGTATCCTCTGGACGAGTTTCAGGATTACCCTCCCTTTTCATCGAAATTTAGAGTTCAGAGTTACGATGATTAGGACAAAGTAAATATAGCAGAAACAAGCTCCTCAGGCAGCATACAAGAAAACTAATACAGCGTTTTCCTCTCCTATGTATCCTTCGAGAAAATTTTAGGGTTTCGTCCCCAATCGCACACATAAATCCAAGATTCAGAATTATAGTATGCAAATGAAGAAAGATGAAAGAAATAAACGCAGAAGGCAACATACAAGAGAGAAATCAAGCCCAAAGCTCTTTAGTATTAAACGCAGGGATTCAAGTTACAACAACTTTCTTAGCAAAAATTTCCCCCCCTTTTACATTACAATGCCTAGGTTTTTATAGAGGACCCGACCCTCTGAGCCATCAATGCACAAAATGGAGGAGTACACCCTCGAAACCTGAGAAGTCGGCTCTTCACGGCCCTCGTGACTGAGCTCTCAAATATTTTGCCAAAATTAGCAGCTGCGATCGGGTCAGCTAGGGAAACATGCATTAATGAGTCGCCTGAACGTCCTTGGCCTCTGGGTGTAGTGCTCGAGTGGCCGCCATGCTCGTCGGGCTCTCCTTTAGGAACTGATACTTCATTTCCAATTGCCAAAAATGAGCAGCGGTCTTATCGGGCACGTAAAAATGCATTTATGAGGCACTTGATTGCCTCGAAAAAATACCCGACTTGGAGTGCATGCCCTTGAAGCGCTTCGCTAGATTTTTGTTCGCAACTCCACTTCGCAATTGACTTGAGCCAAAGCAGATGCTCCTTCTTGGTTTACACTTCGCATGGTGGAGCTTCGCAAGGCAGCTTCGGGGGTGTCGAGTGCCGAAGCAGGTATTCCTTCTCAAGGTGGGGCTCTTCATTTCTAGCTGCTTCACTGATGAGACATGCCGAAACTGCTTCGCCGAGGTTCTCCGCCCGAAGTGGATGCTTCGTTGGTGAGTCTTCAAAATACTTCACCGCGATCCTCCCTCAAAACTGTAGTTCGGGGGCATTTCGGCCGAAGCGCATTCTTGCCTTCAAAAAATGTCTCGTTCTTTACGACCGCTACCGCTTTGGGTGAAAATGCTTCGCATGAAAGCTAGCCGAAGCAGATGCTTCGCGACAAATTTTGGCGAAGTAAAAATGATTCACTGGTGGGGAGGCCCGAAGTGGGTGCTTCGGCGGTTTTTCGATGAAGTACTTTTAAATGTCTGTGCTCTTTCTGCTTCGCAAGGTTTTCATCCGAAGTGACTGTTTGAAATGCTTCGGGCCCGAAGTAGTTTTCTTGCCTTAGCAAACTCGGACCATGATCTAGACTTTCCTTCTTCGGCGAAGCTATTTTTTGGGCTGCTCGAATGCCGCTTCGCAAAACTTTCGCCCGAAGTGGCTGCTTGAAATGCTTCGGGTGCGAAGGTCTTTTCATCCTCTACTTCTTCCTTTTGGCGAAGTTGTCTTCTTTTTTCTTGCGAAGCCTTTTTCCTTAGCTTGCTCAGTAGCGAAGCTCTTTCATCTTCATTCTATGTACAAGGGGGATGGCGATGAAAGCCAAAATTATTGCAATGCTTGAAAATGTTGTTTCTAAAAAAGCAAGGGAACAAATTCATGAAATTAAAAGAAATATTTTACAAAAATTTTGATTTTTCTACCCCTCTATGCAATGTGAAAAAATTGTCAACAGAAAAAAATAGCCAGGTAATATGATGGGATACTGAAACACTAAGTTCTTCCACCACTCAACCTCAAAAATAAGACACTCAAACACACTACACAACCTAAATGACCTTCATGGTAATGTGATGGACACTATCCTAGGTATGCAACAAGCTACAAATATCTAATTTAAATATATTTTATTTTCTTATTCCCATCCTAATCTTGTATCACAATGATATATACTTAATCATATCCAGTAGACTATTAAAGTCAAGCAAAACTAGGTCCTCTTCAAAATTGTTGATTTAGAGGAAGTAAGAGATAGTTTTCAACATGAAAATCAGAATTTCCCCATGCC
Source organism: Wollemia nobilis (assembly GCA_028583015.1). Taxonomy (NCBI): domain Eukaryota; kingdom Viridiplantae; phylum Streptophyta; class Pinopsida; order Araucariales; family Araucariaceae; genus Wollemia; species Wollemia nobilis. The sequence continues at coordinate 16,367,222 of JAQPPZ010017226.1, read as the reverse complement.
TTAATGGGTTTCCAATTGAATTTTTCTAGGATTGTTAGTATGACATAGGGGATGATGTAACCAAGGAAGTGGAAGAATCTCATGCAAATAAAATCATGTTATAAGCTATGAACCACATTTTCCTTACTTTGATTCCTAAAATAGGAGAGGCTTCTAATTTTTGACACTTTTGCCTGATTGTATTTTGCAATGTAGTCTACAAGATCATTACCAAATTGATGGCTAAAAGGCTCAAGAAGGTACTAGATAGTATTATCTCTCTCAAGAAAGGAGGATTTATGGAGGGTCGGTAAATTTTGGATGGAGTAATCTTTGTAGAAAAAGTAGTTCAAACATTGCATCAGAAAGGCTGAAGAGGAATGCTTGTCAAATTAAAGATGTCTAAGGCCTATGATAGAGTCCCTTGGTAGTTTTTGGATCAAATGCTAAATAAATTTAGTTTCTCTTAGATATGGAGAAAGTGGATCATGAGTTGTGTCTCTTTGATCTCCTTCCTAGTCCTAATCAATGATATTCCCTTAGTTCCCTTTTAGGCCTCTAAAAAAATATTGCAAGGATATCCTATATCCATGTACACCTTTCTTATTATTGCTGAAGGATTGGGTAGATTTATTTGAAGGAACAAAAAAAAAAAAGTTATATCAAGAGTGCAAGTGGGTGCAGTGAATATGATTCATTTATAATTTATGGATAACACAAGGTTGCTTAAGGAAGCCAATGTTAGGGAGGCATGATCCCTCAAAGATACCTTAAACACATATATGGAAGACACATGCCAATAAGTGAATGCAACCAAGTCCAAGGTAGTTTCCATTGGATTTCCAAGTGTTGTTTAGAAAAGTACTTACTAGTAAGTATTTGGATAACATTCCACGTGGATAATTAGGTCATATCCCTATGGGTGGCCATGATTTAGTTGTTTGGAAGATGTTGAAACTAGGAGAGAAATTGGTAAAACCAAAACTATTTTAGAAAGTGAGTAGAGAGGATAAAGCAATTTTTTTGACCAATTCTTGGGACCAATACCCTTCTTTATTTTTGAATTTGTAGAGCTATAACCCCTTCGATAAATATATGAGGCTAGAGGTTAGATCAATATAATATAATATCTACATATAAGGTAGATAGGAACATTCTATCTTATGCAACTAAAGCAGTGAAGAGTGGTTAGTCAAAATATCTCTAAATTTAGTGCAACTTTTAGATAGGTTATTAAAGCAATTCCACCTTACAAGTGAGGAGGAAGAGGATAAGATAGTTATCATAGTAATTTAGGCATTTATATAGTTTTGGAAGGTTATAATAAATTTCTACCTTCCCTATTGGTGTTATTAGACATTACACGAGATAGAGTATGGTTGGCAAAGTGCTAGCCAAAAATTATTTTCTTTGCCAAGCAAGTTATGAATCAAAACTTCCTCACCTATGATAACATATAGAAGATATTTTTTCATGGCCCCTATAAATGTATCATGTGCAATAACTATGATGATACAATAAATTATTTGCTCTTCTAGTGTGAATTTACCTTGGATTTATGGATTCGATGAGTTGAACTCTTTAAGACCCATCTCAAAAAATAGTTAATACTTACTAATATATGGGAGGTCTAAAAATAAATAATTTTAAAATTATATTAGTTTATTTGGATTGGTATTTGGGTTTGATATTTTGTCTTTGGAACATATATCTATAAATAAAGGATAAAATTTGTAGATAGGAATACACTTTTATAGATCTAGTTTGGCATAAAATATTAAACAAGGTTATATAAATAGTAAAAGCTCATGTGGAGGAGCAAAAATGTTAGGAGGGAGAGAATACAACCATAAGATATACTCATGGGGCTTGAAAAACCCCACCAATAGGATAGAAAAATTCAACATAGATGGAGTAGCCAAGGATAACCTAGGGCTAGTGGGCATTGGTTTCCTTAGAAGGAACTATAAGGGGAAGGTCCTTCATTGGGAATTAGAATACCTATGAGTAGCAACAAATAATGAACCAAAGGCTTTGGTGATCATACAAATATATCTCAATTCTTGGGAAAATGGTGTTTGAAGGATCATAGTGGAGTCCAAATCACAAATGTTGGTAGGATTTCTAGATGATATTGGGAATTTTAGGTTGAGAGTGTGGTAGATCGAGAACACAGTGAGTCTAATTAAATACATTTGGTAATAGTTTGATAATTCCATTCTAGTTCATGTAGTTAGAGAAAA